>BROG01000116.1:382500-597500 GCA_030159075.1 Atrina japonica
TCAAATTTTGCAATGATTCGTTTGCCACGATGACGGTATTTATGAAACAACGTTAATCTTAGCATTTTCTTGTAGCGCTTCAGTTTGATGTTTAATCAGTAAATAGAAAATATGGAATAAAGATTCTAGCTCGACGGATACAAACAAGCAGAGCTCTCTCCTTAACGCTGTCCGGTAAAAAATACGATATATTACCATGGAAGATAGTAATTCACCAGAGCTCAATCAAGATAAAGATACATTTCCCTATTTCACATTGTGTAGAAATACTTTTTCCAAGGACACATTGATAATATCAAAGCAACAGACTTCCAAATAATAGTTAATCCTTTCTCCTAAAGATCCTGCATATTTCAGTTATAATGAATCTTTTTTTTTTACAGTTTTTAGTGATAAAGGCTTAAATTTCATGTTTATTTTGTCTATTTTGATGTAAACAATTTAACCTATATTTAAATGTCTGATACGTGGCTCTCAATGAGCGTTTAGACGTCATTCAATTGTGACGTCACAATCGAACAAATGTTTGACAAGCCATTGACTGAAAAGTCTGTCAAAAGGTCATTTGATTCTGTAAATGAAATTCAATCACCCATCACCAATTTAATCAGAAAACTTCATTTTGTTGATTACCAAGCGTTTCTATGTTTTTACGTAAACCACGGGTTAACAGAAAAAACCCCACAAGCAATTCAAATTAATAAAGATGCTAAGATGACTAGCAAAAAGTATTTTCCTGTTGTACAATGTTTGTTTTAACGCTAAAGATGTTAAGCTGACTAGCAAAAAGTATTTTCCTGTTGTACAATGTTTGTTTTAACGCTAAAGATGCTAAGCTGACTAGCAAAAAGTATTTTCCAAAGATTGTTTTAAGCGCTAAAGACTAGCTGACTAGCAAAAAGTATTTTTCTGTTGTACAATGTTTGTTTTAACGCTAAAGATGCTAAGCTGACTAGCAAAAAGTATTTTCCTGTTGTACAATGTTTGTTTTAACGCTAAAGATGCTAAGCTGACTAGCAAAAAGTATTTTTCTGTTGTACAATGTTTGTTTTAACGCTAAAGATGCTAAGCTGACTAGCAAAAAGTATTTTCCTGTTGTACAATGTTTGTTTTAACGTTTTTCTTATGCATTATATTATAGGTATAGAAAATTTCTGAAGCAGAGGCCTATATTATATATGTCAATATCTTTTTCAAGGTTTTCAATGCTCTGTATTTAACGTTTCGAATGCACAAACAGACAAAAACATTTTTTGACGTCACGCTGCAAATTCTTATGCTTAATTGGTTGTTACATAATGACTTTTAAAGAACATGGAAATAGATGCTCAAATGAACAATTTACATGGCTTCATTGTTTAAATCGATGCAATCTCAAAGTAGCATTATTACTCGGTTTATAAACTGCCTCCAGTTATGTTTTACCGTATAACAGTGGTAAAATTTCCTTTATTCCTGATAATCTAACATTACAATACAATAGTTACTCATAAATAGACTGTCATTAAGTTCATTAATTTTATATGAAGTCAACTGCAGTGAATTTCAAATCAGCCGTGCAATTAATTCTCACATAGCAACACTCAATACGTGATTCAGATTTACTGAGGCGAGGAGAGTCAGCCATCTTGGAAAATGATTTTATGTAGGACACAGATGGTATTAATGAATTTACTTGTCTAATTTGAGAACACTTATTGAATGTGAATTTATTTTGAAATCAGTCGACAGGAAATGTGGGGATATATTCCGTACCAAGTAATCTTATTCCTATAAGTCATGTATTGACCAATCAAAACATAAGATACAATATGAATTAAATGATATAAATGTATATCTAACAACTCATTGTTCACTATACAATGTCTTTTATTCATTAACTTTCTAAGTTTTATGTTGCCTTCTTGTATTTTACATACGTTGCAACTGGAAAAATCGACTGGCGTGTATTTGAAACTCTCCAGTAATAGAGATTCATATTTTCCACGTAAATCACCCGTAACACTTGTAAGGACGTAGATGGATTTCTAAGAGTTAATTTTGTAAATTCTGCTAGGAAGCTTCTTCAGTTCAATGAGAAAATCTTCTGTTTAACCTATAACACTTAAAATGATACACATTTCCTTTTTTTCTGCAACATCATTAACATTAATGCATTCTAAATAAAAGAAACCAATCCAGAGCCGGTAGTGGCAATATCCTGTATTGACTACAGGCCAATGTACGTCTATAAGAAAGTAGAATGTCTGCTCATCTGAACTTTTCTGACATTTACTTTGATAAAAATGATAAATTGCATTAGCCTTCTAAGTTTTTCATTTGGTTTATGTTATAGATATGCATATTTACGTACTAGACTTAATCAGAAAAGTATACTTTCAAAATGAAACTGTTCTTTTATAACCGTTATGCTTGTGATAAATTTCTTTACATCCACAGACTTGATAACGTTCCTGTATTGTATTGTCCAAATATTTCACTCAGTTCTCTTTACCCACCACAGATATTTACGTCCTCTTAGACAGGGGGTATATTATTATAAAAATATTCTTCAGTATTACTACTATGTTTCCTTGTCTTTTTAATGAAACATTTCGTGTCATTCACACCCTCTATGCTTTGACCCCCTTCTGTCTCAATTGTCAGCAACACATAAAGGCTCGTGTAATACACAACACTGCATTACACTGCAGTTGGATACAGTTTCCGTCGGAGCTACTTTTCAAAATGGGATTCAAGTCATCCAAGGTATTTGATTGCGACTTTAAAAGCACAATCAATTTTGAAATTGTGTACAAACAGAAATAAATAAATGGCATGTTATAAATACAAAACCACATGCTGTAGCGGATGGAATAAACTCGAGCTACACTCTTAATGAATCCATCCGCTACAACGATCGAGTGCAATCTGATGATACGGATAGAAACATATGTTTAGTTTTGTATATGTATCACATTCTAATTCTTGGTCTTTTTAGTGTACTTGACACATTAATACGTTTCTCACAACCCTCACAACAGGTATGTACAATGAGCATTAATATACTATTGTCAAATCCTCATTACTCTTTCTAAACGCTCAATCCATCCCAAAAAAGTTCACAAATGCAAGAGACCAAGTCTACACTGAAGACAAATAATAATAAAAAAGATCATTCAGTGCTTTCGCTTTATCGATATTTTCTTATAAATGGGAAGCTAAAAAGGTAAACTACCTTATTAGGTGAATATATTCTGACGGATCATTGCCATTTGAAATACGTATAGCAATCACTGCTGACAGAGCATATGATTAAAAACAGCTACATCGTGACGCATTGTTTTAGAGTAAGTTGATCCGTCGACGATTATTGCCAACTTTGCCATAAGAATGTGAGGATAAGGATTATTTGGTTATTAATTTAGTTACAATAAACAGTTAACATGATAGTCAATGGCTTACTGTTGTCTGGTCCCGAGAGACTTGATGCATTTTACTAAATTATTTATTCCCCGAAGAGTTAATTTTTTACAAAAGTACGGTCAATTCAGTAATGAATGATGATAACAACAAAATATATTCTTTTTCCTTTGAATTCACCATGCAGACATTCCATTTGAAAGTGTCATAGAAAATCGTAGCAATCACCGTGGTCGACTTTGTTAGAGCATTGCCCTTTAAACAATGGCGTCTTTCTCAACTCTTGTCGGGTTTAAGCGCCGCAGGAGCCCTAGCTGATTTGGTGAGAATGTCTCCCTGGTATATTACAAACGGGTTTTCTCCCCCACCATTAAATTTAACTGACAAAGAAAGTGTTTCCTTTGGCCAAAACTCCGACAAAAGAAATAAAAACCGCAAATTTAGCGTTATGTTCTAAAAATATGGTATATAATTTTGGCGAGAAGTAGTTTGAACGATTTTATGATTAAAAAAAGATAAAACTCTTACCTACGATAAGGAATGAATTGTTTGCGATATTAAATTTTAGCAAGAACCTCGCTAATAATGCCAAAATTAAATCATCGCTAAAATTTGTACTTACATATATACGGTAGAAACTCTTAGATGAAAACGGAAGCAAAAATAGATCCACCATTGAAATGAGATATTCCTACACCAAATGTCACGTGGTGTTTCCTATAGCTCGAGAAAAAGACCATTTTGATTTAGTGCAGCCATAGTAACATAACGAGGATAAGGAAGGATTTTGGCATAAAGGTTTGTGAGTATTGTTAACAGTGGTGTAGACAGAAATCGATGCACCACAATATCATGATAGCGTCAGTAGACATTTTAAGTGATATATAATTTTCTCAGTTCATCAGCGGCCTGCTATAAATGTCACCTTGATGAGAATTATGTCCTGGAATAACAAAAGAGAGAGAGAGAGAGAGAGAGAGAGAGAGAGAGAGAGAGAGAGAGAGAGAGAGAGAGAGAGAGAGAGAGAAAGAAAGAGAGAGAGAGGTTTCTATCTTTTATTTTTATTTACAATGACATATACGGTTAATCTAAAATAAAAGATGGAAACTCAGAAACCTTGTTAAGGGGGGAGAGTGTAGTGGTGCAGAGGATACCCGAATAGCCCAGTTAATAAGAGCGTTCTGCAAGTGTTCGGAAGGTCCTGGGTTCGATTCCCAGTCTGGCCGCACATCCCCGAGTGCTAAAACTGAATAAAAGCAGAAGTACTAGTCTGGAAGAATCCTTTCATCAGATACAAGAAAAGAAATCAGAGTGAAGAATCATTATTAATGGACATGAAATACTGCTGTCAATATATTTCCCATCAACCAGACTTACAAAAGTGAGACTAAGACAGATAAAGAAAACGTATCTATAAAATCATAATCTATTACGACGATAGATGAAAGATAATGAAAGTTTAGTGAAAGAATCGATACTTACGGACAATGTGTATCATATAATATCATATATAATATAGATCAATATGGAGATGTTTATCAGTACTTGAACAAAAATGAAAACAATCACAGTAGGGATCTGCTCTGTTATCTATTTAACTGATAATAAGTTTTTTTAAGTGTGTGACATTTACGATATATAGTGGTTTTGAGATCATATATAGAAAAAATGGCATAACTACGTACATAAAAACAAAAAAAACCCAAAAAAACCAATATCTAAAAAGCATTCATTGGAAAATTTCTCAGCAAAGGTCTACTCGTATATAGACCTATAATGAACTTCCAAAGCTTGAGCATTTCTGCCAACATTGTGTCTTAATTGACGATGCACTTTTAACACAAAGCAATGAAATACATTCTTGCACGAATGGAATTATTTCATGGTAAATTATAAAACAAAGTCGAGAATATTTTATAAAATTATGTAAGACAACATCATCAAGTAACTGTCAACAACAATGTTGTCCAATCACTATGCATCATTACTTCTCCATTTTGAGTGAGACAAATTCTGAGCTTAACAGAAAAGGCCAAATGTTTAACGGAATGATGGATAAGGTATAGATCAGTAATTAAGAGGATACTTCTGATGGGTTTAACATTTAAAGGGATTTTCTGAGGCAAATCATCTCAGATGCTTGATCCTGATGTTAATTAGTGCTGACAATAAGTCAATAATTTTGATATTTAGAATGTATCTAAGATGCAGAATAAACAAGATGATTCTATAAGGAGATAAAACTGATCGATACATACTAGGCCCGGGGGCAAGCCGGAATATCAACTCAGACTAATATATATTCAACACACAACTGTAATATACCTCGAAGTCGTTCATTTTTTGCAGATGTGACAGTTTGCAGATATGTAATGACGTCATTGGAATTTATTTCATGTCCAAAAGACGGTAATGAATGGATTTTACACATATTAAACGGAAAGGAAATAAATGTATATCTTTTTAATAAACTTAGTGTAGCTAGAACAATATTCATGGCCAGCTGTTACATGATAGCAATGCTTCATTCTTGAACCAATGGTTTAGTTTGATAGATAATAATCATATGATAATGTGTTATACCTTACATAACAAGAACTCATGTATATTGTACAGACATATGGGCTACATACAGGTGCAATAAACATGATTAACTTGCAAGGGGAGGGGCTGTATATGCAAAGGTGTGTATCACAGGCATTTCAATAAATCTCAAGAAAGAAAAAGAATTGATCAACAAAAGTTATAAAAAAAATCATCATAAACGCAGACAAGGATTTGAACATGTCATGGAATTACGGAACTTGCAAGGGAGTTGAAGGGGAGGGGGCTTGATATGCGAAGGTATGTGTCGTACGCATGTCAAAAAAATCTTAAGAAATAAAAAGAATTGATCAACAAGAGAAATAAAAACAATCATCATAAAACACAGATGAGGATTTGCATATGTCACGGAATACAGACGGACAACAGACGTGGATACGATAGAAAAATCCAAGACTTATGATAACAAAATCCAATACGCAATTTCCTGAGTTACATTCGTACTATTTAACTTTTATAGAATTATAAAAACTGAAGTGCATAAATGTTTTTTGAGTCATTCTGTCATTTGGTGATAAGACATTTTATTACATGCACGTGTAAGCATACAGATAAAATACAGATTTCAATACGCCCGTGCAATACACAACACTGTATAACTACCGTACTATTGTTGGATACAAAGTTTCCAGTCTGCAGTCTGATGATACGGAGAGAAACATTTGTGAAGTTTCGTCTATATAAGTCACTGGGTCATTAAGCGATATGACATTATAAGTCATTGGACCATTTAGCAATATGATATTATAAGTCACTGGGTTATTATGGATATGACATTATAAATCAATGGATTTTAAGGTATATGACATTACAAGTCACTGGGTCATTAAGCAACATGACACAATAAATCATCAAATTATCAAGCGATATGACATTATAAGTCATTGGACCATCTCGCGATATGACATTATAAGTCATTGGACCATTTTGTGATACACGTATAACATAAAGCAATATGGCATTATAAGTCACTGGGTCGTTTAGCAATATGACATTATAAGTCACAGGGTCAATTAGCAATATGAAATCATAAGTCACAGGGTCAATTAGCAATATGACAATATAAATCATATGGAAAAAAAATCAACGAATTACCGGTAATAAGACAATTATACTTTGTATTCTTATCCTTCTTACCGGCATTTCTAATTGTCTATTCTTATCGACGAAGATCGAATATCAAATAGTTAACACCATATCATTTACTACAGGTATATAACAATAATCATTTATATCAAATAAAAATGAGAAGTACCATCGTTTAGAAATTTATATCAACTTACTTGCTAACCCCCGATGCTTGCGCAATCAAATCATGAATATCACGTGACGCTGTGTGTCGACTGAAAACGATCTGGAATAAAATCATATTGCAAAATTTAATTGACATTACTTCCAAACACAATAAAATCATGTTGAAAATCAACGCAACAGTACAACATTTAAATACAGTACTTTATTTATAGATATAACATGGGAATACATACTGTGTTACGCATATGTTGATGAAATATCAGACCTGCATTTCTGCAAGTTATGAAAGCCAAAAGAAACGGATATCCACAACAAACGTATATTGGTACATTAACTGATTATTGAATGAAATCATTTTCCGGGAATATACATTGGATATATCATTTATATAATGTTAACGACGTAATAGCATTGCATCACGTGATAAGAACCTCTTATTACGTCAGGACGCATGATCAAATTTCACACACACTGTTAGTCAGATTTCGCCAATAAAACATTTTGATATGCTACCATATTACTGCATACAGTAGAACCTCACTTAAAAACAACCTTGCTAAGGAGACCACCTCGCATTTCAGACCATAATTATTCAGTCGTTTGTCAATTCCTAAATAGATATTTAAAATAAGTCCAGACCATCACGTAAGAGAACGTCTCAATAATCAGAACGATTTGAGTCAGTCAGTTTGGTGGTCTTAATATCGAGGTTCCACTGTATTGTGTAAATCAACAGGCAGACATTTCTGTCATGAAAATATAATTTGACTGTTGATTGATGGCGAACGGCCTGACATATAAAGAATGAGATAGTTAGAGACACAGCATTTTTTGTTGCGCAATTATCAATATTTGTTCTCGATGATGGATTAAATGCTCACAGAAATGAAGCTTGGTATTTGCTTAATTTAAGATGATTCATTATTTCGTGATCTGAAATAGAAATGCGATCCAATATGTCCCCGAGACAGTTGCGTTTAATTAATTTCGAAACTGTCTTAATCGCCAATTTCCAAATTTGCGTGAAAACGGTCTTTGCTGCAGTGACAAATATTGTTATCTTATAAGGATATAAAATAATTTTGTTTAATCCTTTCAACCCTATAAACCACAATAGACTGGTATAAACAGTGGAATAGGGCATACCATTTAGATATTAAGGGATGACAGGGTTAAAGTTCACGATAATCATTTAATGCTCGTTTTTACATTATCATTATCCACTATCATTGTCTAGACAGTTGTTGAGTTATCTAAAACCCCTGGACTGACCTACTCGAAAGTTAAAGTGTTACTCAAGTCTTAAGTTTTTACTCAACTTCAGCTAATCACTCAATCTGAATGGCTGAGCAGGCCAAGTTAAGAATACTCTCAGACTGAAGAAAAATTTTGAGAAAGTGGTAAGCTTTATTCGCCATCTGAATGTGTGAACTCGCCAAAAGTTAAACTGAGCGTCTAGGAACCTGGAGCCACTGTGGATTTTCCAGAGTCCCCGTGTACATCCAATGTGTTAGTAAATTGTCTTCATGGGCTTTTGTTGAAGTCCATATTTTGTAATATATTCATTGTGTTATATCGGTCGTCTATATCTTGTTTTATGGAATTTCGAAGAGTGAAAATGTTAGAACTTGTAATTATAAAATTTTATTATATGCTACAGATGTTTCCAATTCAGTGAATTCCAAATTACCAATGATATTCGAAAAACGATGAGGAGTGATAAATGGCCTAATATCACGAAAAGACAGAGAAATATACATGGATGTCCCAGTACCGTGAAAATAACTCATATTGAAATTGATCACTTCAATGGCTGTTGGGGAATTGACATGGCCATCTGTTTTCTTATTTTGCCACAGATAAATTTACCCATAATTCTAATTAAAACGTTTGCTTTGGCATAATGGAAGACGTTTCAATATATACGTTATTAGGAACAAAATCAATTTGTAAAAAACGATATCGCAATCTCGACCCATTATCTATTTCAATGGCCGATGAAATGTGATTATATATGTTTGAAATATGAGTATTTTATCTCTTAACAGAGTGCTAAAGAAGATTATGATCAATTGACCCGTCTGTAGTTTACTGAACTTTCTTTTTATTCCTATTACGTGAGAAATGTGTGTAAATCAAAGATCGTTAGTCGTGTTGATTTATTTCTTCGTTTCAGATATTGACTTAACAGACGGTTGTGCAGTGTTAATTTACTATATGATGTTGTCTCTTGCGATGGCCTAGCGCTAGAGAGTTCGACACGCAAGTGGAAGGTCCCTGTCTCGCTTCCGGTACCGGTCATACCAAAGACTTAAAACAATGGTAGCGAGTTCTTTTGCCAATCGCTTGGGAAACGAAGTAAAAGACACGGATCATGTGGATGGGAATGAAAACCGAAGTCCCATTTCATTGAAAGCCTGGTATGAAAAAAATCATTGGAGTCAGTCCAAAACAAATATATAAATTTGTGGCTCTTCATTTAAAACTGAAATGAAGTAAAAAAGGCATTTGCTGGAAGGAATGCAACTACCAAAGAAACAAAGTACAATGAAACTTGTATATAATGACCTCCTTAGGGACGCAAGAAAGCCGGTCTTAACAGGGAGGTTGTCTTTATATAGAGGCTGATTTGTACACAAATGGTACTATTGGGGACAGCAAAAACGGTCTTTGTGACCAGGTGGTCGCTATAAAACAAGATTTACTGTACAAGTATATATATTTATATGTTGTAATATACACGGAAATATTCACACCAGTTTATCACGTTTGACGCTTGATAGGGCAGGGATATGATTGGAACTCTGGTTTCAATATTGGAAATATTGTTACAGTATCTCATATTTCGTGTTTTGGATTATCACCATAACGATAATTACTGTATACTAAATACATCATTTTGAATATCATCAGATTGAATATTTCTCATTCCCGTATATTTCCAAATTAATTGTCACAAATCTCATTATGGTTTAGAAAATCTTGAGTCAAACATCACCGATTTCAGAAATGTGCACATGGCTAAGATTTAATATTCTCTACTTTCTGAAAATCGCAAATCCCTAAATGCATCATGCTTAAAAGGCCAGGTGATGATAATTTCAGACTTAGGGAAAATCTCAAGATAATAAGTTTTGTACGAATAAATAAACCAAATAAACGAACAACCCAAATGAAATTTTGAAAGAGATAAATCAGAGATTAAAGGGGCATAAATTGTTATATATATATATATATATATATATATATATATATATATATATATATATATATATATATATATATATATATATATATATATATATATATATATATGAAAATTCTTAAATTCCTATATAATTTGTGAAAATTGCTTGAGAAACCCAGTTTGACTCTTTTTCATTTGCAATTGATAAATTCGATCTTACTGTTTGTAGATGACTGGACCTAATCTTATTTTCACAAAATATATAGGAATATAATATGCCTGTGTATAGCTCTTATTTGTACATTAAGTACAAGTAGTAAAAGTAGAAAAAATCGGAATTATTTTTTTTTGTAAACACAGCTTATTTCCCTTTATATCTTTTATTTGGACCAATGAATTGAATATTGCTGAAAGAAATCACAACAAAACCAAGAGCATCGATTTCCAATCTCCCCCCTTACTTTACGTCATAATGTTCTGAATAATATCGTGGGTGAAATAAAATGTTTGTAGGGTCATTAACATGAAAACAAATATCTGCGATCATTACAGAGAGGAAGTCCAGAAAAAGATTTGATTAAGGAAAACTAATAAATCATCATACAGAGGTGTCTGTGATTCTGACTACAAACAAAGCAGACGTGTATTGCATCTGGAATGATTCAGCTATTTAGTCCCTTCCATCCTAGCTTCACAGATAACGCAATACCCCTACAGACACATCTGGACTGGTCTAAGTCATGAATTTACGACAGAGTCCATTGTTTTTCAGGGGTTGATGAGTTCATTGTACTTAGAATTGAATAAAACTCTTATCAATTAATCATATCATAAAAATACGGAAAAATCGCATCTCCAATTAAGACGACAGGTGTCAAAAATGCTTTGCGAGTTTTTTTTTTTAAATACGCTATATATATCTCATGTATTAGTTAGGGTGCAGTTGAGAGCGTAGTTCGAACAGGCCTGGTTCGCGAAGCAAATTTAAGGTAAAAAATGTAAAAATGAACTAAAAGACATACCGGATGCTAGATACTATTAAAATTAAATGTGTATCAAGTGATATACTGACTACACTGGCCGCCGCCGCCATGTTTTTGCATGGGCAATAGCCAGTGTTGTATCTTGAACCCGATCATGAAGCTCATCCATTGTGCTGCCTCAAGATATACCTTGCTATTGTTGTGAGTATGCTATCACGTGATCTAAATATCTCAATCATTAAACAAATTTATTTCATTAAGTGATATACTGACTACACTGGTCGCCGCCATGTTTTGCATGGGCAATAGCCCGTGTTGTATCTAGAACCCGATCATGAAGATCACCCATTTTGCTGCATCAAGACATACCTTACTGTTGTTATGAGTATGCTATCACGTGATCTAAATATCTCAACCATTAAACAAATTCATTTTGAACTGCTCTCTCTAATAGGCAATGCCTAAATCATATTGATTTAAGTCAGTGTATTTATGTCCCACTTAAGTTAATAAAGCACACTAGGCAATCAGTAAAAGTTTATTTAATATGATAAATCTGTTTACAGCGGATCATTTATTTTGAGAGGCGTTTAAATATGTCGCCTTCACAACATCTAATAAAAGTATTTCCAATAATCCGTAAGACATCGCAGAAAAAATTATACAAGCTGGGAAATTTGGGAACATTTATCATGAATAAATTTGCCCTGCCACCCAGTCAATGTATTATGGGTCCAAGTGAAATCAAGGCCAAAGCATATCGGTATATAATTTAGTAGCCACTTCCGCTGTCATTATTGGTATATAGTTCAGAAGCCACTCCCGCAATCATTATCGATATACAGTTAAATAACCACTTCCTCTATCATTATCGATATTCAGTTTAATAAACACTTCCGCTGTCATTATCGGTATATAGTTTACTAACCACTTCCGCTATCATTATCGATATACAGTTTAATAACCACTTCCGCTGTCATTATCGGTATACAGTTTAATAACCACTTCCGCTGTCATTATCGATATACAGTTTAATAACCACTTCCGCTGTCATTATTGATATACAGTTAAATAACCACTTCCTCGGTTATTATTGGTATACTGTTAATAACCACTTCCGCTTTCATTATCGGTATTCGGTCTGTAGACAGTTGTGACAACTACTTCAATTATCGAAGTAGGTTTGAAAAGTTTAATTAGCATTTCAGCTGTCATTATCAGTATAAATTGATATCCACTTCAGATGTCATAATATGTATAGACAGTTGTAATAGCTTCGTGTTTTTCGGAATATACTTTCCAGTATACATTTTCACCCTAAAACTGGTTGTTTGGTACTCATCGGGTGACATTACTCAGATGTGTCCTCTGGACATCCTGAAGATTAATACTTTGGTATGTGTGGTTTTTATATATTGACAAATACTAATTGTTTATCAATTAGTAGGACAACGCTTTTCATTCATATTGTTATAAAAACTGAAAAATATTGCAAGTTTATCATTTGAGTTCAGCTCTACAAGGTCATTCATAAAAAGTAGAGAACTTACAATAAACGTATTGAATATACGAAATATAGGATAAATCGTTTGTATTTTTTACCATTGAAACAAGAATTATATGCGATTATTGTAATGCCACAATGTGAATTCCAGGCTTAATCATATTAACAGGAAACCATTTGGAATACGTCATCAAAAGAGCTGTTGTCATGGTTTCTATAATGAGGCATTCAGCGTAATGAGAAATATATGATAATAATCACTCGCGGTAGTAAATTAATTATTTACGTAATGCATCAAAATGCACGATTAAACGGTTCTTACCTGTCGCAAATATTCTAATTTGACCATACATTGTAGGTACTTTTCGTGGTCTTTGTCCATGAAACAAAATCAATTTCAGAATCCAAATTTTTGGAATGAAAAAAAAAAGTTTCCCCTAGCTAGTTTATCTACTAGAGCAGTAACGAAAACTCATATAGTCGAATGTATTTAGTTTCTACAAACCAATCAGGCCCGTCCTCCTGTCATTTTCAAGTGTAAAGTAAAATTATCCATTTCAAGTTACCGAGCGAATTTTTACTCTCTCTCTCTCTCTCTCTCTCTCTCTCTCTCTCTCTTTCTCTCTCTCTCTCTCTCTCTCTCTCTCTCTCTCTCTCTCTCTCTCTCTCTCTCTCTCTCTCTCTCTCTCTCTCTCTCTCTCTCTCTCTATATATATATATATATATATAAACATTACATATACCAAAGTATTTATTGAAAGAATGTTCATGAAACAATATATACGTCAGTTGGATTTGGGACAAACACGAACCTCTGAAAATCAAGAGGTGGGATCAGGTGTCATTGAGGAGTAAACATCCCCTTTCGACCACAGATAAATTCAAATGAACGATCATCTTGAGTATTATAACTTTGGTATTATGTTTATAATATTTATAATCACTAGGTCGTTGCCACTGCTGGTGGACCGTTTGAGTCCCCGAGGGTATACATAAACCTAGTACCTGGTATTTCGGTACCAGCTGATAATCTTATACTAAAGTAATATTTGGCACTGATGGCACATTTAAAATTTCTAAATTCTTCTAAAGATAGGATAGCCATCTTTTGACAGTGGTTACTCTTAGACGGATTTTGATTATACGTTTAGATTTATTATTTGGCCTTGTCTGATACCACTTTCACTTTAGAAAACCTATTTAAAATTTTAACTGAACTGATGAAGTCTGATTGACAGAAACGATCGTCTTGGTCATTATAACTTTGGTATTATGTTTATAGTATGAAATAATTGAGGAACGACACCTCGTCATAATGGCCATCGATTCGATAAACATTTTAAAATGGGATATTTTGCTCTGCACTGAATAAATTTAAATTTTCTTTGGCTATATCAATATCATAATAAAACGATCTACTACTGTTTAACCTGAAGATTTTATTATTATCATCTTAATATTCCAAAACCAGTGTGGCATATGGAATTCGTCAACCGTTTAACAATTTCTTTAATGTGGTGGAATATGCGAGTTTGTGTGAGTCTTTAGTACCCCTTTTGTTTCAATATAACGTCAGGTAATTACGTGCGAATGTATTTTCTATCTCATACCTAAGTGTAATCTGACAGATTAACATTAACAAGACAAATAGTCACAGATGGAAAAAAGCATTATCAACAACAACATCAAGCATCATAACGGACATCGGGACATTAGAGCACTCTTTGAATCTTGAGAGCCTTGTTCTACTATATATCTCTATAGCTATTATATCTCAGTCGTTGTACATGGCAACCAAACGATTACTATTGCCAACATATTGAACATTGAATGTTTATGTTTTACTTAATGAAATGGTGATTAATATTGGATTCTTTCCCGACACCTGGTCCCATCCCGTTTGGGATTTGCAATTGTTATATGGTTAAGAGAATGTTATATCTAATTTGTCGTATTCTAATGGACTGGGAGTTTCTGATATCCATCTGTACTTCTTCATTGTAATCTACCAATGTCATTAGCTAAACCCCGAGATCATGTTCCAGGCAACATGGATGGAGTCATGGTTAAGCTGTGGGCTGGGATACCATTACTTTGCAACACAAATATAAAGAATATAAAAATTTCAGATACCAAAGTATAAATCAATAGAATGTCCAGGACATAGATACAAATCCGGTAAAAATGGACAAACACGGACCTCTGGAAACCAAGAGGTGGGATCAGGTGCCATGGAGGAGTAAGCATCCCCTGTCGACCGGTCACACCCGCCGTGAGTCCACAGTCAAGTCCAATGAAACACGTGAGGAATGTATCCTCGTCACAATTGGTACAGACGTCTAACAACCGCCAACGAAAAGGCAACTTAACATTTCACTTAGTGAAACAGAGTAGTCGCAAACGAGAAGAAATGATGCCATAAAAAAGAAAGCAAAAGGAAGAAAATAAAGTAGGAATTGTATATGATGTTTGTCGTTCCATTCTACCTTGGACATAGGTAACGAGGATGAGAAATTCTAAATCATTCCATCACCTAGGTAACGATTATGAACAATTCTAAATCATTCCATCACCTAGGTAACGAGGATGAACAATTCTAAATCATTCCATCACCTAGGTAACGATTATGAACAATTCTAAATCATTCCATCACCTATGTAACGATGATGAACAATTCTAAATCATTCCATCACCTAGGTAACGAGGATGAACAATTCCAAATCACTCTTTTATACAGACTGCGAAACCTGTGGCACACCAATATCAGATTATTGGGTTTTTGACAAAAACTAGGTTTTATTGAAATAAACTAGGTTAAACAGTAGAACTATGTTCCATTTGAAAAAAAAAAAAATTAGACCTATCAATTATTTAATTTTAGAGTTGTTCAGTGTTGTAATAACGAGAATTATTATAGTTTTTTGGTAACAACCTATGTGAAAGCGTGATTGTTCTAAGTTAAACCTAGTTTTATTTACATAATACAACTTAGTGAGAAAACTAGATTTGACTTTGAAAAAAACTAGGTTTAAAAGAGAAAAACTAGGTTTATCTGATTTTATGTGATTTTGGTGTTACACAGACACCAAAGGATCATATTCACAGTGATACATTGGTTGTGGCCCCAAACAGTATGATTCACACTTTCACACACTGTTGTAAAACCATACAGTATAATTCACAATTTCACACTTGTTGTGGAACCGAATAATTTTAAAATTCACACTGAATCACACATAGATTCTAAAACCGAACCACTCTTGTTCACGCTAAGACATATGTTGTGAAACCAAATAATATTATTTCCACTGTCACATTAAATGTAAAACCGAACCACTCTTATTCACACTATCGTTAAGGTAGTAATTCTGAACAAATATAACTCATGCCACATGTATGTTGAAAAACCAAACAGTATAACAATTCACACTATCACATTGGTTGTGAAACCGAACAATGTAATTCACATATGGTTTTTAATTCGAACACTCTGCGGCATCACAAGTTATAAAATGTTAGCAAAATCAATCCTTAACATGCTGTTTCAAAACCAAATAAAGTAAATAATGCCGTCAAATTAGTTAATTATCAATACATGAAATGTTCTTATATTAGCTAAAAGGAAATGTCCGAGAAATGTTGATAAATTAGTTGGTTAATGGAAAATTCTAAGTCATTCTATCACATTCATTAATAAATGGTATAACCTAAGCCGAGCTTATTCAATATCCTTAAATGGCACAATCTAAGCAACGCCATTATGTTACGCATGGTAATGGACAAAAGGAATGGCTGAAGCTGATATTGTTTGTGGACAACATAATATAAATGGTTTTTTTGCCCCTTTTTCTCAGCAATAGCCAAGTAATTTTCGGGTAAACACATTTGAGAAAAGACTTGATGACTTAAAAATAACTATATCGATTTTTAACAAAATAAATAAGAAAACGTCTGAAACTACACATTTTTCTGCAAGGGTTTTTCAAGGCATAAAAAGCTGTCAAAACGAATTTCTTTTATTTGTATTTAATGTTTCATGTATTCAATGTTTTACTAAATAAATATATAAAAAATCTCAGGTACCAAAGTATAAATCATTTGGATGTCCAGGATATAGGTACAAATCTGGTAAAAATGGACAAACACGGACCGCCGTGAGTCCACAGTCAAATTAAAATGAAATACGTGAGGAACGAATCCTCGTCATAATTGGTACAGAATGTTCTTAAAATCCCTGGTTGACAAAAGAAAAAAAACTTAGAACAATGTCGTTAATTGTAAAAACAAATCGAAAGTGAATATAAGCCCAGATCGAATGAACTTTGAATTATTTCATGGATGGAAGAAATATGAATCGTTGGCATATTTCATTTATTCTAAGAATCGTGCATGTAGCTTGATAGTCTCAAAATTTCTACGGCGATATTTCTTTCTAGTTTTTTCATCAAAGTTTAGGTCTAACCGCGGGATATACATGTAGTTTGTTTTTTTATCAATATGACAGCCTGTATGTCTATAAATAGCCTATAATCAGCTCGCATAACGTTTTATACGATATTCTTTTTTTTATATCGTGCGTCTAAATTTGGAATTATAAAAAATAAGTTTGAAATATTTTATGACAGAAAAAAATATTGAAAAATCGATACTTTTGTGAAAGTCTGTGAAAAGGAACCTTTTAACCAAATCTATAAATCTGCGTAATTTAGTAGAGATTTTCAAAGCCTAAACAATAATTCTTCAAAAACATTAATCTGAAATCTCGATTTAAAATGATCGCATTTATAAAGAAAAGTAATTAACACAACCTTGCTTAATCAACATCAATGATTAAATTCTTCTGCTTTCGTCATTCATCAGGTGTTTGAATTCCACCATCACCAAGGACCAATAATGAGTAACTATGATAACTATTAAGTACTATTGATAATTTAAAACATGGCTTTAAATAAGGACATTTGGGAAATAGCTGTTTATCGTTTCTCGTTGACGGTACGTGTATCTTTTGTTGATAGAAAGACGTTAATTTTACATATCTCTTTAGTTTATGGAAATATATAAGTCAAATTACTGCGATAGTCCAAGACTGGCGTATGACGTGAAAATACTCAATTTTGCATTTTGACCATGTGGTTAAAGCATTGCGCGTTAAACCATGAAGTTTCTCACGTTTGGTCAGAGCAGGTACGAGTCACGCTGGAACCTACTGTATGCTGAATTTGTGAGAATGTTTGTGTTTACTTACGGAATGTCGGTGTTCTCATCTCAAGTACATTGTAATCGTGTTCTCTCCCCCCCCCTCCGCGTTTAAAACCGGTCGCCACCATATAACTGAATGAATTATTTGACGTGTGTGGTGTAAGGATACAAGACAACGAACAAGTTTGTTTATTGTTGTTTAACGTCCCACTCAAGAATATTTCACTCATATGGAGACGTCACCAAATGCCGGTGGAGGGCTTCAAATTCTGGCCTATGCTCGGCACTTACGGCCATTGAGCAGTGAGGGTTCTTTAACGTGCCAACACCTACTGTGACACGGGACCACGGTTTTTACTGTCTCATCCGACAGACAGGAAACCAACCTGCCGCCGGCTGGATTCGAACTCACGACCTCACGATCAAGAGTCGAGCGCGCTACCGACTGAGTCAGGCCGGCTCACGAACAAGTTAAGAGAAGCATTTAACACCAAATATAAGAACTAACTGGTGTAAATCAAATTGATATCTGATACATTGTACACTATCCACGTAATTATTGTGTGTAAAAACTGAAGTCTATTGAAACATCACACATGATGCTTTAATGGGATTCTGGTTCATACGTTAGTGAAGTATTATCACTTACAATTTGTCCATCGTTCTCCTACACTCGTTAGGTGTATTAAGACAAGCCAACACAAAAGCTTGCAATAAATCAATGCACCAGTTACTCGTTTTGTGTTTTAATTAGAAGCGTTACTAATAGATACAGTCACACTTGGATTGAAGACTATCTCTGTATTAAGGGCACCTGCCTATGGAAACCATCCAAAGGCCATCTGTCTACAATGGCTACTTTTGCCTGCCCTCTTTAAGTGGCATTTTAAGACAAATTCGACTCTAGTCAGTAAGTAGACTTACACTTGAAACTAGTCCTCCCCATGGTCACCCCAAATTGAATTCTTAAGATTTGGTAAAAGAAAATTAAATAGTTAAAAACAAACTGTTCATTTTCTAATGATAGATTAGCATGTCTTTGAGTGACTCATCTCGATTAAATTTTGGCCCTCATTGGCCAACCCATTTTTATTTCCACTCAGAAATTGATATAACATATGGTCTTAACCCTTTCAACCCTATAGACCACAATAGAATGGTCTTAATAATAGAAAAGAGCATATCATCTTGATTTTCAGGGGTGAAAGGTTAAATCATCCGGATTCAATTGATTCAATACAACACAACTGTAAAAAAACAAAATAAAAAAAAAACCCAAAACGGAGAAAGATGAAAAATGGTTTGGCATTCCAATGGATACCAGAGGTGTGCCTTTAACACCGACCTGTTCTTTTAAATCCATATAACACATATTTCAATCTGGGGGATAATATGCTTCTAAAATCTAAATGTTAGTCACCGCGACTTGGGGCCAGTTTCACCGAAGTTCGTAACTTTACAAGTAGACGTAAATTTATACGTAGTCGTAACTTAACGTCTAAAATGACTTTCACTGAAATCGCATCTCCTGTCCTACGTATAAACACGTCTAAATTTACGTTTGCTCCAAAGTAATAATAATTTCACACGTAACGTAGTATAGGTAAACGTGTTTATAGCATTTGTTTCCATTAAGTACAAGGATTGGTTGTCGTTAGCGAAATTTGAACTATAATCCTTAAAGAAATACAATCTATTTATTATTTGTTCTTATTAAAGCAAATGAAAGATGTATTATTTTGTTGATGAAATATCAATAATGAAAATGTAAAAAATATCAAGGAAAAAGTGTGGTCGTATCTTTGATTAGAAATTTCACTCAATATTACAATTAGAGATCTCTCGCTGTATTGGCGTTAGGCCGCTCAAAGAATTTTTAAGTTTAGCGTCCAGTCTAAAATTAAAATCTCTTTCTATCAGGAAAAAAACAAACAAACAAAACGCCAGAAAAAAACACAAGACATTTTAAAGAGAACAAAGAAATTTTTGGCACATACTAATAAATGATATATGAAATGTTAGTTTTTATAAAGATAAAAATAAATGTTCATGTTTCATTTTAGGACTATTTTCTTAATTCTTTCCATAGGTGTTTGTGTTAATTTCGTTTAATGATCTCAAAACATATTTATCAGCGGACGCTAAACAGAGAAGAGGCTTGGAATGGCCTTAGTTCAATAAAATATTTCAATATATCTGTGACAATTCATCTTCAGTTAATATGATATATTGATGTAAGCAATTATCTCTCATATAATTTCTCTCACTTAGTCACAGTTCTTTCCGGATACATCGTTCGCCGTTACAGTATCCCCATGGCTTTAGTTCTTGTTCAGGGTTCCGTGGCAATAGCGTTCACTTTACAAGCATATGTTTATATGCATCTCTTACACACAGTTGTCTGTCCTTGCACTCCTCAACAGTCTCTGTCAACGTCTTAAAAAAGTCCCAAACCGCAGAACCCACAGAATGTATACAAAAAGAAATTACATGGAGTAAGGATTTTTTTCCCGCAAAAATATAGTCCCTAAATTTATATCCATTTATAAGAATTTCAGATTTTTAAGCCTGTGTATATATCTTTTTTGTTATCATATATTAATCTAAGTAGTAAAAAAGGAAAGATTTTTTTTTTGAAAAACAAAACACAGCTAATACCCCTTTAGGTTTCTTTCTCGCCTTACTTAAATATTTCAGGTAGGGGACCTAACGGATTAACGGATATTTCGTATACAGCGAAACAATTTGATGTAGACTTCAAGTTTTGACTATAGCCTGAAATTGCATTGCTCGTGGGCCTGGGAGCAGAACTAATGTTTATTTTGTATCAGCTTGTTGATTAGGGAAAGTGATTGTATGTACAAATAAAAATAATATAACAAACAATTCGATTTGTTTGGTACTAATATCGTCTATTTATGTGTTATTGTGGATAAAAACAAGTAACCAAATTAACAAGTTGTATCACGAAATGGAAAAACAAAACTGTTTTCAGTTAGAGAACATTGTTTTCAAAGGCTGTTTAGCCAATAAACGTATTTATTTTGCAAACTGTCATACACCGTTTGACATGCGACAAAATATCACATGATACATGTATAATATGCGGTTATATACACTGGCGTAAACTCGGAAATATTTAGGCGTGTTATTTACAATAGCCTGAAGTGTGTGTGTGTGTGTGTGTGTGTAGGTGTGTGTGTGTGTGTGTGTGTGTAGGGGGGGGGTGTGAAGGAGTGGTTAGAGCATCGCGCTTTGAACCATGCGGCATCTCGGATTTGATCAGCGCAGGTTCAAACCGGCTGGAACCTAAACTGATTATTTTTAGCTTTGCGCTTTGAACCATGAAGCATCTCGGTTTTGATCAGGGCAGGTTCAAACCGGCTGAAAGTGATTTTTTTTTTAGCTTCGTGCTTTGAACCATGAAGCATCTCGGTTTTGGTCAGCGCAGGTTAAAGCCGGCTGGAACCTAAAGTGATTTTTTTTAGCATCGCGCTTTGAACCATGAAGCATCTGGGTTTTGGTCAGCGCAGGTTCAAACCGGCTGGAACCTGATTTTTTGCCGGTTTACATGCGGAAGGCCGGTAGTCTTTTCCCGTGTAATTTGGCCGCCACCATATCACTAAAAAGTTGTTGAGTGGGGAGGAGGGGGTTAAACAAACCAAAAACTGATAGGTGGTGCTTGATTGTGTTTGTGTGCCAATAAACAGCATTCCTTGCCCCCTTCCTCCTATCAAAACAAATTCAATCTTGTTTAATTCGGCCACCTAGTTTTGGGATAATTTTCAAATTATCAGAGAATGCAATTAAGCGCAGGACAATATCATGTTTATTACATGCCTCATAAACCAAATATCAATTAATTCAGAACAGGGTTACGGCGCAATTGCTTTCATGAGATAGGTAAAATTCCTGACAAATTCGAATTACATTGTACATAGTTTTCGAATTGCGGCTGTATTTAATATCATTTCAGATGAGTCTTTCTTTCAGTGTTGGATGTTCGTTACGTAAAAATGATATTTGAGATAAATTTATTAACTTCGTGATATTTATTACTTTATTTCTTTTCGGTGATCTTCGGTCCGTGACGGACTTGTTAAATCCTAACGTTTTAAACCATGAATCCCTCAACTCTAGTTAGCGCGGGTTTGACCTCCTGCTGTAAACTGCTATTCTTACAAGAAACTTTGGCGGATTTCTTGCGGGAGGCAGGTATACATTCCTAGTCTGAATTAGTTTTCCGCCTCTATCCGATTAAAACTGGTCGGAATCGGTAAAAATTGTAACTCGTATTGGGGCGCCGTTTTAGTATTCATTCACTATTTTCTGATATCAATGATTCATTTTTTATAGTCCTGACAGGAATCATTTATTTAGGTTGGTATGGGGGTATTTTCTGATACCAAAAAATCATATTTTGCGATATCAAAAAATCGAATTCTTGATATCAGAAAACAGAGGTTATTTTTTCAAAACGAATTTTTGATATCAGAAATTCGATTTTTTTTATATCAAATAACACTACATATTTTTTGATATCAGAAAATGATTTTCTGATAACAAATAAATATTTTCTGATATAAAAAATCGAATTTCTAATATCAAAAATTCATTTTTGATATATAAAATCGAATTTCTGAAATCAATGTAGTATTATTTGATATCACAATTTTGAATTTTTGATATCAGAAAATGAATTTCTGATATCAAGAAATTTTAAAAAAATTTTGATTATATGTAATTTTTTGGTATCAAAATACTACATACTTTTTGATACCAGAAAATGATTTTCTGATATAAAAAATTCATTTTACTACATTTTCTTCATTAAAATTTTAGAATAAAAAGGGAGAATACAAATTTGATTCTATTCTGAAAACAAAATAATGAGAGTTTTCTTAGGTATGATAAAAATTTCACTGAATTTTGATATCATGTACCGGACTGGTACCCAGGCTGATTTTATATGCAATTTTGCCAGTTTACTTGCGGATTAAGACCGTAGTGTGCGCGCGCGCGCGCGTGTGTGTGTGTGTGTGTGAGAGAGAGAGAGAGAGAGAGAGAGAGAGAGAGAGAGAGAGAGATCTACCAGACGTTTTGCTCCTCACCCCTTTCTTGATGTTTAAAATCACCGACTGATTAGAATATTAACATTTTATTTAATTCCTAGATCGCAGATAAAATAATATTTGTGATGTTTTGTGGTACCTTATTTGTAGATGTTAACGTTACCATAGAAACTATATATCATTTTATCCTGGTAACAAACGAACACCGATTAATGTAAAAAAATCCCTTTCTTTGATCAAACACATGACCGTTGGATTCCTGTATTTAATAGAAAAACTGATTGAATTCTATTCCCGATTTTTATTTTAAAAAAAAATCCTTGCGAAGAGCTGGAAAAGAAGTCACTGAATTTTTAATTTTATTTCTTCAACGACCTGTACGGAATAAATAAAAATAAATTTCAACATAAAACCAACACATCTAGATCTAACGATGATCGCCTTTCTACACTAATGAAGAAAAATGCGAGTGAAATGGATATCCGTTTTTAGCTCTCTATATTACAAATACCTTACCTTCTCTTTCTTGCCATCAATATCAAGGTGAATTGTTTTGGAAGTCTCTATAGACGAAGCGTTTCCCATTTTGGAATTTCCTGGTGTAGATATTCGCTATTTCAATGTAATCCTCGGATTCTTCAATCTGGTCATATCTCGGTTTCTCTTCCAATAAATTCACTAATAGTTCTCTAAGCAGTAGTCTCGATTTGCAGTTGGAATGTGTCACAACATTACATGTAGCTTTTAAAATCACATAAGCTTCTTCAACGTCCGGTAATATTAGTATGGGAAACGATGGCGCTTGGTATTAGGTTAACATTCTAGCAATTGTAGTCTTTTTTTGTGGCGAGAGTTTGGAAAAATGATAGTAATCTACAAGGGTATCGATCCGCGTGACACACACGAACGAATCAATCAAAACAAGATTGTTCATGAGTGAAACTGCAGATCAATATACACCATATAGTAATGTTTCGACCTGCGCGCGCCAGGTGTTCCTTCATTACTGTAATTCATGCGACATAGATACCGTTGCCAGGTGACATTTTAAATATCATAAAACATTGACGTTTTGTGATGTTTTATTGGTAATACATGGAATATAATAAAAAGTATGTTCAAATTTACTGTCGAATCATTGGCGATATATGATATTGGGAGCCATCACATTTCTACCTTAAAATGTGATTTTTCATCGAAATTTGTAAAATGTTGTTTACCGTTTTCTTTGTCATGGAATAGTTCTATTGCAGGAAAAACTGTCATTCATTGCGTTGTTATTAATTTTTCGAATTGTTTGAAAACAGCCGTAATGTCTGAGACCCTTTTAAGTACGCTGTTTATACTTTATGAAATGCAGTACAGAAAAATGTCGGTTTACGAAATTCAACCATTATTACCGGTAAACACATATTTTATAAACCTGTTTTAACTAATCTGCAATAATTTACAAGAATTGGTGAACAAAATGTCAATCGGGCAATAATAATAATAATAATAATAATAATAATACTAATATTAATAATAAAAATAATAATAATAATAATAATATCATCATCATCATCATCATCATCATCACATAAATAAAATACAATACTGATAAAATATTATATCTGATGATAATGATAATAATTGTATTTTATTTTAATTTTATAAGAACTGTATACATGTAATTTGGACCGTTTTTGTTCTTTTCTCTATCCATGAAGATTAATGCTTAAGTTTTGTGTTTGATTTCCAATTTTGAGTGAAAAAAAAAACATTTTTCATTCTTAAACGTTTAATTCCATTGAACCCTGTCCTGAGGAATAAGATTTGTGCTTTAATATTGATTTTTGTTTTATTATTTTTTTTTCACCAGTTTTACATCCACCATCATCCCAACAATCACTGGACTTAGTGAGGGACGAGGATTGGATATAATGCTGTTCTCACTGTCCTGTTGACGTATTGCACTGTGACATTGCAAGGTACGTCATATGTACTCCAGATCAAGTTCGTGTATTTTGAGTTCTGAACCGCGACAGACTGTGAACTATAGGCGAGAGAGTGCATTCGTCCTTTGTGAAGCCGTCTATATCTATCTATATATATATATATTGTTTATCACTGTCTTTCGTCACTTCAGTATTGACAATGGTTGTAACACAAGGAATTCTAGCACTTCAATTATCGGGTACGTGTTGGACAACAAAGGAAAGACAATAATCAGTTTTTGATGGATATTTATATATGGTGACATTTGTTTGGACTTGAGAAAAATTTCTTTGTGACCCAATTAACAGGAAAAAAAATGGAATATCATGGTTGGTTCCAGAACATTCAGTTGTGTCAACGAGAGTGAAACGAAAACAGATCTTTCACGGAGTGAATATCATTTTGTTTATTTACCATACAAGAGAGTTAACCAACCACATGTTTACAGTGTATGACTACCAAACATCTTTTGTCATCAAACACATCCCATTGTCTCAAGATATCAGGAATCGAGTTGAAAGACAACATTTTGCAAATTCTATGGTCGATGTAATGTACTTGTCTAAAAGTCCAACTACTGTATGCCTGGACAATTTCGCCCCTGATTTTTTTTCGCCCCTTTACGATAGAAAAAAAACATTGCATCATATTAAATAACCATATTCTCATGGGTGGCATGCATGTCTATGTTTCAGTCATTAAGTTTGAGAACATTGTTTCTATTTTGAACTTGTCCTTTCATCTAATTGTGAAAATGGCGAACATAACACGTGACACATCACACGTGAACATTGTGTCCAACTTACTGAAACTGACCAGTCACCATGGGTCAGTTTCTAACCCGAAGTACCTAACCCCATGTCTGTTTTATTTTCAGAGATCCGATTTTGTCCTATGTTCACCATCTCCTAAGTGTAGACTTCTGGATTTCGTAACGGTTAGAACTCTGATACTCTACATGTATTTCATAATGTTTATATGGAATCTTTTGGTATTTGGGTTTCCGCTTAAATATTATAACTCGAAAACAGTATTTATTGAAAGGGATATCAATTAATTGTAATACTGATACACAATTTTGGGAATTGGTCTTGGAGTATATGTAAAAAACTGGCAAAATTGGAATTTATTATCTCAAACGTATAGATATACTTCAGATAGTGTGTTTCACTAAACGTGTAATTGTTCGATGTATAACAATTTGATGTTTTTACCTTATAAACCCATTGTGATCTCGGACTGTACGCCCGTTTTGATCTGAATTTTATTTTATTACCAAATTTCTCAGTTTATAAACATGCGTTTTTAATTAAATTAGACCTAAATATTATAAATATAAAACCGAAGTTATAGATAAACAAACAAAAATCTTAATATCAATGCTAAAAACGATCGTTTCTGTCAACGAGACTTCATCAGTTGAGCTGAATTGAAAATAGAGGTAGAGTAGATGTAGATGTAGAACAGAAAGTGTTTTTTGTACAAGGTATACAAAAAACTTAATATGTTATTTCTAAATCCGTGTTAGAGTAACCAATGTAAAAAGTTGACTAAATTACGTAAATAAGACCTATACTAGTACTTCATTTCCAAAGCCAATTGTGAAAATAAGTAAATTGATAAATTAGTGTTTTTACAAAATGGAGCAAAATGGAAATATCGGTTCCTTTGTATATACTTTGTTATTGCTAAACACTTCCAATTTGTGATGACTTTATTTCGCGTACACATTTTGAAATAATATTCGCAAAACATTGGTAAGCGAATTTACGGATGCAAAAGACCAAGGTCGCAAGTGACTCACGGTGGTTGTGACCGGTCGACAGGGGATGCTTACTCCTCCATGGCACCTGATCTCACCTCTTGGTTTCCAGAGGTCCGCGTTTGTCCATTTTTATCAGATTTGTATCTACATCCTGGACATCCTATAGATTTATACTTTGGTATCGTAATTTTTTTTTATATTGCAACGGTTATATTGAAAATATAAAGAAATATAAGATTTTTTATGGTCGTGTATAGCTGTTATTGGTTATTGTGCATCAACTGCAAGTAGTAAAAGTAGAAAAACTGAAATATTTTTCGTAGACAAATATGAAATGGCTGAGACCGAAAGTTGAGGTTGATATTGGTTTTTTTGTAGTCCATAAATACTCGTATCGAACGAATAGTAGTGCAATATTTGTTTCATAAAATTCTAATTTATCAAACCATCGACCACTGAAAAAAAGATATGGCAAGATCTATCAATCCCTATGGTTTGTCTCACTTTTCAATGCAGTCAGAGAAGTTGGTGCTAAATGAAATTCAGCTAAAACAGTATCATGACGTCATAGCAGTGCAGCATGATAAATTATCCGGTTTACAGTGCGATTTCAGTTTAAACGGTAAAACACGTGACCTCTCTGGGCAAATGAAAATGCAGAATAGAAACAAAAAATGTAATAAACCTTATTATCGTTTGACTATATTATATTTTATTGTTGAAAACATAGTTTTTTGTACGGATGCCAGTAATTAGAAATGTGACCTGTAGTAGAATGCTGTTCGACCAGTGAGAATACCACTTATAAAACCCTGAACGTTTGTCGAAGAAATCGTCAGTCTGAATAATTTATTTGGAGCAGTTCTATATAAAAGGAATTTTCTACTTCCAGATTTTGTGTGCTCAGTGCTGATTGTAAAGTTTACATCTCGTAACCATTCGATTAACTAACTATAAACTAACAAGATCACATAAGCCACATTTTCATTGGTCGATTATGACACATCTACGAGGTCCCTCACATGTGACCCCATAACGGGTTTCGTTAGATCTTCTTTATGACATATCAGAAAACGAGATATGTTTCACTTATGACTAAGTATATATTGTCCAATTAAGATAAGATGGCGGGGCGGAGTAACCTTTTGATTATCATAGGGTCGATTCTACTCACTTTTCGGTTATGATAAGCTGCACGGGAAAAACGTTTTAATATTTCTAACTGGGTATTCTCCTATGTATTGTGACAAGTAGGAACGATTACACTAGTTTGCTTTATTATCTAATATTTAAATTCGCCCAGGTCATGAAAGGGTTCACAAGACTCCATCCCTCCAGGTTATATGTATTTTATCACTGTGCGATTGTATTGGTATGGACGGAAGCAACATATCGTGTAGGCCAAAACATGGCGCCGGCTGAGTCGTGTTATTTTTTTTTTCTTTTTTAGAGCGGGTGCGATAAAATCCGAACTATATAAATTGATGATGATTCAGTAATTGTCTCGTGATGATTTGGTAATTTAATTTGATCAGTGTTTAGTACGGATGTTTAATATGAATTCAAACGTTGGATATGATCCAAAGGCAGTGATTTTGCTAGTCTCGATTTGTGGAGAACAGAGTTACCTCCCATTTGCAACACTGTCTTTCTTTAGAGCGGGTATCTTGTATTGAACAAATTGGACAAAAAATACTTTTTATTTTTGCTTTAAAAATTGAACAGCCAATTAGCATACGAGATAAATGAAATTTACCTAAGTCTGTAACTGGTGTATTAAGATTTGTTTTAGTAGGAAAACAAACAAATTGCCCACATACGTCTTAACAAGATATCCTCTGTAAAGAAGAGATAGCGAATGGGAGATAAATTCTGTAATCTGCAAATATTGAATATCCGTCCTGTAGCCTACAGCTACCGACTCAGGCCACTGGGCTTTCTCTATGGGTCA
This sequence comes from Atrina japonica, assembly GCA_030159075.1. Classification (NCBI taxonomy): domain Eukaryota; kingdom Metazoa; phylum Mollusca; class Bivalvia; order Pterioida; family Pinnidae; genus Atrina; species Atrina japonica. The sequence goes on from BROG01000116.1 coordinate 411,399, forward strand.
TGGTTTACTGCCTGGATTGCGCAATATAAAGTACGGTTTAATTCATTGTCAATGCTTCTTAAGCGTTTGGCCAGTCAAATTTCAGCGATGGTATCGGAAACCATGAAAGTGCAACCGTACCTATTTTGGCTTAAGTTAAGTATTGTGCAGTGCTATATCAAATGTCATTGTAACCTCGCGTAACATTTGAAACCAATGAAACGGTGGATCGCTATACATAATGACCAATCAAATAAACGGCAATGTGTGGTGTTTCGTTCAAAAGTGTGATGTATTTGTTCATATGCTTTACACTTTATCACAATTATGCGAGAAATATTAAAGGGACATTAGCTGTATTTGTCCCAAAAATTATTTCGATTTTTTACTACTTGTACTATTTGCACTTGATGTACAATAACAAATAAGAGTTATAGACAGTCATAAGATATCTGATATTCCTATATATTTTGTGATAATAAGGTTCAGTGTGATTATAGAGTATTATTAGAGCTTCTCATACCGAAATACAATCCCCTGCTGACCGGTCGCACCTGTCACGAAACCATATTGAAATCGAAATCAAAAGAAACTATGGTTACCTATAACTTCCGGTTTAAGAACCAACAAACAATTCATCAATTTCAGTTAATGAAAGAAAGAAGATACAAGCGAGGTAATTAGTACGACTTTCCAATGTCCGGAATGTTACCATCAAACATGCCGGTGTAACGACGAAAAGTGACCCCCGTAGAATAATGACAAGAATATTCCTACCAAAACCAGTCAGACACAGGGTCATTTTTCTACGGGGTCATTTTTCTACAATCCACACGAAGAAAAATGACCCCAAAGCCATAAATTCTACAAAAAAAGTGGGTCATTTTTCTACGTAGAATATTGATCAGGGGGTCAAATTTCTACGTAGAAAAATGACCCCCGGTCAATATTCTACGGGGGTTATTTTTTGTCGTTACACCGGCACGCTTCTGGGATGGTGTTGAATGTGAAGAACTCGTGGTCCACGAAATGTATCAATTAGACTGCACATTCATAGAAATATCATAAAATGAAATGTTGAATTGTTAATGGTGTGCGACGCAAAGTAAAAAATATACAGATATAATACACCTAGTCTTCCCCCTAAATAATTATCCAGTATGAGTTAAATTTTTTATCATCCAAAAGCATTGTCAACTTAATTTTTGATGTTTTCAGATACAAATGTAAATGTCCAATACCATAGGACAACAATCTTGGATCGGAATTTCGAGGCATCGTTCCATAGTTTGAAATGAGGAAATGTAATCATTTTATTCTTGCACACAATGAGATAAAATTTCGTTACAGTAATAAAGATTCTTTCCAATATAAACTAACTTAAGGAAATTCCATGCGATAGAGCAGTTCAAAAGACAAATTTCATCAGAAAAAACCCATTCACAGATCAATAGTGTTCACTTTGAACCAATAAATTAGCGTGTTTATTACTCACAAAGGATAGACTTTTTGTAATATTCAGCACTTGCTATTTAAAAGCATTTTATGCTTTTAGTAAATTAAAAGATCATGAACGACTCAAGGGTATAAAATGAAATCAGAGCAAATCGTTTATTCTGATGAGAAAATAATTTAAAAAAAAAATATCCTCCCGAACAAGGAAAACGCGTTATCCCTCTGTGATCAGTGACCCGGAAGTGATAATCAAGTTAAATATTTGTGACAGGGGAATCGCTGATACCCTGTCAGTTTTAATAAAAGAATCACAGGGTAGTTCTATTCTAAAACATGCATATTTTAAATTAGCACTTTAAATACAGAAACAACCTCCAACATTGGCCTTTGCTGGTTTTACCTTTACCAATGAACAACATTACACATTATCGTAAACCCACGGTCCGGAATCGCTACGCTCTTATGCGACCGAAATATCTCGTACATATTATTGTTATTCATGAAGATTCAGCCAATGCGAGTAAACGGTCAAACGTCAACCAATCAGATCGAGGCTTTTAAACAATTTCAAAATTGAACTGGATCAACAGACTATGCGATAACTTCCGTTGCCGGTCACAACTACTGTGATTGGATAAATTGGACATCAACTATTCCTTATAAATATTCATTAGCTACGAGATATTGTGGTGGCGGTTGGGACCATGGTTTTACGACAATGAAAATTACTATGTTGAGTATAAGAATGCGTATGAAATATGGTAATTTTAATACGAATTTTGGCTATACGATAAGATTTATTATTTAGCCTTGTCTGATACCACTTTCTCTTAGAAAAGTCTGTTTAAAATTGGATCTCAACTAATGAAGTCTAATTGACAGAAACGATTGTCTTGATAATTTTAACTTTTGTACTATGTTTATAATATCTATGTTAATAATATTTTCAAATTTAGTGAAACGATGCTATTGTTATTTTTCATATTTGAAGCAAGCAGTTTCGATATATATATTTGTTTGTTTATTGTTGTTTAACGTCCCACTCAAGAATATTTCACTCAAACGGAGACGTCACCAAATGCCGGTGAAGGGCTTCAAATTTTGGCCTATGCGCGGCACTTACGGCCATTGAGCAGTGAGGGTTCTTTAATGTGCCGACATCTACTGTGACACGGGACCTCCAGTTTTTACTGTCTCATCCGAAAGACAGGAAACCAACCAGCCGCCGGCGGGACTCGAACTAACGACCTCGAGTCGAGCACGCTACCGACTGAGCCAGGCCGGCTCTTCGATATATATATATATATATATATATATATATAAAATAAAATATGTCAACAGTAAATTTCAGTGCATCGCTGTCCGTGTTAAAATCTGTATATGTGACATCATATAAATGCAAGCAGTGAATTGTGAATCCCCTGCGAGTTTTCATCATGATCGACTAGTAAATTAACGCGAAATAAACAGAGTGCATTACAATATATTTTCTATGTGTAAGGCATATTAAAACGGCTTTCCCATCTTAAATGTTCAACATTTTAGTAGTAAAATCCAGCAATCAACTGCATAATTATGGTGTTTATATATCACAGATGATCCAATATGTTAAGATGTGTTCTACATATGAACATTTGGGCTCAGTCGGAAGCGCGCTCGACTCTTGATCGTGAGGTAGTGAGTTCGAGTCCAGCCGGCAGCAGGTTGTCTTTTGAATGAGACAGTAAAAACTGAGGTCCAGTGTTACAGTAGGTGTCGTCACGTTAAAGAACCCTCACTGATTAATGTCCGTAAGTGCCGTGCATAGGCCAAAATTTGAAGCCCTTCACCGGCATTTGGTAAAATCTCCATATGAGTGAAATATTCTTGAGTGGGACGTTAAACAACAATAAACAAACAAACAAACAAACAAACATATCAACATTTCATATACAGAGGAAAACTACTTACTGACATATTATTGTCACAAGGATGTCAAAAATCGCGTTTGATGTCAACGTTCCTCAAATTTTACGGTCGTTATAATGACCTTCTTTGCTATTACTAAATGAAAAGTTAAGTTACCTGTTCGATACCGGTTCTTGAGTCGTCTGTACCAACGGTGGCGAGGATTTGTTCACCGCTTGTTTGTTTTGAATTTGTGGACTCGCAGTAGGGGTGACCGGCCAACTAGGAGATGCTAACTCCTCCATGGCACCTGATCCCACCTCTGCATTTCCAGGTTCGTGTTTGTCCAATATTCAGGAAATTTGTATATGTGTCCTCGACATCTTAAAGATTTATACTTTGGTATCTGAGATCTAGTGGTCTCCACAATGTTCACTTCATATCTTCTAATGGACATCTAAATTGTTTTTCTATATATATATATATATATGATTTTTTTATATTCTCATTTTTCTTCTAACAGGACTGTTTCGGAGAAATGTGTACAAGTCTTTAATTTCTTATTTCAGGCAATTGCTTTCTAGGAACGTTGAAATACGATTTGAATCTTGAATCTGTAACGATTGCGATAGGGAAATATTCCTTACTTTTTCCATTTCAATTTGACTGAAGATTCTGCTACTGCTGAATATAGTTTGCTTCCTCCTCCATGGCATCTGGCCCCACCTCTAAATCTTCACTGGGGAGGGGGTGGTCAGCATTTCTCTATTAATCTTCTTTTCAGATGCTTATTACTTTGGTATCTGTGCTTTTTGTATTCATATGCCTTGAACGTTCAGATGCTTAATACTTTGGTATCTGTGCCTTTTTTGTTTTGCATATGCCTTGGACGTTCAGACGGTTAGTACTTTGGTATCTGTGCTTTTTGTATTGCATATGCTTTGGACGTTCAGATGCTTAATACTTTGGTATCTGTGCTTTTTTGTTTTGCATATGCCTTGAACGTTCAGACAATTAATACTTTGGTATCTGTGCTTTTTGTATTGCATATGCCTTGAACGTTCAGACAATTAATACTTTGGTATCTGTGCTTTTTTGTATTGCATATGCCTTGAACGATCAGGTGCTTAATACTTTGGTATCTGTGCTTTTTGTATTGTGTGTGCCTTGGACGTTCAGATGCTTAATACTTTGGTATCTGTGCTTTTTGTATTGTGTGTGCCTTGGATGTTCAGATAATAAATACTTAGACATCTGTTCTTTTTTGTATTGCATATACCTTTGACGTTCAGTCAGTTAATTCTTTGGTATCTGTGCTTTTTTGTATTGCATATGCCTCGAACGTTCAGGTGCTTAATACTTTGGTATCTGTGCTTTTTGTATTACATATGCCTTGGACGTTCAGATGCTTAATACTTTGGTATCTGTGCTTTTTTTGTATTGCATATGCCTTGGACGTTCAGATGGTTAATACTTAGACATATGTTCTTTATGTATATCATATATCTTGGATGTTCTGGCAATTAATATTTTCTCTGCTGTCTATATTTAACCAGCCTTGGTCGTACTTCAGAATTTTGCTGAACACCTGGATGGTTAATAAGGATTGACTGAAGTTGAACAAATTGGATTTTTACAATATCTAACATATTACTTTAATAGGTACTTCCTCAGGTGTTTCAGTTTGACATCATATACATTGTATTTGTGAAAATTAGAAAGCTACCTGTGATATACTGGTGTGATATTTTTGTAATATGAGAAATTTTCCAGATTGTCATAACAATGAACAACGATTTGTGCCAAAATGAAGGATTGAACAATGACATATGCCAAAATAAAAAATTGGACAATGAAATGTGCCAAAATAAAGGATTTCACAATGGAATATTCCAAAATAAAGGATTTCACAATGGAATATGTCAAAATAAAAGAATGAACAATGAAATATGCCAAAATAAAGGATTGAACAATGAAATATGCCAAAATAAAGAATTGAACAATGCAATATGCCAAAATAAAGAATTGAACGATCGATGATTTGTGTCAAAATAAAGAATTAAACGATGATTTGTCCCTAAATATATATGATTGCGCGATAATTTGTGACAAAAAATAGGATTGAAAATGAGGTTTGTCAAAATAAAGTATAGAACATTGATTTGTGCCGAAGTTTGACAAATAAAGTATTGAACATTGATTTGTGCCGAAATATAGAACTGAACTATGATTTGTGTCAAGAAAAATGATTTAATATTGGGTTGTAACAAAATAAAGGATTTAACGATGAGTTGTGCCAAAATAAATGATTAAACAATGGGTTGTGCCATAAATAAATGATTTAACGATGGGTTGTTCAAAAATAAAAGATCTAACGATAAGTTGTGCCAAAATAAAGGATCGAACGATGGCGTATACCAAGATGAAGGATTAAACGATGATTGGTGCCAAAATAAAAAGATAATCATCTAAATTTATATATATATATATATATATATATATATATATATATATATATATATATATATATATATATATATACATATATAATAAATAAATACATAAAATCGTAGGCACAATTAATCGTATGAATTAATAATTAAACTTTTTAATGGTAAATAAATAGATAAATTAAATAATGTAATAAAAATAAATAGAATGAAATAAATGTAAAATTGTATAATGTTATAACACACAAATAATATGAACGACGATATAAAACAAAAATGTATAAATAAAAATAAGATAAACCATCTGATGACGAGATGACCTTATTTTCGTCAACATCTTGATTATAATACGGTGTCCATGATATTGGATCATAACACTTTTTCTGCAAAAATGATTTAGTTCAAAAATACAATGTTATCTAGTTTACATAACAACCCTCCAGTCGGTCGGGATGCCTACTTCAAAATGGCATAGGGTATGGCACCATAAAACTTAAGAAATACTTAAAGTCTAAAACTTATTCTCAGACTTGGCTAATCCTGATATCCGATTGGCTAACCAGACAATGTTGAGATATTCTCAGACTTAAGTAATTTTTTAAGTTTTATGATGTCGGGAACTAATCCCACCTCTTCGTTTTCCGTACACGTGTATTTTTGTAATATGTATACATTTGATATAGGTATGAAAAATTGAGTTCTGGCCCACAAAGAGTTGGACCGTTTGACTGATTTGTTGATTGATGATGTCATAGTTCAATGTCGAAACATCCAATTTATATATTGTATTTTCTGGATTCTTCAAAACTAGTAGCATCTAAAAATGTAATCTTTATTGTTTTTATAATACATGTTAGATTATAAAAGCGTATATAACATAAAATGCACATAAATATTTCTCTATCTTTGTCTAAATGTATAAGTACTGTCTTACCGATGGGTTCAATGAGTGCACGATTTAAATAACGTTCCTTTACCATGAAGCTAAAGCGACGTCTAATGCACGTCAACACAGTATAATTTCAGTTCTGAAACACCTCATTTATCGATTTTCTGACTTAAAAACTCATAATCTTTCAAATGTTATTTTTATGATATATATAATATATGTTCATTTACGGTATAAAGAAAATCAAATGCACACATCTCTCTCTCTCTCTCTCTCTCTCTCTCTCTCTCTCTCTCTCTCTCTCTCTCTCTCTCTCTCTCTCTCTCTCTCTCTCTCTCGTTCTGCTGGCTTGGATGCAGTTATTGATTTAACATGATTCAATCCATGTGACGCAAAAACGAATTGTGATGTACTTCAACACGATGCTTTTGTAGCGTGGCATATATTAACGCCATTAACGTCTATTTTCACATATGGCGGGGCGGGGTAACTTTTCTGTTATTAAACAGAAGATTCTGCTCACTTTTTGGTAATGACAAGCTTCACGGGGAAGACGTCGTATTCCTCATTTGATACTCGTGGGTTTGTTGACAAGTAGAGACGGTTTATCTTAAAAGTGTGATTTTAATGTTGTTATGCTTTCTTACCTATAGTTTAACTCTTACAGGCCATGAACGGGTTCACGAGACTCAAACCTGCCAGGTTATATGGGTTGTACTGTAAATGTGAGAAAATATTAGAAGTCAGTCCGTAGCATATAACAAAATTTGTGGCACCTGACTAGATTTGTTTTTTGTGATAAAAAATGTCCTGCCCACATGTCTGTTGGATTTGCGGTATGGGAGTTGATTCACAGGATAAAAAAGTAATATAGAAGTGATAAATGATATATTAATGAAGTAATCCTACACACATTTGTGTAAAAAAATAGAACATTTGTTATCACCTTCTGTTTAACTGTCACCAAACAGTGAGTTGGTAATCACATATAAAATGTCAAAATATACAAAATCTATCTCAATGTGTGTTAGAAGTGTTTGGCGCAGCAATCATATCTATTTTGTCAATATAAGATATTTCTATATACTGACACATCATTTAACATCTTTATTATTACGGCGCACGATTCTGATCGGACCACGTTTTCTATCTGTAATTGCCCTTTTTATATTGATAAACTAGTAGCACAAGATGACACTGGACTAATAGTTTGTGTCTGGCCTACTTGTATACTGTAAAACCGATTTTATTCGCGTGAATTTAATTTACGCGTAATTTCGCCAGAGCACTCGCTCGCGAAAAAAAAAATCACTGCGTAATGAAGTATGATAATTGAACGAAGAAATGGGGTTTCGAAATCGCGAAAATATCATCTAGCGAATAGATTTAGAACGTGTATCGTGAAAACAAAGTCCCGCGAAAATATATAAATTACAGTATATGTTGAACTCATTCTTATCACCTTTACAGCTATTACTCCATTACAATAGAAATCCTTATATTATACCTTTTCATAACACTAAGTGATCTCATTGGTTGATAACCAAAGGATATCTCAAATAGATTCGATATTTACAAACCGGACATATATCACATGCGCAGAAATGAATGCGCGTACGGTTGGTTTTCTTGTTCTTCAAACTCTTTTTGAGATCACACAAACGTTTGAATGGTGACTGAAATGTGCGTGATCAAGCTTGCATTAGATCGACAAAAATTGTAACTTTTATATAAATATATAACGTGAGGGAAATATAAAGATTTATTCACACTCGAATAATCACATTTCCCCCTGGTAATGTTTTTTGTTTTGAAATATGATATTTCTTGGATAAATAAACATTCATATATACCTGACTCTGGGAAAATAGATGTATATTGTTAATTACCACCCTTCCTGGAATATCACAGACAATACAAACAGAGACACACAGAGAAAGTCGTTAACTGGTAACATAGCGGTATACACTGACGATGAAATAAAAGATGAATTGATAAAAGCGTTTCTCTTTTGTCAAATCCCTTGTCTGTATGATTTAGCACATTGTGTATCTTTCTAATTATTATCAATACAATATGTTTTGAATAATGTATAAGAACTGCTGGTAAATAATGTATAAAAACTGCTGGACTGAAAAGTGAATTTACAAATCCATTTTGCATCCCACAAAAATATTACCTTTAAAATGGAAAAATACTTTTTACCTCAACTGATTTATTTCTGGATATATTTCATGATACATTTCACCTAAAGCTAAGTGACATCTCCAGATGAGTAAAACATTCTTGGCGAGATGTAAACATGTAAACAATTATTATTGTAAATACCAAAGATATAGTTTTACAACAGAGAACAAAACAGATTCTTAAGACGATCGTTTCTGTCAATACGACTTCATCAGTTGACCTCGAATTTGATATAAATGTATATAATAATGTCCGTGGGAAAACGTGGTATCATACAAGGCAAAATAATAAATCTGTTTCACTAAGTGAAATGTTGAGTTGCCTTTTTGTTGGCGGTTATTGAGACGTCTGTACCAATTGTGACGAGGATTCGTTCCTCAGGTATTTCATTTGGACTCACGGCGGGTGCGACCGGTCGACAGGGGATGCTTACTTCTCCAAAGCACCTGATCCCACCTCTTGGTTTTTAGAGGTCCGTGTTTGTCCATTTTTAACAGATTTGTATCTATATCCTGGACATCCTAAAGATTTATACTTTAGTATCTGAGATTTTTTTTTATGTCTAAGTGTATTGCCACTTCTAAGAAGTATCCACCGTAAAAATGAATATCAAAGCATTTGAGAAGTTTAGAAATTTAATGGTGCTAAATGAGCGAAATATTAACTCACTAATACATGTTGTATAAAATAAAAAAAATGTAAAACTCGGTGCAAGAAATGGAATTCGGTACATCACGTCTTTGAGGCGATTACGTTAACCGTATAAGCGACCGAGAGTGATTCATTGGAGAAATAGATTTAACATAAATATCCACAGTACAATGATTACTGTTATACAGTTACATTGCATTAAATCAATGATAAGTTCTTGCATTTGGATATCTTCCCTTGTGCAAAGCGGCATATGACACCAATTTAACGTTTCTGTAATTCGATAATGTGAGGAATTTTTGAAATGTACTCTTCCTGGTGGAAATTTGATATCTGATATTTGAGCCTTGTTAGGAATAGTTACAAGTATAAATTCATTTATTGATCTGTTGGCGGTTGATATTTTATCGATCAATATGTATTACTTTATAAAATCATGTTTACTGACAAAAGTATATTTAGATGTTTATACAAATGATTTGAGATTTTACACCATTTCCTCTTTTCTATCGTTATTGAATACAAGAGAAAAAGGGAATGTTAAATCCATGTTGACTACAAAATGAAGTTGTCTTGACATGGATTGATTTCTTTAACAGACAAATACACTTACACATCAAAAGATTTTCTGGGATTTAGATTCTGAGCCATGCACATTGGGAATTAATCTAAAATGACGTTCAACCTCGCACACAATCAACCTTAATTACAGTCATGTGACTTGTCGTTGTTTATTGATCACCTTTCATCGAACTCATGACAGTTCTAAATCAGAGTTAATAATATTTTCCCATTAAGAAAGTGAGTTTGATATGTTCATCTTTCTTATCTGTGCCTAATTCAGGTGATATTTCTTGATGACTATAGTGATTCTATCTATCTATCTATCTATCTATCGATCTATCTGTCTGTCTGTCCATTCATTCATCTGTCTATTTATATATATATCTATCTGTCTGTCTTTCCGCCTATCCATCCATCCATCTATCTATCTATCTATCTATCTATCTATCTATCTATCTATCTATCTATCTATCTATCTATCTGTCTGTCTTCCTATCCATCCATCCATCCATATATCTATCTATCTATCTATTTATCTATCTATCTATCTATCTATCTATCTTTCTTTCTGTCTGTCTGTCTGTCTGTCTGTCTATCTATCTATCTATCTATCTATCTATCTATCTATCTATCTATCTATCCCTCTATCTATCTATCTTACTCTATCTTTTCTATCTATCTATCAGCCATGACCTCCGTGATCGAGTGATGAGAGCACGGCACTTTAAACCATGATGTCTCTCACTTCTAGTCAGCATGGGTTCGACTTCCGCTGAAATCTAAACTGATTTTGTGAGATTGTATGCTACCAGAAGGTCGGGTAGTCTCTCTACCCTGGTAAATTGTAACCGGGTTATCTCCTTCACCAACTAAAATCTGGCCGTCATTATATGATTGAACATTTTTTTTTACTGTGGCGTGAAACAATAATCAAAATTCAAAACTATATATCTGCCTGCCCATTTGTCTATCCTCTATCATTTTAGATTACTTAAAAGCTATTTATATATCAACCAGTCCGTACTAGAGGTCATTTGGTAAGTTATATACAGCACAATACTGACAACATGTCCCTGACAATGACCATATTTATTCACCCATTATCCATTAAAAATATTTTACCTACAGATGGCTTTTAAATGGTATTTACACAGGTAATTTCACAAAGAAAACTTGTTTTATGTTATCAAATTACGGTTTTCAATTTTAAAGGTATCCAACAAAACATTCTGTGAATATGAAGTTTGTTTTTCAATAAAATGACACCAACCTCATTGGCGGCGTTATACAATCTCAATCTCTAATTTATAAGGTGAGTGAAGAACAAGTTAAACTCTGATTTATTTCACACAAGCGTTTTGGATTTGCGAGATGATGTTTTAGGACCTCGAAAGCTTACAGCAAATTTGTTCAATGTGGGCAACTTAGAAGTGGATATAGGTGAGATTCATTTTCATGAACAATACAACCTATTTGTAATTTTCAATCATCAGTTGCTTAAAGCCCTAAATGTTAATTTCAAATTCAATTATTCCAATGTCTTATATGTTAAAAATATACCAAGATATAAATCTTCACAAGGTCCAGGATATATATATATATTATTATATATATATATATATATATATATATATATATATATATATATATATATATATATATATATATATATATATATATATATATTATATATATATATATATATATATATATATATATATATACTGTATACAAAATACAAATCTGGTGAATACTGGACAAACACAGACATCTGGAAATCCAGAGGTGGCACCAGGTGCCATAGAGGAGCAAACATCAATTTCGATTTTTTTATTCTTGAAGCATTGCAAATGATACATGATTTACAAAAGAAAGAAAGATACATACAAAATTGTTACTTAAGATTTAATTAAGTGTTCATTAAATTTTACACACTTGTGAGTGTTATAATTAATCTTTGGGTAAATCTATTCCATATTGTTTTATATTCGGATTCTCAGATAAATCTAAAGTCTCGTTACTGTACACCAGAATTGAATCATACATTCTAAAGTGATTTCCTTGTAGTTATGGCAGTAGCGTAATTCCGTTATACAGTAAAGACTAGATACATACTAAAATATTTGAAAATTCCGAAGTGGGTTCAGGTATCCTGGAGGAGTTGGTATTCCTGCCACATGATACATACAAAAATATTTGAAAATTCCGAAGTGGGTTCAGGTATCCTGGAGGAATTGGTATTCCCTGCCACATGGAGTCCGTGGTGGCATTCAAACTAAATCAGCGAGATGCTATATAAATGTATTTATATCATTCAGGCACGGGTATTGAATACAAATTGTAGCCAGAATATTGCCATTTATTAATTGATATAGATTCTAAATTTCTATGGGCAACAGGGGCCTCCCAAGTAGTTAGAGCATCGTCTTATAAGCCATGAAGTCCCGTACCTCTAGTCAGTGCCCGTTCGTATCCATCTTGTACTTAAGCTGATTTGGACAGACATTTTGCCAGTTTCCTTGCAGAATCCCGGTGGTCCTTTCCAATGTACATTACAACTGGGGTCTCTTCTCCACCATTAAAACTCGTCATCACCACATGACTAAATAAATAGTCGATTGTGGAATGAAACAACATTCAAAATCCATCGGCAGTAACACGGATAAAACTTGAAGGGTTAAACAACAATTACAAAATAGTCAGTGGTAAGCAGTTTGGTAAATAGATACAAATTATATCAACTATATCAGGGATAAGACAATGAGTACATACGGTTGTTTTGTTAATATGGCATTTTATAACAATCAATTTAATAAAAAAAAGATAATTTTGATAAGGAATACTTCAATACTCAACTCAGCTAATGATGCGTCAAATATATTTACAGTTTAGTTGTTCTTAGAGCAGCATGATACATCACTAGTCTAGTAAGATTTGATGAAAATCGATAGCCATGTTCTAAAGTGAGATGCAAATCAAATCAATGGTCATTAATACACGTTACGTCAAACCATATTAATGTTGAGTCTATAATACCCAATCTAATTAAAAACAGATCTCTAATCGCTCCCGTTTTCTGATATGTCGCGTATAGGATCTAACGCAATCCGCTATGGCGTCACGTGCAGATGACCTCGTAGGTGTGTCATTTTCGACCAATAAAAAGGGACTTACAGAATCTTGTTAATATTTTTAACATTATAAACAACATTAAGCACACAAATACGGTAGTACAGAATTATATTCCTAACCCTGAATGGGTTCGAATCACTAAACATATTCTGATGGGATTTTACGGACTGGCGGTTTCCTTTTTTATAAAATAAATAACATCTCTACGCCATTAATTTTTGTAAGTCGCTTTTCTATTGGTTGAACATGACATATCTACGAGAGGTCACCCGCACGTGAACCCATAGCGGATTGCGTTAGATCCTCTACGCGACACATCAGGAAACGGGAGCGGTGAGAGAGGATTTTATTTAGATTGATAATACCCTTTGTAAACCTTAAAAGAGGACGCAGTCAGACAGAAGCTCAGATAGAGTCCTAATTAATGCACACACACACACACACACACACACATATATATATATATATATATATATAGATATATATATATATATATATATATATATATATATATATATATATATATATATATATATATATATATATATATATATATATATATATATATATATGTGTGTGTGTGTGTGTGGTTTATACTTGATCGTTCTCATTACGATGGATCAGCGAAGTTCAAGATAAAACAGTAAAGTATTTTTAAGTGTTTTTTTCTGAATGATATAACTTGGTGTGACGTCATGTCATGAATGAGATTACATTATCCTGTTACGTCATATGAGGATCTTCGCTTATGGCTGATATATAAAAGCCGTCTAGATTAACACTGAGTCTACTGCGGGATATATATATATATATATATATATATATATATATATATATATATATATATATATATATATATATATATATATATATATATATATATATATATATATAATGTATATATATATATATATATATATATATATATATGTGTGTGTGTGTGTGTGTGTGTGTGTGTGTGTGTGTATAATTTTACTTAATATCAGAATTTTTGAACATTGATTTCTACTTTCAATCTCAATTTCAAAAATATTTATCTAGTGTATAAAAATATATATGGAAAACAAATGAAGACAATTTGATAAAAAGTTGTTAAAGTGGAAACCAGTCCTTGCTTGTACCATTGTCGACACTAACAATAATTTCTTATCTTAAAAATAATCAAATCTCTCTCTCTCTCTCTCTCTCTCTCTCTCTCTCTCTCTCTCTCTCTCTCTCTCTCTCTCTCTCTCTCTCTCTCTCTCTCTCTCTCTCTCTCTCTCTCTCTCTCTCTCTCTCTCTCTCTCTCTCTCTCTCTCTCTCTCTCTCTCTCTCTCTCTCTCTCTCTCTGAGGTTTGATGCAGGACCTATTGGTTGAATAAAACCATCCAATATCTTTTCATTTATTTACCCTGTTTATTACGGTAACACGGAGATGACATTAGTTTGTTACATGTGAGGAAATTATTTTCATATCTAACCAGTCAGTTTCCGTTTATCAATATAATATACGTTAGATATTCAAACATCAATATCGTAATTATCCACGCTCAAATAAGCGATTATATAGAAAAAGGAAAACAGTCAACAATACTACACAATATATGTAACATATAAAAAATCATGTCGAGAATAATTGTAGTCATGTTATCATCCTTGTTAGAGGTGTGAATGGGATTCATTATTTCGTCGTTATACATCAATGTATTCTAAGTATACAAGTATTTTAGAGGCTATATTGCCTATATCACCGTGTCCGGTTATATGACACATACCGTAATTAGACCACGCCGCACGTTAAATCAACTCTGATTGATTGATTGCTATGAAAATTTCGTTGTGGTTTTATTTCCATTTATTTCGTTGTTTTTTTTTATACATCAACATAGTTAAAAACCATGACGAAATTTAACAGAATTTTACATTTTGTAGCACAAATACGTTCCTTTAGATTTTTTTTTCGATTTCAACGAAATTTAATGGCAACAAAATTTATCTCATATTTAAAACAAGGAAATTTAATTTACAAAATTTCTGAGTCTACAGTTACATTCTTATGTGTATTAAAAGTACTGGGGTACCTGTTTCTTCACTGCGGTAAATCATCGGGGGAATCATCATATGCGGATATGACCGGTCAACAAGGGATACTTTCTCCTTCCCGGAACCTGATCCTGGATTTTCACAGGTCCCTGTTTGCCTAATGTTCAATAAATTTACATATTGTCTCCGAAATCTTCTGCTTTATAAATTGCTAACTGTGATTTTTATATATAGACAATCGGATGAAATTGATCTGTAATCAATTACAGTGTCGTTTACATGATGTATTTAAAACTTGTCGCTGTATCTCAATTACTAGAGCGTCTACTAAAAAAGTAATGATTTAACTTGAGATTTCTTATAAAATGATTTTTTAAACAAATCTTGAAATAAAATAAAATTCTCGGTCTTTCATTTGTATTCATTGATAGATATCCAACGAATTTAATTCGTTGTAACATTCTAAAAAATATTTTCGACATATTTAAAATACTAATTGATTCGAAAACATTTATTTTGTATTTTCCAAGCAAGTGTACTAAAATGGTTTAAAAACTCATTTTCATTGAAATTCATTTGGCCAATGAGTATGTTTGTTTGAGATTTTGTCTGTTTTACACAATTTGTATTATAAACAATGATATGGAAATTTTTAATATAAAAATCAAACGAAATTTTGAAATATTTTGCTGATCTTTCAGAATATCTTGCGCCCTCAGTAAAACATATGGCTACATGAGTAATTGTACTTAAAAAAAATAATGAGGTGTATAAGTATCATTAGCAACTAATTTGGAAGTAGTTAGACATATTCTGTTGTGAACTTGCCCTTCTTAACTCTGTCCACTAATTAACACTTCTTATACCGTATTGATTATCAGATTCAATCGTAGACCAACATCAAATGACCGGATACATTGTAACGTTACGGACAGAGATTCTCAACTATCAGAGCGCCAAATCTGCAACATGAAGGTCCCAGGTTCGATCCCCGGTCGTGCAAGATTTTCAGAGGTTTGCTGTAATTATAATTAGTTTACATATATTTTATTTCAATAAATCATGAAAAGGGATCGGACAAAAAGTTAAACCAACATTATATAAAGACCGTTCCCTAATAATTACAACATATACATTGGTCATAGATGGCGTCCTTGTATAGCAATAACGTTTCAAAATTGATGACGACGGCGACGACGACGACGACGACGATGATGATGATATGCCTAGATGAGGATGACCCTATTATGATGCTAAATGAATGTTTAGTAGATTCCAGGTACTCTTGAACTGAAAGCATGATATCATTTACGTTAATGTCTCCCAGTAATAGTTTGATAGCACTGAAAGGTTCATATGTACGATGTTTCTCGAAAAGAATAATGCGATGTCTGGTATATCTTGGGCAGTCAAGTAAGAAATGAAATGCATCCTCGGAAAGACTACTGCATATAAAACTATAATTCATAGTTATGGAACGAAATTGATTTATAGAATTAATCTTTATCATATGCGGATATGACCGGTCAACAAGGGATACTTTCTCCTTCACGGAACCTGATCCTGGATTTTCACAGGTCCCTGTTTGCCATGTGTTCGATAAATTTACATATTGTCTCCGAAATCTTCTGCAAATTTATAAATTGCTAACTGTGATTTTTATATTTAGACAATCGGATGAAATTGATCTGTAATCAATTACAGTGTCGTTTACATGATGTATTTAAAACTTGTCGCTGTATCTCAATTACTAGAACGTCCACTAAGAAAGTAATGATTTAACTTGAGATTTCTTATAAATTTTTTTAAACAAATCTTGAAATAAAATAAAATTCTCGGTCTTTCATTTGTATTTATTGATAGATATCTAACGAATTTAATTCGATGTAACATTCTAAAAAATATTTTCGACATATTTAAAATACTAATTGATTCGAAAACATTTATTTTGTATTTTCCAAGCAAGTGTACTAAAATGGTTTAAAAACTCATTTTCATTGAAATTCATTTGGCCAATGAGTATGTTTGTTTGAGATTTTGTCTGTTTTACACAATTTGTATTATAAACAATGATATGGAAATTTTTAATATAAAAATCAAGCGAAATTTTGAAATATTTTGCTGATCTTTCAGAATATCTTGCGTCCTCAGTAAAACATATGGCTACATGAGTAATTGTACTTAAAAAAAATAATGAGGTGTATAAGTATCATTAGCAACTAATTTGGAAGTAGTTAGACATATTCTGTTGTGAACTTGCCCTTCTTAACTCTGTCCACTAATTAACACTTCTTATACCGTATTGATTATCAGATTCAATCGTAGACCAACATCATATGACCGGATACATTGTAACCGATACGGACAGAGATACTCAACTATCAGAGCGCCAAATCTGCAACATAAAGGTCCCAGGTTCGATCCCCGGTCGTGCAAGATTTTCAGAGGTTTGCTTTACATCTCTTGTCCGCACAAGTTTTTGCCTAGATGGAGGTTAAATAGTCCAGAATGTGTAGTTTGCTTCCATCAGTGGATTTTACAAGTGCATAGGTACTTTAAAAGGCGTTGGAAATACGGACCACTTAAGACAGACCACTCAAGACGGACACACACACACACACACACACACACACACACACACACACACACGGACGAGTTGCATTAACTTCAAGTAGTCACTTCGCTCGTTAAATCAAGCCAAATCTGACATGATGTAGATGATAATTGTCTGAATTCAAAAGGTACATGTTTCTATTGACAAATTCTATATGAAATTATCTATTATCTAGCAAAAGTATCACGCTTCATATAAACAAATTTGTTTTTAAAAGACGCCAAGCAGACACTAAATATGCGCTTCTACAGTACAATAAACTTACAAAGTTTAAATATACTTTCAGATAATGTAATGAATATACAATACACTTATCATAGAAGTGTTCGGCGAATTTCTTTTAAACATCATACACTTTTTCGAACACTAAAACCAGTGAGGTAAACTTTTTTGTGCTCCTTACCCATATGCAAGTACAAGTTTAAATACGATATTAAAAATTTACTAAAAATGAAAAAAAGAGGTTTTGTTCAATATATCATATGAGTTCAAACATGCTCGTTTTGTTAAAATCAATTTCATTCAGGGACCTTGTCAAAAGTGTTTTGTAATCTCCAAAAATGAAAAATATTATTTGATAAATCTTCAATTTAATTTTGATGGTGAAAATCAAGCAATATTGAATATGAGGAAAACATGTTACACTGAAAAGAGATGTATACTATTGTAATGTGATTTATATAAAAATAGCATCTTCTTCTCTAATTTCGAATCTAAAACTATCGTTAAAATTCTATTAGAAATACCTATATTTAGATGATAAAAATATATGTTTCTCGTGTCCTCATTGTTCGTGAATCAGCATTTTACTAAATATTGAGATTGAAAGTTGAAAGTTTATTTCTTGGTCCTTGAACATGGTCTGGCCAGTTCCAAAATTTCAACATCGACAATGGTACATCATTTTACCGGTTTTAATGCACGGAATTGAACAGAAATAGTTCACTTGTAGATACACACTGTAAAGGGGAAATACACACATCGTATTTTGATGTTTAAAATGTAATTAGACGTGATACCGTCACTTGATCCCCGTAAAATCAATAATAATACAACAGCACTTGTTAGTACCGGCTATTATTTACAATTTACAGTTTGTTTAGTTGTTCTGCAAGACTTACGGAGAACGAACATGTAATCTACTGACAGATAGAAATCTGATTTTCTATATCATCATGGCTTTAATATCTTAAGCGTAACACCCTACCTGTATGTTGTATTTGAAAAGGAAAATAAAATGAATAAACATACCGCTAAATTGGTGAAACATACATTGTAAGAAGAAGCGATACTCAATTTCTGCTTACAATTTAATGTAAATAAACCTTTGTACACATGTAAAATATTACAGTCCTAGTTATGTTGACATATTAGATTTAACATTTTGGGAATTTAATATATCTGTGTGTATACGTGTCTTATGTGTATAAAAAGTATGACATCGGTTAACTTTAACATTTAAAAAGAAATGCTTGAGAAACCACCATGGTTTTCCTATACCCGTCCTTGCACTTTATAATTCAATATATTCAGTGAGAAGATATATATTCTGTATGGGACATTTAAATATTTTGATATTCACAAGGTGAAGTCTCTTTATCTCTCAAAGGCTTCTATCCGCACGCTAGTTCGATTGATCAAAGGACAGAAGGGATTACGGATGATTGAAATTATTCCATATCTATTGATACGCTGAGAGGTCTGTTGTTGTTATAATTGAATTTTTGCATTTTATGTTTGGGTTAGTTACGGAAGTGCAGACGGTCCATGATAGTTTTCAATATGGAGGTTCATTTCAGTGATATGTTTTGTGTATACATCTCAAACTGTCTATAACATGTGTTTTCTGTTGAAACGGAGGTTAAATCGTAACATGGTACGTATGCTCTGTCAATATGGATAAAATTATTAACCTGTACATTAGAAGATTGCAACGGATGATTAAAGACTGTTAATAACAATTCTACTCTATAGATGTTTGGGATTTAGTTCTTGACAAACTCCTGTCTTTATATACACAATTTTAGAATTAAAGTATGAAATATGAAATTTGCAAAAAGTGCCAAATTAAGATATTATCGCATATTGGTAACACCATAAAATTGCAAATCAGACATATTGTGTATGTCAAAATGACTGAGAATGATTTACTGATCGATAAAAAGTATGGTTCAGGGAGTAGATTTATTTTTTAGTGTTCTTTTTATCTCATTGCACCTACCCACCCATCTACTTGACTAGCTATCTTTATTCATTGCGATTTACATCCTTGTGCTTGTATATTTTTACATACTTAACCACTTACATATTGATCCATTTTATCTACCCACCTACTTACGTACCTACCCATCCACTAACGTCTCTTCCTTTTACATAATTACCTAACTGCTAAGCTTCCTAACTGCAAATTTATGTAGCTATCATCCTAACTAACTACCCACCCTTTCCTTAGCCTCTCCTCAGGCTATTACTGAGCTACCTACCTTACAAATTAGCCGCCTACCAATATTGTTACCTATCTACCTACCCACCTATACTTTTATCACATTCCCTACCAAGATACTTACCTACCAAACCATCTACCTATCCTATCCATACTCTCGCCTACCGAAACAATGAACTTCCTATCCCTTCCCCAGGCTACCTTTCGAGTTACATAACTAACAAGTTACCTACATACCAATATTATTACCTATCTTCATACCTACTTATCTGTGCTCTGATCAGAATTCCTACCCAACCACCTACCTATCTTCTTCAACTCTCTTACGGTTATCTACTGAGCTAGCTACCTACAAGTTTAATACCTTAATACCAATATTACAAGTATTACCTACCTACCTACCTATTTACCTACAACCTACCAATTCACCAAACTACCATCTACCTATGTACTTACTTACCTCACTATCTACCCATCTATTTACTTAACTATCTACCCATCTGTTTACTTAT
The DNA here is from genome assembly GCA_030159075.1 of Atrina japonica. NCBI lineage: Eukaryota > Metazoa > Mollusca > Bivalvia > Pterioida > Pinnidae > Atrina > Atrina japonica. Next base: position 432,184 of record BROG01000116.1, read on the forward strand.
CTACCTATCTACCTACCTACCCTTCCTATCATCAGGCTATGTACCAAACTACCTACTGCCTACAAACTTGTATATTTGCCAGTATCTGTATATATCTAACGATGTTAACACTAAAACTTCCTTCTCCTCTTACTTGAAAAATAAACATTACTATATCAAATATATGTATACAGCCAATCTCTTTATTGTTGAACAAGGCTGTTTCCTAAAGTATACATACACCTGTCGCTAGCCTACTTTTGATTACAAATTTATGTTTCACCTTTTTTGGCTGGTTAATAAATATATCAGATCTTGTCCTGAGTAATACATATTTTAAAGTAGTGATATTTGAACTTACAGAAGCAAGGAAATATCCTTTAAACCCATTCACCCCTAAATACACATTTGTACTGGTCTGAGTCATTGGTGTACAGAAGAGTCCATCGCATTTCAGGGAGTTGATGAGTTATCAAGAATCAACAAAATTTAACAATCAGGGATGATTATTAAATTAATTTATCGCACACAGACACCCCCCCCCCCATATATATATATATACGGTATATATGGAAGTAATTATATACATCGGGTAACCGTATTCCTCTGTATATATTGAATAAATTAGGACTAGACGACCTTATTGTAAAACAATAATACATTACCAAAATTAAATTACAAGTTATTATGGCTTTTAACAAACAGTAGTAATTTCATCCAGCCCATTGATTTTTCTGCACCAGTTTGATATCCATGCCGTGATAAAAACCACTTCAATCTATAAACTTTACGATCTATAATGTTTGTTTAGATCTTCAAGATACTGGCATTACGTTAAGCTTAAAAGGTAGATACAATTTGAGACAATCAGCGATCGTTGCCTTTCCGTGGTGAAATTAGGGTTTACACTTACTATAAGTACAAAATAGATAATAAAAACAGTGGATTTTCAATATACATGTAGTTAGATTCTCTAATGATTTATCATTGTCCTGATTTGTCATTTTGTAGTTTGATACGCTGATAAACCAATGTAGAATTTCTCTGCTGAGAAATATCCGCGCTGCCTATATGAATTCGAAATATATATTTTGTATTTGTCAAGACGTTTAGGTAGATTAAGTTATACAATTTCTTCCAATGTTTTGAAAACTACGTCTTTGCTTAACAGAACGTTTATGAAAATATTTAATCTAGTCTTAGGGCTAAGTATGTGCGTACTTTAATTTCTCGTCCTAAAACCATCTGTATGTCTTTGTAAAATGATTGTAATATATTATGTAATTATTCATTATTTCACTCTGTGTGTGCGTACGTCTCTCTCTCTCTCTCTCTCTCTCTCTCTCTCTCTCTCTCTCTCTCTCTCTCTCTCTCTCTCTCTCGACTACTCATTTTACTAAGCGATGTGCATAGTCGCCACATGTGTAAATATGTACATTTATCTAGATTTTTAGATGTCCGTGTTTGTCCAATATTCACAAGATTTTTTCATGCATATGTATCCTTGACATCTAGAAGATATCCATCTTATTTGATAGTTTTATATAATACGTGTATACAATGAGTATACCACTGTCAATATGCAAAATACTTCAAATCTTAAGACAGAAATATTTTATATTGTGTGTGTAAATGCGTATGTGTGCCTACTGGAATTGCACGGTACTAAATTCAAAGGCATTCTGAGACCTTTCGTTCTAAAACCGGAATGGCCCAGGGTCCGTAGATATAACAATGTTACTTCCTGTAGATAGTGATTTCAGCTTTGAATTTTGAAAAGCTTTTTCTCTGTGGTTATTAAAGAAAAATGAAGATAACTCTTGTTATATCCAATATTGATAGCAACTTACCATTTATCATTTTGTATATTATTTTGAGGCGCATTAGAAATTCTTCTGTCCACTTTTTGCTGTCCGAAACATAAAAGTTTTGCTTCTTACAGTTATTTACAGGTCATCACCATCGGATGGTTAGGCATTGCATTTTTTCCTGCCTTAGTGTTTGACACCTAATTTTCCACAATTTTTACACAATTAAACTGTTGCAGTTAGGTCTTTATGGTGGGCTAAAATGAAAGAAATATTTAACCCACTTACCCCTAAAGAAAGATTTGGACTGGTCTAAGTCATTGATTTAGAGAAGAGTCCATTATTTTTCAGGGGTGATGAGTTTAAGGACGTTGAAGAGAAAGAGAGAGGTCTATAAAGTATACTTACAATATGCTTATATTTTCCAGATCGCCCGTCAGTGACATGTTTTAACACCAGACATGCCGAGGTAAGAATCTGCTGTAGAAGTTTGTGTGTGTGTGTGTGTATGTGTGTGTGTTTAAGTGTGTGTGTGTTTGTGTGCGCGCGAGAGTGTTTGTGTGTGAGAGTGTGTGTATGTGAAAGTGTGTATATTTGTGTGAATGTTAGAGTGTTTGTATGTATGAGTAAATGCGTGTGTGAAAGTGAGTGTGTATTTGAGTGAGTTTGTGTATTTGTGTGTGAGAGTGAGTCTATGTGTGTATGTAAGAGAGTGATCGTGTATGTATTTGTGTGTGTCTGTGTGTGTGTGTGTGTGTGTGTGTGAGAGAGAGAGAGAGAGAGAGAGAGAGAGAGAGAGAGAAAGAGAGAGAAAGAGTGAATGTTTCATTATAATTGTCATTATCAATTGGTTGAAATCATATCAGGATAACTAAAGATAAGATCACATGTTTGATGTGATAATTGCAATGATCACCGGTTTCAGATTTTCTGATGTAGCCATAAACCTTGAAATATTTTGATAATTATGGTCTATAAGAAACTTAATCAATTAGCGTAGATATACATGATGATGTTGGTGCGATAAAAATGTTAATGTATATATAATTAACAGAATAGCAAAGTTATAATGCTCAAGTCGATCGTTTCTGTCAGTTAGACTTCATCAGTTGAGCTCCAATTTAAAACAGATTTTCTAAGGAGAAAGTAGTATCAGACAAGGCCAAATAATATATCTAAACGTAAAGCCAAATTCTAAGAATAACCATTGTAAAATGATGGCTATCTTAGCTTTAGAAGAATTTAGAATCTGATAGAATTGGTGCTATCAGTGCGAAATATTACTTTAGTATAAGATTATCAGCTGGTACCGAAATACCACGTACTAGGTTAATGTTTACCCCCGGGGACTCAAACGGTCCATCAGCAATGGCAACGTCGCAGTGATTATAAATATTATTAAACACACATTCTAATTTGTTCTAGGTTTTCAGCACTGATTTGGATCTGCATTGAAAAAATAACTGTCTTCTTATTTTGTGCAGTATTTATATCGCCATTTATTAAACTAGACAACATTATTATTATTATAAACTGTTTTTGTAGGCTAACCTCAATTTAATTCACATTTCTTCAAAATAGCATCTGTTATGACGACGTTTGTGTCATATGTTTCAAATTATCTATTTTCGTTACTGTAGAAATATAATATATGTCTGCTACGTAAAAGGTTACTGATGTGATGAAATGTATTTAATTAATTTTTTTTTCGATAAAAATTACAAGAGTTTATCTTGATATATAGAGTTGAATCAAGATGTATTGAAATCTTAGGGGAATATATTCTTTCTTTCAAATAAAAAGTGTTTTGAAAGGTATCAAGTTACACTGGTTATAAAGAAATTACAAAGAAATCTGGTTGCGGAATCAAAATCGTTTCAAATAGGACGGGATTTCAATGTTACAGTGTTCGATAGAAGTGGGTTTGATTATATATATATATATATATATATATATATATATATATATATATATATATATATATATATATATATATATAATATATATATAATGTCAAAATCTAAATACCCTAATCTACCCAGTAAGCGCCCATACCCCTATAAGCACCCTTATCCTATAGTTCAGATTTACTCGTTTTTTACACACGGTCGATGCTTATCAGCTTAACCACCGGTGTCCGCGGTAATAACTATATCATCTTTAAACCGTGAAATATAAAATCAAATATTTTAGTCGATTTGACTATTAACTGGTGCCAATAGGCGCCCACTCTTTTTTCCTATTTTGTAGCGACCTGGGCGCTTCTTTGGTTGAATACGGTATACCTAACCGAGGGCATTGCTTTTATTGTGGGCCATGAATACAGTAATTTTGTCTTCGCAATTTAATTTCTAAATTAACGACAAGATTCCGGTAATCCATAAGTGTTTATTTTTTTTCATTTTTTACTTACATAAATCATGTGTGCGAGCTGTAGTATTTAATTTTAATTATCTAATTGATTAAGATCACAAAAAGACATTCTGATAATACGAAAACACATTTCTATTTTTGGAAAATTGACGATCTGTTGAAAATAATTGTACATATTATTATTATTATTATTATTTTAACACATTTTTGCATTCTTGTTTTACATAAAGACGAAATCAGGACATAGGCGGCTACACGTCTCGAAAAACGAGACTTGAACGAGAAAAGGCGATTGAAGGTGCTAGAAATCCAGGTGCTAGTAAATTTGGATCATCGCTAGCTGAAATCAATTCAAGAAAGGATAAGATTTTATCGAAAGAACTCCGTAAGATAGAAAGCGAGGTCAAATGTATGAGACTTAAGCTGAACCAGCAGAAAAAAACATTTGTAAGGTCATGTCACGTGTTAAATTATGATCCAATAATTCTAGTTGAACGACCTCCATCACCAGAAGTGGTACGAAAAGCTGTTGCAATGAATTATGATATGTATGACTCAGATGAAGAACCAGGTGAAAAGACGCCAAGTTACATGAAACAGTTGCGATCGAAACAAAAAACACCATCTACATTGGTCACTATAGACGCATTTACAGTGAAATCAAAGAAAAAGAAAAATATATGGGAAGACGCAATGGACCAAAAGGAACCACCCGTCTTTTACAGCACCGTTCGTCCGTCCGCAAAACTTAATAAGAAAGAACAGTCAGACCTACACATTGGGTGGTCTTATCATAAACCGAGACTAACTCCAGATAATGCAGTCGAAAGGGAAGGCCTAGAGGAACACCGAAAATCTAAAACACCGCCAATATCTAGGGCTTCTTTGTCTAGTTCGAAAACATTAAAATCAATATCCAGTAGCCCATTTAAAGAAACCGATATTGAATTGGAGGAATCCGACAGCGATGAAGAATTTTTAACCCCGTTTATTACACAAATGGCCAAAGTAAGAAGTCAAAGCGAACGTGAAGGTGAAAAACAAAAGAAAACAAAACCAATTAAACGCCAGAAAAAGATTGAAACAGTATCAATGAAATCAGTTAGATTTTCTCAAAGCACCAATAGTAGCCCGATCCCACGAAGACCAAAATTAACTGCCACTAAAATCAACTATCGTTGAAGATTTCTAAAAGTTGTTTTAACCACTTTTATGTGCTATAAATTGTGATTAACATTTCAACTATCCGTATATTTATACTATGTAGAATAAAAATAATTAACCTCCGTAACAAAATTCAGAACGTTTTATGATTAGTAAAAATGCTACAAATACACGATGTTTTTCATTGTCATAACAGAAATACAACTCATTTCATCATACATTGTCTTCAATGTATCATTTGAATTTGACTGTGGACTCAAGGCGGGTGTGATCTGTCAACAGGGTATGGTCACTCCTCTATGACACATGTATATGTTGTTCCGGACACTGGTCCCATCCCGTTTGGGATTCGCAATTGTTCTTCATGTTGAGACCATTTACATATCTAATTTGTCGTGTCCTAATGAACTTGAGTATCGATTATCAATTAGTACGTCTTCATTTTTTACTTAAATTTGATTTCTCCAGAAATCGAAATCATCGGTATCAAGATCTTGTAATTTGAAATGATCAACTACAGTGGAACCACGTCTAAAGACCATCTCGCTTTAGAGACCGCCTTGCGTTTAAGACCATAGTTTTTCAGTCTCGATAGATATCTAATATGTACATAACCTCCCTTAAGAGACCACCTCAGAAATCAGACCACTTTGAACCGGTCACTTAGGTTGTTTTAATAGCGAGGTTCTACACTAATTGGTTTTGAGGATGAATTTGTGTTGTGGTATTTGGCAATGCATTGTTTTAATTCATTGTATCCCCATCTTTAGTGAATATCAACGGCAAAACTTAGTATGACATTCAGTAAGTAAAAGTCCCACAATACAGTAATTAAACATCTTTATATATTTATATCATAAATAAAATATGGAATTCAATACATGCAAGGTCACTTACCTTAAAATAATATAGTAAATTAAAATGAACAATAAAAACTATAATTTGCGAAGGTAAATAAGAAAGAATTTTCTTGTTGTTCCATTTATTCGCATATGGAGTTTGTATTTCACAAATGATCCAATGTGCCAGATGTGTTCAGCGTATGAACATTTCATATACAGAGGTAAAATACTCACTGACAAATTATTTAAAAACCGCGTTTGATGTCAACGTTCCGCAAATTTAACGGTCGGTATAATAGTCTTCTTTGCGATTCCTCTGTTTCACTAAGTGAAATGTTGAGTTATCTCTTCGATGGCGGTTGTTGAGACGTCTGTACCAATTATGACGAAGATTCGTTCCTCACGTATTTCATTTTAATTTTGCCTTGGACTCACGGCGGGTGTGACCGGTCGACAGGGGATGCTTACTCCTCCATTGCACCTGATCCCACCTCTTTCAAGAGGTCCGTGTTTGACCATTTTTTACCAGATTTGTATCTATACCCTGGACATCCTAATGATTTATACCTTGGTATCTGAGATTTTTTATATTGTTAACTATAATTTACTGAAGTATTTTGTTAAATTACAGAGAGAGAGAGAGAGAGAGAGAGAGAGAGAGAGAGAGAGAGAGAGAGAGAGAGAGAGAGAGAGAGAGAGAGGATGGAGAGAGAGAGAGAGAGAGAGAGAGAGAGAGAGAGAGAGAGAGAGAGAGAGAGAGAGTACATATATCACAGTGTCACGTTTACTTTATAGTCATAGGATAGGCGAAATAATTAAACTATTCTTGGCTTGCTGTATGTTACGCCACATTCAATATTTTAAATTATTCGGTTATACTTTGGCGGCCATTTTGAAAAACTGAGGTGAATATTCGGTTAGCACAAGCTAACTGGAAAACTTCCATATTAAATCAGCCTTGGTTCTAGCAAAACTCGAGATTAGATACCCTGCTTGTGAGCTATAATCACACTGCCACGAAGGATCAAACTTCGGGTGCACTGACCTTATTAACAGGATATCTAATGATGCTTTAGTAGTTAATCATGTTAATTTTTGTGCTAAGATTTCATTCGTTATCAAAATAACAACATTAATGAGGTATAAGTCAATAATTGTCATAACGTTTCTTTTCAACACACACACATTAATATTCATTATTATATTCGAGGGGTGTGTTTGTGTGATCGCGTGCGCGCGTGCGAACGTGCATATTGTACGTGTGTCCATGGCAGAGTTGTTAATGTATCTAACGTTTTATACCAGTTTGATCAATAAAGGTATCTCATTTTTTGTTCAACTTAGATTTATCTGATTGGAATCTGAGCAGATAATATGGATACATTTATCAGTCGTCTATACCGGATGTCGATGGTCTTTACCAGGATTTTTACGATTGAACAAAATGTTTAAAGAGGCGAACAATAGATTTAAACAAATGCATAAAATAATTAAATAAGATTTGTGAACCTAAAGGCATAAAATACTATGAGAATACAGAATGATTAAAGTCTGTGCAAAATACAAGTTGTATAAAAATAGAAATTGCTTGCGTTATTAAGTTTTGGAGAGAGACCACTGTCTTAGAATATGGCAAATATTGTCACGTTTTTCATTCATACCGGGACCAACTCACCAAATTTAGTCTGCACCCTGTACAAACTAAAATTTTGATCACCACACTTAATGTATTTATAATATTTTGAAGGTAAATCAGTGTAAAAGTGTGACAAATTGTTTTATGTAAATATGTTTCCTATTCACTCAGATTCAGAGGTTTTACAAATTATTAAATTGTCAAAAAGATAAGTTGAATCTGAGCTTTAGTATTGAGCGAATATGTCGATTACGGGCACACGTGTTATCGGTTTTCAAAATATCTTCAGAATGGGTTGTTGTTTTTGTCACACAAATTTTTTTTTCAAAATATGGATTCGGATGTGGTATTAGATACTACTAACAAAGTTATGATTTAGAAAGGTGGTCAAAACAAATGCTCAAGACGATCGTTTCTTCATCAGTTGACTTCCAATTAGATCTATACTGTGGAAAAGAAATTCAACAAAATAATAGAATATCAAAACCAACAATGAGAGACAACTAAAATAAGGAAAGTACATGTCTTCAATTCAAAATATCAGAGATATCGTTTCCAAAACTTAAGACTATTGATGAATCAAAAGTGCTAATTTTGATTTTGATTTGATTTGATTTTTTGTTTTACGCCATACTCAACAATCTTTCAGTCATATGATGGCGTCCAGTTTTTATTGGTGGGGAGAAACCCCGGTTACCCGGGTAAAGGCCACCGACCTTCAGCAAGTAAACTGGCAAACTTTCCCACATAATTCGAAACGACCCTAGCGGGATTCGAACCGGAGGTGAGAGGCCTTGTGATTTAAAGCGCAATGCTCTAAAAGTGCTAATTAACACAATTTGAGTTTTCGTTGTTTGATAAGGATTTACCTTTTTCAAAGAACGAGCGATACATTTTTGTTAATGGCAATGTTTTTTTTTGACATGCAGTATGTTTGAAATTACAATTTCAGTAATAGATTATCTAAAATCTGGCCAATAAGAACTTATTATGGAGCTACAGGTAAATAAGAACTTATTATAGAGCTACAGGTAAATTATTGAACAGTCATTGATTAGAATACTTGTAGTACTTTCAATCAGGTAATGAATTCTTATAACAATGGATGAAATCGAAGCAATGTTTAAGGAAAATTATTCTACAAGAGGAATAACTCGGCGGAAAGAAGAATGTTAGTTTAATGCATTACGGACCGTTTTGGTATAATGCAGCTACGGGAGATAACTCTCATTTTAGATAGTTTCCAATGCAAACATATTGCTGACATCGGGGATATACCTGGATAATAATATGTTAGAAATGACTAGGCCTAAGTAAAAATGAAGAAGTACCACTTGATGATCGAAACTCAAGTGCATTAGAATACGGCATATTAGATATGTAAATGGTCTCAACATGAAGAACAATTGGAAATCCCAAACGGGATAGGACCAGGTGTCCGGAGGGAATCAGCGTTCTCTGCCAGCATGCCACACCCATCGCAAGTGTTACAGGAAACCTCTCGAGTTCAGTTTAAAGGTCAAGTTCGACGAAATTGCCATCAGTTACTTTAATATATGATTGGCGAAAGGGAGACACTATCTGTGGTCGTGCTCCAGAATACTATCTACTATTCCTGAGAGTGGGATTTCATATTGTTTAATAAGATACCCGTATCAACCATAAAACTTCCTTACTGGCGATTTCAAGCGTTCAACAATGAAACATAATGCAAGTAGTTTATATGCTAGTCGTTTCACTCTCAGAATAAAGCATTCATAAGAGGAGCATGCCCTGGCATAATGTACAAGTTGTGAAGTGAAAACGAAATAGGCAGGAGAATATGGAATATTACTACTTAGAGAAGGAAAATCAGAATTCAGAATAATTTTTCTTTTTGTATCTTTTTTTAAAAAGCAATGCTCTAACCACTTGGTCACTGAGATCACGTTTCAATGTTAATTGTGTTACAGTCCTTTGGAGAAGCTTACACATATCTGAACATTAAACAGATTATACAGTGGAATTTAGATTATAATATGTTTGGAGTTACAGATAACGAAAACGTTCATTTTCATCAAATAACACTATGTTAGCAGGTAAATAAGATATCTACTCCAGAAATAGTATGACCCATATAGAAGATAGTCAAAACTTTCTAAATTACGAGCCGAATAATTCAGTGCCCAAAATAGTTTTAGTGTAATTAAAAACAAAAGAAAAAAAATGGTTGGACTGGAAATATATTTTCAACATCGAGTAAAACTTGCTTTTTATACATTTGTATATCTGTATACATACGTGTGTGTGTGTGTGCGTGCGTGCGTGCGTGCGTGCGTGTGTGTGTGCGTGTGTGTGTTAAGCTGTAGATATACATGTATATGATATATATGTACTCATATATGTGAATGTTAGAAAATATGTATGTATTCCAAAGAATTTGATGAAATGTTTCTTTCACGCATGTTTACATTTTTCTCTCTTTTCCTCCCTCTTTCCTCTATCTGTGGACACACCTATGGACGTTTCTTTCTGACACGCATGTTTAGGTTTTCCTCTCTTTTCCCTTCTATCCTCTATCTGTGGACACACCTGTGGATATTTCTGAATATTGTGACAGTGTGGAATCAAAGGGGGCAACACCCTTTACTCCCTATCCCGTTGGTGATGCACTGGGGCATGTAAAATCCAGAGTTTGTACGAATGGATAAATGTTCTACTTAAAACAAAACCGCAATATCTAGTGATTCCACCTTCTCATTCAGTACTCGTAAACAATTTTTCGTCATTTTGCAGTATCGTACAGTAAGAATATGAAAAGTCTCAGATACCAAGGTATAAATCATCAGGATGTCCAGGATATAGATACAAATCTGGTAAAAAATGGACAAACGCGGACCTCTTGAAATCAAGAGGTGGGATCAGGTGGCATGGAGGAGTAAGCATCCCCTGTCAACCGGTCACACCCGCCGTGAGTCCACATACCATACCTCTGCATATGAAATGTTCATATCTGATCATTTGTGAAATATAAACTCTATATAAACTCTATATGCGGGTGATTTATTACTTAAATGTGGAATATTAACGATGGGAAAGCCGAAATCGTCGCGTTTGTTGTATAGCTTAGTTGTTATTTTCCCGTCTGTGTCTATAGTTAGTAAAATGTCTGAGTATGAAGGGCGTGTGCTTGATTCTGTCGTATCTTTAATTTCTATTTCAATATAATAACATTGTATTTCATTTGATGTAAAAAGTCTTTATAAACACACGGCATTTTACATATGCAGTTACCTAAAAGTAATATATGAAACCATTCCACGTATTGGAATTGATCGACAGCTGTATACTGTTGTAAATTCCGGATATTTCCGTACTGAGTTCAAAGCAAATATTTGGTAAATCTAAAAAAATAAAAAACAAGATATACAGTTTTGTAATTACAACAACCACATTGTATATAATACTTATCACGGACACGGATTGACATATTAATATTACCCACGGTACTTTTATTCATAAATCTCAAAATACAGATAATTTAAAAATTGAACTGTATGACGCTCCTGAGTCATATTTCCGTATCATAAATTATCCGGGTATCTCGTGTGAATTTGTTCTGAGTAGCAGCAGATGACAAGCCTCTTATAACCATATCATATAAATGTTAGGTCGCAGTGCAGTCGTCAGTCACATAGATATTTTCAATCACAAGAAAAGGTAGCAGACGAGGAATCTATAAGACAAGATGAAGTTGGCGTTCTTTTTGTTGTTTATCGGATTTTGTAAGTATCAATTATTTTGTGTTACATTTTCAAACATTTTTAAAGTGTCAAGTAAACTTTTAACCACATTTGTACGAAAGAAGATAATACTATACACAAAATGACCGACGTTTATTGTAAAATAAATCATTGACTATAATCTTCAAGCATGAAATAAATAGTTAATTGCAATAGAATATTTCTTACATAAATCATAAAATGCAAATGACACTCCTTTTGCATTATAATTATATAAATGCAAGCATATGTGTCTGATTCTTCCATAAATAAAACCTTGTTAAATCCAAACCGAAGTATCTTGCCATTCGGCAATCAAAACGATGCTACAGATTTGAGGTAGATCTATATAAATTTGATTTGTTATGCATAACTTCCCAATAGTATACTACCTTTCTATTTCAATGTCATCTATACCAATGCCTATGTCCAGTTTAAGTATATAGCTATCAGGTCAGAGTAAACTGAGCAATGAAAAAATTGTCACATTATTTACAGAAATTGTTGATTTTCGGATTTTACAGCTACTCATTTTTTGTTTCAGGCACGATGGTATATTCCGAGGAAAATTGTCTGAAACCATGTCCCAGGATTTATCAGCCCGTATGTGGATCTGATGGGGTTACTTATGCAAATAGCTGTACTCTGGGTGTGGCTGCATGCACGTAAATATATTTGCTTTGTTATAACCTTTTCAGGATCTTAAATATCTTATCCTTTTTTTTCAATTAATATATATCACTCCATCATCATATACGCACTGTTAAAACTGCATTCAAATAATGAACGAACCTAAGTTTCACTTGTCTCTATCATGTTTTTAACTTATTTAAATGAAGGAATTTACTGATTATTATATTAGAATAATTACTATCTTTAAATGATGGAAGGGTTAAATTAGCACTGTGGTTAGTTTGAAAATCTAATCGAAATAAAGGTTTGAACTAATCAGGCCACTGTTGGTACCCGTACGGACGGTTCAACAAAAAGCTGAAAAAAACAGTAAAGGTCAACGCAAAGTATTATGTTTTCTTTTTTTAAAAATACAGACCCGATGGTCAAAAACGTAATCGTATCAATTTGTAGAAGACATTTTTTTTTACCAAAAATCTTCATTTTGTTTGATAAAAAGATCAGTTTATCAATTATTATAACACAGACATGTATACCTTCAGGTGACAAGGCAAAAGAACTAATTTTGCACATTTGGCTTAGTTACATTTTAGACCAATAAGTTTCAGTCTGTTTTATAAAAATATCAACGATTGCAGACTAATTCTCGATTGCAAACAAATTAACTAACCCTTGAACATTTGTCAAAAGAACAGAGCATTTGCTTATTACTATGATTTTAAAATGTATTTTTATCTGTCTATCCACATATCCTTCTATTGTAATTTCAAACTAAGATTTATTTTGAAAGACTAGAATAATACCATCATATCAATACTTCCGGTCAACGTGCCGCTAATGCCATTCTTTGTTTCTTGTCTTACAGGAAGGGTGTTGAAATCACTGTACAGAAAATCGGAAAGTGCAACTAATGTGCTGACGAATTTGATGAGAAGAATGACTTCTAATGAGTTATCAAAAATAGAGAATGAATAAAAATGAAGTGATAATGAGCAATATTGAAAATAATGTTTTAGATAATCATTTCAAATAAAACATTTTGCAATTTGTTTTACTCTGTGCGTTTTATTGTTTTACATAATTTGGTTTAAAGGTAAACAAGGACGGTATCACTGAATGAATATATTTGATTTGTTGTGTTTTCACACGTCTTGATGTACAGGAAAACCTGCTATAGCGGCCACCTCTATATAAGGATCACTTGTCTATAAAGGCCACTTTAGAAAAGTCCCTTGACTGCATACTTCAACTAAATTGGACCTGTGTATAAGGGTCACCTGCACATAAAGGTCAATATTCTCTGGTCCCTTGGGTGGCCCCTATATACAGGTTTTACTGTACTTGAAAGTATTGACCTTACAAATGCATGTTTCAAGGTGTGGTTAGGCGTGTAAAAAAATATCTACAGTAAAAGAAATACTGTATGATATAAGTTCATTCTCTTTAGTATTAAACTCCATAAATTGCACAAAACCAATACGGGTAGTGGATTGGTGAAAAGCTCATACATATACTTGATGTTAAAGGGACATTCGGGACTTGACATACGTATTGTAAATAACCCTTTGTTATAACGGATTAATATTATCCAAGTTAACTTCAAACGACAACCAGATGACCAATCTAATGTTAAGTCTAATACTTTAAAGATTCAACCGATAAATTAATAAATTTGTTTCCAGTAAATCAGGCGACATGATAAAATAGACCATGTCAGCAATAGAGGTATATCTCTATTTAATAGTATTATTTTAATGGTATTATTTCAACCCACAAAGAAGTGTTTGTGTACATGTAGATGGCAGGTGAAGTGCAACAAATATTTACCGTTGTCATGCATGGAATGACACCAATGAAGGGGTTCTTTTACGTGCCACTCCTGTTATGACAGGGGACATCGGTTTAAGGTTTCGTCCAAATATCTCCAATATGAATCATATGAAATGCAGAACAAAAATTAATGTTTTTGCTTTCACAATCCGTAAGTGAGTCGCATCATGCATTTTGTATTTATCACTGGAAAAACAACGAAACATTGAAGGGAACTGAAATATGCCATGTCGCGGAGATGCTGTAAAATACAAGGATGGAAAATATACATTACCCCCCAAAATATGGCAAAGTTGATATAAATGATAACCGACAGTGCCCTAGTAATCTTTAAAAATAAAAATGATGGTTAAATAATGGCGATAAGCAACCGTAAAACAAGAAAGAATTAAACACATACACTTACATTAAAGCTGTTGTTTTACATGTTTACCTTAAATGCATTTATTATTTTCTCTGTAATACAATATTCATTTACTAAAAATACAATTTTTAAAAAATTGTTTTAACTATATCCACCTACAAGTAAGTGACAAAGTAGTAAGCATTTTAAAGGGATATAACATATAAAACATACACACGTCTAAGTACTTATGTATAGTTCTCTAAAATTGTTCACCCTCCCTCAAGAAATATTTCAAACTTCATCAGAAATATCCTTACTTCTCTAAAAGATATCCACACTCGAAAAAAATCATCTATAATGAGTCTTGTGAACCCTTTCTTGACCTGGACGAATTTAAATTTGAGGTAATAGGGCATAACATTAGAATTACACTGACTAGAGTAATCCTTCCTACTTGTCACCATACATAAGAAAGTATCCAGTGAAGAATAGAACGTTTTTCCGTGCAGCTTGTCATAACCGAAAATTGAGTAGAATCATCCGTATGATAATCAAAAGGTTACTCCGCCTCGTCATCTTATGTGAATAGGACAAGACAGGTCTCTAAATATTGGCCACACTTTCCATACGTACTGTAAACTGTGGAGGTCTCCAAAGTATACAGATGCTAAGTGTGTATCAAATATGCTCTCATCTGTCACAGAAGTTTAATTTTTTTTACAATTTTCATCATAAAATAACTCTAGTAAGAGTGTAAAATTTCATTCATGGAATTGTTTTAGAAAATTATACCCTCCAAAAAAAAGATGCACGGATACATTGCGATTGGGTATTTTATCATGCCATTAAAACCAACTGCCACTGTCTAGTTAAAAATAAGATAAGTTGGTGTGCTATTCCAGTGAAACAAATAAAAAGTTGAAAACGTACATCAATATCATTATTTACAAACACAAATCATGACCAATTTGAAGTAAAAATGAAGAAGTACCAATCGACAATCGAAACCCAAGTCCTTTTTAATACGACAAAAAAGATGTGTATTAAATGGTCTCAACATGAAGAACAATGGAACTAATTCATGTACCACGTGATACCCGATAACGTTTGTGCGGGACTATTGTTTCTATTGGTGATGGAACGTAACTCCAAGTAATCTTCCAGCTGAAATGACGTAAGTGCGGGATATCGTCTTCTAATGTTATTCCATCACCAATAGAAACATCCATAGAAGATCCAAATCTGTCCTAGATATACAATATTAGAATCATGCATTTGCGTTGAGATCGGGAAGTACAAAATTCAAGGCAAGGATGACAGCTGGGTACAAACGTAATTCTTCAAATATTGTACACCACATACATTTCGATACGATATGTATTGCATACTAACAATTTCAGAAACATTCGCGATTTTCAAGCTCAAATAATTTGAATACAAACACAGCTATACCATATATGTCTCAGGTATGACGTCATGGTTTTCATATTAAGAGCAAGTATTTATTTTTAGTATTAAATATCTTTGAATACCTATCCCTGCTTGCAATGTAGTGCATCGCCTATCCTCTTAAGAAAGACTGCGTAAGCCATACAGTATTTTTATGTATATTGGAACATAGTGTTATAAATGAAAACATAAATACACATATAAGTTAGATTTTACAAAGAATTCGCGACGAATATTTTCCCGAATTAAATATGGCTAACATCAGTTGGAAAGTGCCATAGATTTTTTAAAAATCGCTAAGGTGTGTTTTATTTTTTTTCCTGCAAGAAAGAAGTTATTGTTACAAAAAACAAAAACAAACTTTATATACAGATATACAGTTTTGTAATTACAACAACCACATTGTATATAATACTTATCACGGACACGGATTGACATATTAATATTACCCACGGTACTTTTATTCATAAATCTCAAAATACAGATAATTTAAAAATTGAACTGTATGACGCTCCTGAGTCATATTTCCGTATCATAAATTATCCGGGTATCTCTCGTGTGAATTTGTTCTGAGTAGCAGCAGATGACAAGCCTCTTATAACCATATCATATAAATGTTAGGTCGCAGTGCAGTCGTCAGTCACATAGATATTTTCAATCACAAGAAAAGGGAGCAGACGAGGAATCTATAAGACAAGATGAAGTTGGCGTTCTTTTTGTTGTTTATCGGATTTTGTAAGTATCAATTATTTTGTGTTACATTTTCAAACATTTTTCAAAGTGTCAAGTAAACTTTTAACCATATTTGTACGAAAGAAGATAATACTATACACAAAATGACCTACATTTATTGTAAAATAAATCATTGACTATAATCTTCAAGCATGAAATAAATAGTTAATTGCAATAGAATATTTCTTACACAAATCGTAAAATGCAATGACACTCTTTTTGCATTATAATTATATAAATGCAAGCATATGTGTCTGATTCTTCCATAGATAAAACCTTGTTAAATCCAAACCGAAGTATCTTGCCATTCGGCAAACAAAACGATGCTACAGATTTGAGGTAGATCTATAATAAAGATTTGTTATACATAACTGCCCAATAGTATACTACCTTTCTATTTCAATGTCATCTATACCAAAGCCTATGTCCAGTTTGAAGTATATAGCTATCAGGTCAGAGTAAACTGAGCAATGAAAAAATTGTCACATTATTTACAGAAATTGTTGATTTTCGGATTTTACAGCTACTCATTTTTTGTTTCAGGCACGATGGTATATTCCGAGGAAAATTGTCAGAAACTATGTCCCAGGATTTATCTGCCCGTATGTGGATCTGATGGGGTTACTTATGCAAATAACTGTACTCTGGGTGTGGCTGCATGCACGTAAATATATTTGCTTTGTTATAACCTTTTCAGGATCTTAAATATCTTATCCTTTTTTTCAATTAATATACATGTATATCACTCAATCAACATAAACGCACTGTTAAAACTGCATTCAAATAATGAATAAACCTAAGTTTCACTTGTCTCACCTTCAGGTGACAAGGCAAAAGAACTAATTTTGCATATTTGGTTTAGTTACATTTTAGACCATAAGTTTCAGTCTGTTTTATAAAAATATCAACGATTGCAGACTAATTCTCGATTGCAAGAAAATTAACTAACCCTTGAACATTTGTCAAAAGAACTGAGCATTTGCTTATTACTATGATTATAAAATGTATTTTTACTTGTCCATCCACATATCCTTCTATTGTAATTTAAAACTAAGATTTATTTTGAAAGACTAGAATAATACAATCATATCAATAACTCCGGTCAACGTGCCGCTAATGCTATTCTTTGTTTCTTGTCTTACAGGAAGGGTATTGAAATCACTGTGCAGAAAATCGGAAAGTGCAACTAATGTGCTGAAGAATTTGATGAGAAGAATGACTTCTTATGAGTGATAAAAAAATAGAGAATGAATAAAAATAAAGTGATAATGAGCAATATTGAAAATGATGTTTTAAATAATCATTTAAAATAAAACATTTTGCGATTTGTTTTACTCTGTGCGTTTTATCATTTTACATAATTTGGTTTAAAGGTAAACAAGGACGGTATCACTGAATGAATATAGTTGATTCGTTGTGTTTTCACACGTCTTGATCTACTTGAAAGTATTGATCTTACAAATGCATGTTTCAAGGTGTGGTTAGGCGTGTGAAAGAGTATCTACTGTACAGAGAAATGTTGAGAAATAATAAAAGAAATACTGTATGATATAAGTTCATTCTCTTTAGTATTAAACTCCATAAATTACACAAAACCATTACGGGTAGTGGATCGGTGAAATGCTCATACATATACTTGATGTTAAAGGGACATCCAGGACTTGACATACGTATTGTAAATAACCCTGTGTTATAACGGATAAATCTTATCCAAGTTAACTTCAAACGACAACCAGATGACCAATCTAATGTTAAGTCTAATACTTTAAAGATTCAACCGATAAATTAATAAATTTGTTTCCAGTAAATCAGGCGATATGATAAAATAGACCATGTCAGCAATAGAGGTATATCTCTATTTAATAGTATTATTTTAATGGTATTATTTCAACCCACAAAGAAGTGTTTGTGTACATGTAGATGGCACTAATTTAAGGTGAAGTGCAACAAATATTTACCGTTGTCATGACACCAATGAAGGGGTTCTTTTACGTGCCACTCCTGTTATGACAGGGGACATCGGTTTAAGGTTTCGTCCAAATATCTCCAATATGAATCATATGAAATGCAGAACAAAAATTAATGTTTTTGCTTTCACAATCCGTAAGTGAGTCGCATCATGCATTTTGTATTTATCACTGGAAAAACAACGAAACATTGAAGGGAACTGAAATATGCCATGTCGCGGAGATGCTGTAAAAATACTACAAGGATGGAAAATATACATTACCCCCCCAAAATATGGCAAAGTTGATATAAATGATAACCGACAGTGCCCTAGTAATCTTTAAAAATAAAAATGATGGTTAAATAATGGCGATAAGCAACCGTAAAACAAGAAAGAATTACATTAAAGCTGTTGTTTTACATGTTTACCTTAAATGCATTTATTATTTTCTCTGTAATACAATACTCATTTACTAAAAACACAATTTTTAAAAAATTGTTTTAACTATATCCACCTACAAGTAAGTGACAAAGTAGTAAGCATTTTAAAGGGATATAACATATAAAACATACACACGTCTAAGTACTTATGTATAGTTCTCTAAAATTGTTCACCCTCCCTCAAGAAATATTTCAAACTTCATCAGAAATATCCTTACTTCTCTAAAAGATATCCACACTCGAAAAAAATCATCTATAATGAGTCTTGTGAACCATTTTCTTGACCTGGACGAAATTAAATTTGAGGTAATAGGGCATAACATTAGAATTACACTGACTAGAGTAATCCTTCCTACTTGTCCACCATACATAAGAAAGTATCCAGTGAAGAATAGAACGTTTTTTGTCCTTACCGTGCAGCTTGTCATAACCGAAAATTGAGTAAAAATAGAATCATCCGTATGATAATCAAAAGGTTACTCCGCCTCGTCATCTTATGTGAATAGGACAAGACAGTTCTCTAAATATTGGCCACACTTTCCATACGTACTGTAAACTGTGGAGGTCTCCAAAGTATACAGATGCTAGGTTTGTATCAAATATGCTCTCATCTGTCACAGAAGTTTGATTTTTTTTTACAATTTTCATCATAAAATAACTCTAGTAAGAGTGTAAAATTTCATTCATGGAATTGTTTTAGAAAATTATACCCTCCAAAAAAAAAAGATGCACGGATACATTGCGATCGGGTATTTTATCATGCCATTAAAACCAACTGCCACTGTCTAGTTAAAAATAAGATAAGTTGGTGTGCTATTCCAGTGAAACAAATAAAAAGTTGAAAATGTACATCAATATCATTATTTACAAACACAAATCATGACCAATTTTGAAGTAAAAAATGAATTTTTAGAAGTACCAATCGACAATCGAAACCCAAGTCCTTTTTAATACGACAAAAAAGATGTGTATTAAATGGTCTCAACATGAAGAACAATGGAACTAATTCATGTACCACGTGATATCCGATAACGTTTGTGCGGGACTATTGTTTCTATTGGTGATGGAACGTAACTCCAAGTAATCTTCCAGCTGAAATGACGTAAGTGCGGGATATCGTCTTCTAATGTTATTCCATCACCAATAGAAACAATAGTCCCGCACAAACGTTATCGGGTATCACGTGGTACATGAATTAGTTCCATTGTAAATCCCAAATGGGATAGGGCCAAGTGTCCGAAAGGAGTCGGCATACCCGTCGTAAATGTTGAAAGAACCCTATAGAATTCAGTGAAAAGGTCAAATAAGCATTAGATTTTATTTCACTATTAAGAAATGGGAATTTATTGTAATTGATTAATTGGATTTCTATTTAGAAATAAATAAAAATGCAAGATCCAAATCTGTCCTAGATATACAATATTAGAATCATGCATTTGCGTTGAGATCGGGAAGTACAAAACTCAAGGCAAGGATGACAGCTGGGTACAAAAGTAATTCTTCAAATATTGTACACCACATACATTTCGATACGATATGTATTGCATACTAACAATTTCAGAAACATTCGCGATTTTCAAGCTCAAATAATTTGAATACAAACACAGCTATACCATATATGTCTCAGGTATGACGTCATGGTTTTCATATTAAGAGCAAGTATTTATTTTTAGTATTAAATATCTTTGAATACCTATCCCTGCTTGCAATGTAGTGCATCGCCTATCCTCTTAAGAAAGACTGCGTAAGCCATACAGTATTTTTATGTATATTGGAACATAGTGTTATAAATGAAAACATAAATACACATATAAGTTAGATTTTACAAAGAATTCGCGACGAATATTTTCCCGAATTAAATATGGCTAACATCAGTTGGAAAGCGCCATAGATTTTTTAAAAATCGCTAAGGTGTGTTTTATTTTTTTTCCTGCAAGAAAGAAGTTATTGTTAAAAAAAAAAATAATAAATAAAAAAACTTTATTCCGGTTTACTTGTTCAGCACAAAAAGTCCAGACGGCTAATGTCATACACCCGGCGTCGTCTTTGGACAAAAACTTTAACCTTGTTATAAGGAGAAGAGTTAAGATATTTCAAATTTGTAATCCCTGTGATCAAAACTTTCAGATAAGACAATGACTTTTGTCCTTTTGGCCTGGATAACGCATTGGAACCACTTCTTAAAATCTGTCATAATTTCAGTATCTGAGATACAACGCCGTCATTGGTGAGCTAGGTGTCAAATATAACCATGCAACATGTTTTCTTAAGTAAAATTCATATGATTATCTAACATGCATATTGATGTATGTTAACGAGAAACCTGGAAAATGATTACTTCAATAATTTTAAGAGTATTTTCTTTTGTAGAGTAAAATATTATAAATAAAAGGATTATGCTAGTAATATAGTTTTGGAATATATTTCTTACAGTGGAACCTCGCCTAAAGACCATCTCGCTTAGGAGATCACCTCACAATTAAGACCATGAATTTTCCGTCTCTTCATTAATATTAAATCAGTATAGAAGCTCAATTGAGTGACCACCTAACTAATCAGACCACATTGAGTCAGTCAGTTAGGTGGTCTAAATTGTGAGGTTCCACTGTAACACCTCACTGATCAGACCACATTGAGTCAGTCAGTTAGGTGGTCTAAATTGTGAGGTTCCACTGTAACACCTCACTGATCAGACCACATTGAGTCAGTCAGTTAGGTGGTCTAAATTGTGAGGTTCCACTGTAACACCTCACTGATCAGACCACATTGAGTCAGTCAGTTAGGTGGTCTAAATTGTGAGGTTCCACTGTAACACCTCACTGATCAGACCACATTGAGTCAGTCAGTTAGGTGGTCTAAATTGTGAGGTTCCACTGTAACACCTCACTAATCAGACCACATTGAGTCAGTCAGTTAGGTGGTCTAAATTGTGAGTTTCCACTGTAACACCTCACTGATCAGACCACATTGAGTCAGTCAGTTAGGTGGCCTAAATTGTGAGGTTCCACTGTAACACCTCACTAATCAGACCACATTGAGTCAGTCAGTTAGGTGGTCTAAATTGTGAGGTTCCACTGTAACACCTCACTGATCAGACCACATTGAGTCAGTCAGTTAGGTGGTCTAAATTGTGAGGTTCCACTGTAACACCTCACTAATCAGACCACATTGAGTCAGTCAGTTAGGTGGTCTAAATTGTGAGGTTCCACTGTAACACCTCACTGATCAGACCACATTGAGTCAGTCAGTTACGTGGTCTAAATTGTGAGGTTCCACTGTAACACCTCACTGATCAGACCACATTGAGTCAGTCAGTTACGTGGTCTAAATTGTGAGGTTCCACTGTAACACCTCACTGATCAGACCACATTGAGTCAGTCAGTTAGGTTGTCTAAATTGTGAGGTTCCACTGTAACACCTCACTGATCAGACCACATTGAGTCAGTCAGTTAGGTGGTCTAAATTGTGAGTTTCCACTGTAACACCTCACTAATCAGACCACATTGAGTCAGTCAGTTAGGTGGTGGTCTTAATAGCGAGGTTCCACTGTATTTTAGTTAGATCAGGTATTCAGATTAGGTGGTAAAAAGTAAGACCCATTTTGAAGTATAGCATATTATTATTTACTGCATTAAATTCATATAAAATTTTGACAGTCATTAAGTGTAATGCCTCAATGGAAAAATGTGCAATGTATTTTGATAACAACGATTTACAGAAGTACTTTTGGTAAACACAGCTAATACCTATTTAAGTATCCATTTCAGTAATTTACGGACCCCCAAAATGTGTGTTAACCAATTACAATTGCTTGGGCAAACTAGAAATATTTTGGCCATGTATGATGCCATTTTTTTATTTCGGAAATATACATTTGTATTAAATACGAACTCGACTGATGAAGTCTTATTAACAAAAATGATCTTTGAGAGTTTGGAATAGCCTCTTTTGTGAAAGTATAACTTTGGTATTGTTAATATTATTCACAATATAACCATACCCTTTATAATACAATATCTTTGTCGCCAATGTTATGAGTGACTTTTCCAAGTGGTTACATTGACAATGCAGTTACGTAAGTTGCCCATCAGAATGCTTATAAATATATATTTTATGAGTTACATAGTGGAACTTATAAATAAAGACCAGGACCAATAGTCACCAAATTGACTCAATACTCAAGCTTAATTTAAATTTTAATTATTTTGACAATATAGTCGCTTGTTAAAATTGTGGATCCGACTGAAAAGGAAACACATTATTATTTTCTTATCATTCACATACAAAATAGATTGGTCACATTTATAATTTCCCTGCAAAAATTGTATACATACATACGTTGAGTACTGTATTCAAAATCTGAGTATGAATTCAAGAAATTTTTAAATATATATAAGTTTTCTTTAAATGAGAATAACTCTAATCATTATTTACAATTGTATGCCATCAATATACAGACATGTCTAGTTTCAGCATAAATATGCTGTACCAATTGTGACGAGGATACACTCCTCACGTGTTTCATTGGACTTGACTGTGGACTCACGGCGGGTGTGACCGGTCGACAGGGGGTGTGCTTACTCCTCCATGGCACCTGATCCCACCTCTTGGTTTCCAGAGGTCCGTGTTTGTCCATTTTTACCGGATTTGTATCTATGTCCTGGACATTCTATTGATTTATACCTTGGTATCTGAAATTTTTTATATTATTGTAGTAGGAATGGTATCGTACCCCGAACAATCATAAAAAACTTAGCGCGTGTTAGTCTGGAGTCCAAAGACAAGTATTTGCCATGCATTCAAGATTTTTATTACAAAAGTAAACTAGAAATTAAAGGTAGCTCGAGGTTTTCAATATTGAATGATTTCTAACATGTGGTCGTAATGTAATTTACTTTTTTTTTGCCTTGAACCCCCCCCCCCCCCACACAACATTCACATATATTGTTTAAAGTACCAATACGTTTTATTTACGATTTTTGTATTCAGCTATTTTTTGTTTTGCCAAATGAGACCATAAATGAAGGATTGGTTAGGGTTTTTCAATTTTAAGTCTTTGTCGTTAGTTTTATGGTATTACTCATAACCGCCCGATTACCTAGTGCTAAAATGAGTCATTTTCTGAGAAACTGTGAGGAAAGTACACCATCCAGAATATCTCAGTGAAATAGTTTTTGTTTTACAGAATTGTTTTAAAAATTTGTTTTTTTCCAAAAAGATCACGTTTGATCAACAATGATTGTTTTACAGACAAGTTCCTATAAATAGGCCTATTATAAACGTAATACCAAAGTGATAATGCTCAAGACGATCGTTTCTGTCAATTAGACTTCGTCAGTTGAGCTCCAATTTTAAATAGATTATCTAAAAAGAAAGTAGTATCAGACAAGGCCAAATAATAAATTTAAACGCATAGCCACAATGTATTTAAGATATCTAACATACAACTTTAAAACTCATTACAGATATTAAAGCAGCAATGAATGATGGACTGATTGAGATAGTCCAGTATTAAGCGATATTTGTACCTAAAGTCTAATAACATTTTTTCTCAGATTTCACATTAAAACAAATTTGATACCCAATAGTTGATAAAATGGGTAAATATTGCTATTTAAGGTATCTTTCATTCAACAATTACTGTCGTTGCAAAAATCAAGAATAAATTGTGATTTTCCTATTTACAGGAATGTTTTGTTAATTCCCCAAATCATTAACGCCCCACTACCAGAGTGCAAATATGGCTCTTTTTAGCATTTTTATACACTTAAAACATTGTCCGAAATACCCAGAGGAAGAAGGATTATTGCTTGCTGAAGCATTAGTGAAATCACACTGCTTAGCATTGTTAGAAACATATGTGCATTATATTTTTTGCACTTTCATACATGTTATAGATAAGTTTTTTGTTTACTTTATAGCTGTCATAAAAATATTGCAGGACGGTTACATACGACTCGCCTTTCTGAATGTAAGAAATTTAAACAAAAATCATTACAACGTAAATATCAATTTATTTTAGTTTTCATTTGTTTCATGCATTTGTTTTATGCATATTTCACAAAATATACGTTGTACAAGGGCATGCTCCTCGTATGATTCCGATACCCAAACGACTCGCCAATAAACTACTCATACACGGATATGTTGTTGAGGGCTAGAAATCGTCACTAGGGAAGTTGTTTTAGCATTTGTGTTTATCGTTGGATACCTATTTGAAAATATATTAAACATAAAATTATAAAAAATCTCAGATATCAAAGTATAAAACCTCAGATACCAAAGTGTAAATCAATAGAATGTCCAGGACATAGATACAAATCCGATAAAAAATGGACAAACACGGACCTCTGGAAACCAAGAGGTGGGATCAGGTGCCATGGAGGAGTAAGCATCCCCTGTCGACCGGTCACACCCGCCGTGAGTCCACAGTCAAGTCCAGTGAAACACGTGAGGAGTGCATCCTCGTCACAATTGGTACAGACGTCTCAACAACCGCCAACGAAAAGGCAACTCAACAATTCACTTAGTGAAACAGAGTAGTCGCAAAGAAGACTATTATACCGACCGTAAAACTTGCGGAACGTTGACATTAAACGCGGTTTTCGATATCCCTGTGTCAATAATTTGTCAGTGAGTAACCTCTGTATATGAAATCTTCATATGTTGTGCACGCCCTGGCATATCGGATCATTTGTGAAATATAAACTCCATATGCAGGTGACTGAGGTATATTACTACTCAAATTTACGATGGGAAAGCCGAAATCGTCGCGTTTATCGTATAGCTTCGTAGCTAATTTCCCGTCTGTGTTTATGTTAAGTAAAATGTCTAAGTATGAATACAATCTTCAAGACGTCCGGGATATTTAGACAAATCTGGTAAAAACTGGAAAACACGAACCTCTGGAAATCAAGAGGGTGGACTAGGTGCTATGGAGAAGTAAGATCTATATATCTAAGTTCTGAGTAAAACAAAGATTTATTCTCAATATAGCTTGCCTCTGTACTGAAGTTTTTCTGTCAGTTTTGCTATGTGTCAGTGTTAAAATGTTTGTGTCTAAATATCGATATCGAATGTACGATGTCAAATTGCTGATGTAAAAAGTATACAAAATATATGCAATAAAATATTAGATAAGTGGTATTCACTTTTTCTAAACAGTGGAAGATAAAAATTGATTTGAAAGATGGCGTGAGTTCGTGATTTTGTAGTAGCACCAACTTCAGCATGCTTTCTATTTGTATGGGAAAATGAAATAGTATCGTTTGAAATTATACTAGAAAGAGGTGAATAAATAAAAAATAAGAACATAAAAAATAAATAAATAAATAAATAATTAAATAAATAAATAAATAAACAAACTTCAGCAATTAATATATATTTTTATATAATTTGGATGGGAATTGAAACACAGAAAATGAAATACTGTCGTTTAAAATCGTATTAAAAGTGGCTAAATAAATAAAAAAGTAAACACATAA
This sequence comes from Atrina japonica, assembly GCA_030159075.1. NCBI lineage: Eukaryota > Metazoa > Mollusca > Bivalvia > Pterioida > Pinnidae > Atrina > Atrina japonica. Next base: position 458,609 of record BROG01000116.1, read on the forward strand.
ATAAATCAACAAATATATTAACTAAAAGGTAAAAATTCGAAGCACGCATTTCACCAAACACTTCTGAATACGTTAAAAACTTTATATGGAGATCTAATGAACGAAATAAAATCACAATTACTATCTTATACAACATATTTATGTTTCTTTCCCCAATTTAAGCTTTCCCGAGTAGCATCTTTTAACAAAAGAACTTGTATAAATCTTACTGGTATATTTTACAATGGAAAATCATGTTTTAAATATGTTATTAATTATGTATGAAAGCATTATAGATAAGGCCGATGCATTTTACACATATGTTACACACCTTAATAAAAAAGTAATTTATTGTACAACATTATCGATTTCCGGTGCAATATTGCTTTTCAATAAAAATTGGTATAGGACAAGTACAGAACCGTAGACAGGCAAATGAGTCATCGTGGGAATCAGATCATATTCCTACGCACTATTATACTACTAAAACTCGCCGACATAAAAACCGGAACTCATGTTCTGAACTAATCAACTAACGATGATTTATTCACAAAAATAATACACTAAAAAAGTTCTGAAGGGATGTTTTGTAATACATTTCTTAAGCAGAATGAGCTCCCAAATCAATGTATGTTATGCGTCCTTTCCCATTCGTCTAAGGCTCGTTTCATATGATATTAATATACTCGTTTTATAATAAATTTAATATTACATGAACATTCATGTTAGATTCTCTAAATATGAAACTATTCTACGCAAAGCATATGATTGACAGAAGAATACAGTTGTAAATTTCGGAGATTTCCTGTACCGAGTTCAAAGCAAATATTTGGGAAATCTAAACACAATCACAGCACAAGATATACAGTACTATAATTACAACAACCACATTGTATATAATATTGATTGATAGTGATCACGGTCAGAATGACAAATGAACAATGTCCATGTTACTTTCATTCGTAAATCACAAAATACAAAAAAAAAACTAAATTGAATTGTATATAGCTCCTTAGTCATGTTTCCATGTCATAAATTACCAGGGTGTATCGGGTGAATTTGTTCCGAGTAACAGCAGATGTCAAGCCTCTTATAACCAGAGTATATAAAAACTCGCGCGCAAGTCGGTCGTCAGTCACACAGATATTTAGAATCGAAAAATAAGGAGCAGCCGAAGAATCTATAAGTCAAAATGAAGTTGGCGTTCTTTTTGTTGTTTGCCGGATTTTGTAAGTATCAATTATTTTGTCTTGTATTTTTCAAGGATTTTTTTTGTAATTGTCTCTTCAAATATTAAGCCGTTAGAAATATGTTTCAGCCCCCAAACAAATACTCTACTGCAATCATACACTTCGTTGACGTAATTGTAACATGCAAGTGGTATAAACAAATGCTTTCTGCATGATTGATGATATAAATACATGCACATGTGCCCAATTCCAAGCTGCGATAAAAGTTTGTTTACTGCAAATCGAACCTGCTTTCTTGACACTAGGTTTGTTTATTGTTGTTTAACGTCCCAGTCAAGAATCTTTCACTCATATGGATATGTCACCAAATGCCGGTGAAGGGCTTCAAATTTTGGCCTATGCTCGGCACTTACGACCATTGAGCAGTGAGGGTTCTTTAACGTGCCGACACCTACTTTGACACCAGACCTCGGTTTTTACTGTCTCATCCGAAAGACAGGAAACCAACCTGCCGCCGGCTGGACTCGAAACTCATGACCTCAAGATTAAGATCGAGCGCGCTACCGACTGAGCCAGGTCGGCTCTCTTGACACTAGGTAATCTTTGAACAAATAGCGTTTGACTGCGTGATAGGGATCAAACTAATGGATACGCCTGTCATCTGTTCCCAACTACGGTATATAGAAATCAGATCAGAGTAAATTGATCAATGAAAAATCTTGTCATATTATGTACAGAAATTGTTGATTTTTGGATTTTACAGCTGGTAATATTTGTTTCAGGTACCCTGGTTTATTCCAAAGAAAACTGTCAGAAACCATGTCAAATGATATATAGGCCCGTATGTGGATCTGATGGGGTTACATATTCGAACCAATGCGCTATGGAAGTGGCTGCATGCACGTAAATATATTTGTTTACTATAATCTTTAATATTTTATCTTTTATTAATTCATTTATTATTTTAGCCATCTTAAACTCATTGTTAAAACATCTTTAACTAACTGATGACTTTTTCACCGAACTTAACCTTTTCATCGAACTTGACCGCTTCACCGAACTCGAGAGGTTTTCATTGAACATTTGCGACCGGTGTAGAATGATAACATTTGATGTTGACTCCTTCCAATCACCTGATCCAATCCAGTCCAGAATTTAATATCTAAATTGTCATATTTTAATGGATTGGGGTTTTCGAATATCCATTGCGTACTTCTTCATTTTACTACATTCAAACTTCCATTAATGGCCGCCTTTCTTTAAAGGGTACCTGCCTGCAAAGGCAACTCAAACATAACCTTTGTCAACATTTTTATAACCTCTTTATAAAGGCGATATGTCTATAACACCTGCTTGTGCCTGTTCCCTTGAGTAGCCTTGATAGATAGAACTGACCCTTTCGTTTGACTAGATAAAAGTTTAACTGGTATATATAATGCTTTTTACTTATTAAAATGAAGGGAGTGTGTACGGGTCATTACGTTATGTTTGAAACTGTTTACAATGAGAGGAAATTTTATAACCACTGTAGTAAGTTAACAGCTAATCAAAATGGAGGAGGTTAGCAATAATCAGATCACCGCGATATCTGTATGAACTGATCAAATGAAAGGTCAAAGTGGAAAAAGTGGACGCAAAGTTAAATAAATGAGACACAAGGGGCCGGCACCATAAATCCTAAGAATTACTTGGGTCAAAAGGTTTTACTCAAATTCTGAAAATATGATTGGCTAAGCAGTCCAATTTGAGAAACTTCTCAGACGATGATCTTTATCAAACAGAATGAAAGGTATTGGTCTCAATTTATAGAAACCATTTTTAGACCAATAACGTTCATTCTGTTTGATAAAAAGAATAATGTATCAATCAAGTACATGTACACCTTTAATTGTCAGCAGATTATATAAGTTTTGCACATTGGCAAAATAGTTGAGTAATTTTTTTTATTATTTTTAAAAAATTTTAATTTTGAAATAATTATCTGTGTACACATTATTGTAATTTTAAAAAAAAGAAGATTATTTTGAAAAGCTAGAGTAATACCTTCACATCAACGACTCTGGTCAACTTGCCGCTAATGTCATCTGTCTATACACATATCCTTCTTTTGTAATTCCAATATGAGATTTATTTTTAAAGACTAGAAGATTAGTACTATCAATAATTCCTGTAAACTTGCTGCTAATGCCACGCCGCTGATGCCACTCTTTGTTTCTTGTCTTACAGAAAGGATATGGTAATCACTGTGCAAAAGGAGGGAAACTGTGAAGAATAATGCGCTGAAGAATTTGTTGATAAAAAATGACTAACTATGAGTACTTTGATTGATCAACAATACAATAGAAAATGAATGAAAATGAAATAATTTTGAGAGATACTGGAAATGATTTAAGATAATACTTGAAATAAAACATTGTGATTGTTTATGGTGTACGAATTATTTTACAAATTTTGTTGTTGTTTTAAGGTAAACAAGGACGGTATCATTATATCACTGAACGAATATATTTGATTCGTAGTGTTTTCACACGTCTTGTTGTACTTGAAAATACTGACCTTACAAATGTAATTTTTAAGGTGTGGTTTGTCGTGTAAAATTGATCAGTACAGTACAGACAATGGGTAGCGACGTTAATATTTGTTGGTAAAAATATCAAAAGGAAATATTTATGATATAAGTGCATTCTCTTTACTATCAAAGTTCATAGATTACACAAAACGCTTACAGGTAGTGGATTGGTGAAAAGGTAATTGATATCAAAGAGACATCCGGCACACGACATTTGTATTCTAAATACCCCTATGTAATAATGAATTAAAATAAAAAAGTTCAACCTGTCAATTTCAAAAGACGATTTAGAAAGAGTTTATTAGGCGTCCATTTTAGTTTTATAGTCTAACATGATAAACAATCAACCGATGAATTTATAAATAAGGTTTTGGAATCAAATAGTCCATGTCATACAAATTATTATTCGCCGCCAGGAGGCGGCGAATATATTTCAAATTAAGTTAGGAAGTAGTATATGGAAGGAGCTGTTAGTTTCTTTGAATGACGTAGTAATTTTATTTGAGGCAAAAAACGCTATTAAATTTCAGATATGAAAGTGATGTTGGATGTTTCATAAATGCAGCATCTAATTTTTTAATGCAATTAAGGTATAATAGCGATTCGTATTTTTGAAATATCGATAAGTGGGAGACAGTCGTATCTTTTACGTGATTGCTTTTGATTTTGATAAGTGATATCCTATTATATAAGTTTAGTGGACGACGAACAAAATGTTTTTTATCTAAAATGATTTCGGAGTGCAAAACGGAATAAAATAACACCGAAACGAAATGTTTCGTATGAAATATTGATGATTGGGAGAACAACAAAGTGAAAACGGGTCGGACGATTTACTGAAACAGACCTTAATTACCGAAGCACACCATTTGTACTTTTATTTCGACATAAAAACTGTAGTACATGTAGAACATGTTAAAGTCTACATATAATAAAATGTTACATTTAACACGAGTTTTATGTAATAATGGATAAAGTCAGAATTATCATGGTTAAACAGATCGAACCACTCTAGCCGGCGTGCCAACAATGAACGAAACAGACTGGAATAGGTTGTTTAAAAAAAAAAAAATTCTGAATTATTCCATAAATGTTTTTCTAAATTACGGATTCTTGATATATACTAATATTTAATACTTTTTCTTAAAAAAAAATCCACAGTTCTTCACCATTGTTGACAAATTATGCAGAACAGTGAAAATTACTGCAACTGTCTTTTTTGTAAACTTTTACTATATAGACATTGCTACATCGCTGATTCAATTGCTATATAAACACTACTAAAATGAATGATTACATGGATGAATTTGAAGGAACATGATGACCACTCCACACTAAAACTTGGTGTTAGTTGACGAGAAATCGCCGTTAAATTAGTTCTGTTGACTCTATTTTCACAAAAATGTTATCTGGTGGGATTTTGTCTAATAGATATCAAGTAACTGAAAGCTTGCATTCATTTATTCCCAAACTTCCTTTGAAATACCTTTGGCGGCGAATTGGTGCTTTGCATCAAATTTTTCTTGTTTGATTTGATGTTAACTATTAAGCGCAACTAGGCGGAGGAAAGTTAAAATAAAATCAAACCATATAAAACATAGATAAGTGACGAGGATTTAAGGACAGTGTATAGACATAGTGAATATCTGACAAACACAGACCATTGAAAGATCGTAAATGGGATCAGGTGTCATGGAGTCAGTTTCACCAGTAGAGGCGTGCCACACTTGCCATGAGGTTGTAGACGATTCTATATCCAAATCAACGGAGGAATATAACGCTTTGTTATTACAGAACAGAAAATATCAATATTTGATCTTTTTGCTTATCTATAATATATTGCTTTAAGCCAGGGATTATAAGATAAAACAAAAACAAAAAGTGAAAATAAAATTTTGAATTCGCACATGATAAGCTATAAAAAAGCAAATTTAAATTATTTCTACAAAAATATAGGCGATGATCAATCTCCAGAGGTATGACTCATATGATTATCAGTCAATGATTTGTTAAAAGACGAAAGTAAGAATGAAGAAATACCAATGGATAATCGAAACTCAAGTCTATTAGAATACGACAAATTAGATATGTAAATGGTCTCAACACGAAGAACAATTGCGAATCCCAAACGGTATAGGACCAGGTGTCCGGAAGGAGTCAGCGTCCTCTGCCGGCATGCCACATCCATCGTAAATCTTACAGGAAACCTCTCGATTTCAGTGAAAAGGTCAAAGTTACGAATGGCGAGATTTATACAAATATTAACAATACCAAAGTATGTTTTACAAAAGATTTCAAAACAAATGCTCAAAATGATCGTTTCTATCAACAAGACTTCGAATTCGATATAAATGTATATTTAGGAAAAAGGTGGTACTAAATGTGTTGCAAAATCCGTATGAGATTATTTGCTGGTACCGAAATACCAGGCACTGGGTTTATGCATACTGGTTTGCGACCAATACTCGCCAACTCGTTTTATTTTATCTGATATTCTGCTTTCTCAGAGAAATTGTTTGTCCTTATCACTCGGTAATCATGTTTAATGTCTCATCCAGGAACAAATGAATGTGTTTGCACATTCCACGCCAGTGAAATTTAGTTAGCGAGATTTGGTAATCGGCGAGAATTGGTCGCTGACCAGTACCTTTTGGACTCCAATGGTCAACCCAGTGGTTTTAATCATCATAAACATAGTGCCAAAGTTATTGTTTCAGAAAAGAGGCCAATATATAAAGAATATACAAATGCTCATGGCGAGGTTTCTGTCAAAAATACTTCATCTGTTGAATTAGAATAATTCGATATAAATGTATATTTGCGAACGAATAGGCTTACAAGGGAAAGTTTAGATGTATGCAACCTTTAAGTCCGACGACGATGTATTCTGATAGTTAAAGAATTATGAGAGGTAGTTTTGATTTATTCAATAGTTTGGCAAGCAAATAAACTTAGGTAATGCCGGTTGAACAGATCTCATTTGATAACTATATATGTAATGGAGTTCCAATGAGCTTGACACGGACAGGTGAATAATTACGCTATGTATGACACGTAGGATGACGGTGTGAACACTAGGTCTGTGTCAGTATTTCCGTAGCCCAACATATTTACATTTACCATCTATGTTAAAGTGTAAAATGTCAATCAGTTTGCAACAGTTCTATAGTGGAAAGTGTATATAGAAACATACGTTATGATGTTTTAACGTGGTAAAAAATTGAACGCACATGTATATTGGAGTTTGAATTTTGAATGTTGTTTCACGCCACACTCAATGAGCCCCGCATTGTATGAAAAACATTTGAGTCTTTACAGAACAGTTTTCATTATAATTTTGTGTCATATCTTGTATTTGGTCTTCTTTATTAGTCCAACGTACAACTCCGCACAGCATGTTGACTGTTTATTGATCTATTCACCCCCAGTCATTAATTTACAGAAGAGTCCATTATTTTTTTACAGGGTTTGATGAGTTAAATAGGTCGTCTGCTTCGACTGGTAGATAACGTGATTAATTGAAAAAAGAACGTAATACAAACCCCGGAACGATCCGGACATGACATGTATGAGTGGACAAAGGGAGTAGACTCTTACAAACTTCATCAGCAAATTTCAGTTTATACGGGAATAAAGCCGAGACAGTTGTAATAAAGAAATAAATATTTATTACGAGATTAAAGTCGCCATTTCATAGATAATCTTGTGTAGGGAAAAATCAAAACACCAAATACATGTATATATCACTTATTAAAATCATATATTCATCTCAAGAGAAGACACACAGGGATGGAACAAAGAGCTATTGTGTCTAAGAAATTAAAATATCACCTGCCAAGATTTCCAGGAGACAGTATGCAACTTTTGTTTATATTGGTAATTTAGGATTCCGGGTCATAGAACAATTTGAAATTTGAAATTTCGACATTACTACCTTACAATTAGCAAACGTATCTTTTGGTTTAACATATACCCTTTGAGAGTTTATAGAACCAAACCTATAATATATTGTGTTCCGTGGTGGCCGATAAAACTCAAGTTGGATAAGACTCTTGAGTTTTATTTTGTTCCATTATGATTACGAGAAACACTACATACTTTATAATGAGAAAAAAGGCAGCTTATGGTACAAGGAATAAAATATTAGATTACGCGTATTCACTTTTGTCATGAATTCTGATTGGTTGAAGATGAAAAAAAACCCGATTTGAAAAATGTCATGATTTCGTGATTTCGCTATTACTTTAGCAAGTATAATATGTTTTATTTCATTCGGTTGGGAATTGCAAAACAAAGAAAATGAAATACATGTATACTTGAAATAGACGAATATGTAAAAAAGAAAATGAATAAATAAAATAAATAAATAGATAAATAAAGTAAAATAAATAGTTGAATTTAATAAAATAAATAAGTAAATGAACGAAGTATATATTTCATAAAACACTTCTAAATACTTTAAGAGATGGTCTCAACATGAAGAACAAATACGAATCCCAAACGGGATAAGACCAGGTGTTCGGAATACGTAACGTCCGGAATGTCTAAATACGTTAAGAGAACTTTATATTGAGAAAAAATTCGTCCTTACCAGTTGTTACAATATATTTCTATTTCGTTTCTTCTTTAAGCTCTCCAGAGTATATCTTTTGATAAAATACTTGTATACATTTTAGAGGTATATTTTACAGATGTAAGAAATTAAATTTCAATACGAAATCTTTTGTTTTTATCAATTTATGTATGAAAACATTATTAATAACACCGATATATTTTACACACGTGTTACACAATTTATTGAAAAGTAATATACGAAACCATTCCACGTAATGGATATGATCGACAATTGAATACAGTTGTAAATTCCGGACATTTCCTGTACCGAGTTCAAAACAAAAATTTGGTAAATCTAAACACAATCAAAGCACAAAATATACAATTTTATTATTAGAACAATCCCATAGTATATAATATTGATTGATATTGATCACGGTCAGAATGACAAATAAGCAATGTCCATATTCCTTTCATTCGTTTGTTTGTTTGTTTATTGTTGTACGACCCACTCCAGAATCTTTCACTCATATGGAGACGTCACTATAATTATGCCAGTGAAGGGCTTCAAATTTTGGCTTATGCTCGGCACTTACGGCCATTGAGCAGTGAGGGTTCTTTAACGTGCCGACACCTACTGTGACACGGGACCACGGTTTTCACTGTCTCATCCAAATGGACAGCTTTTTATACGTAAATAACAAAATACAGAAATTTTCAAAATTGAACAGTATATATCTCCTTAGTTATATTTCCGTACCATAAATTATCCGGAGATATCGACGGACTTTGTGCTGGGAAACAACAGCTGCTGTTTCTCTTAAACCGACCAATATAAATGTGTTGTCACAATTCTGTCGCCAGTTTTACATACATTTTAAATCGAAAAAGAAGTTGAAAACAAAGCTGTTAGAGGACAAGATGAAGTTGGCTTTCTTTTTGTTGTGTACCGTGTTTTGTGAGTATTAATTGTTTTGTACTTGTATTTCAGTATGAATTGTTGCGGTGAAACTGCTTAACTGATTGGTCCGCTTGTTTCTAGGAATTTATAGATTTTATTTTGAAATTTTATAATAAAGTAATATTGTGCTCGGATTGCACCATTCAAATTCTAAACTTCTGAAAAATTAAGATAGTCATCTTCTTACAGGTAGGTAGTCTTGGACTGATTTGACAGTATATTCGGGTTTATTAAAAGGCCTTGTATGATACCACTTTTTTTCTTTCGGAAAAAAACATGTTGAATTCGAGCTTTATTGATGAAGTATTTCTGACAGGAACGATCGTCTTGAGCATTTGTTTAGCATTGTAAAACTTTATAACTAATTAATCTCAGCAGTCAAAAAACAATCATACAACCATTGCATTTATTGTTTTCATATCGAAATAAAATGATCTACAAGTAGTTTGATGACGTGTAATTTTCGTGTGCTATTTTTCGACTGCTATTTTTTATTGGTTTGGCTATTACTATGAACGATTATTCTTACTAAAATATCATCGAAACACCATGTAATACACGTGCTGCAGGTTTTTTTTATCTGTTTCGTTTCCGCGGCGCGTGTTACAGTTGACCTCAATGCTTTATCTGGTCGTGTGATGTCATTTCTCTAACTACAAACATTTTTACACATATAGTAATGTAACATGGATAGAGGTAGAATAGACATTGATAATTCATTAAAAAGTAAACAAGCTGTCAAAAGGAATTTTTTGTTTGTATCAAATGTTTCAAATATTTGATGTTTTATACAAATATTATAAGCATATAATACCAATGTTATAATGCTCAAGACTAGACTTCATCAGTTGAGCTTCAATTTTAAATAGATATTCTAAAGGGAAAGTGGTATTATACAAGTCAAAATATTAATTAAATTCCTTAAAAAATTGGTTGTGCAAAATGATTATGTCATAATTTGTAAAAATAAATAAAATGTGAATAATTGCAAAATTAACATTGGATATTCTTTCGTCTGCGTATTTCATTAATTCTAAGCAATATTTGCAATTCTATGAGGATATATCTTTTTAGCTTTTGTATTCAAAGTTATGGTTTAACCACGAAATTTGTTTATTTATCAAAATGATAGTTTGTGTGCTTTTAGACATAATTGATTACACAATACCTTATCTTCTTCAACGGTTAACTTTGCTCGGATAAGGTAGATAAAATTTTACATGGAGTTGTCAAATGAAAACGCTTGTCACTTTATTTTGATATATTCTGTTAATTTTAAGGCTCAGGGTATCTGATATATTGTTTAGGCACTCTGGTGTTTTCCCACGACGATTGTCTAAGCGCGTGCCCTATGACATGGATACCCGTATGTGGCTCTGATGGCATCACGTACGACAACAACTGTGCACTGGAGACGGCCGCATGCAAGTACGGACATTGGTTTTACTATATTGCCATCAAGATGTTTTTACGTGTTTTCCTCGCATTCAAGTCTACTTATTAGTTTATTATCCATATAACCTGGTGGGGCGGAGTCTAGTGAACCCTTTCTTGACCTGGGCAAGTTTATATTTTAGGTGATAAGGCAAAACATTAAAATTATTCTGACTAGAGTAATCGTTCCTACTTGTCACAATACATAAGAGATTATATAGTGAGGAAAAAAAGGTTTTTCCCCTGCAGCTTGTCATAACGAAAAGTGAGTAGAATCATCCGTATGATAATATAAAGGTTACTCCGCTCCGCCATTTTATGTGAAATGGACAATACCTTGTCTGGGGACGGTGACCTTTTTAAAAATTATCAAACATGATTCTACTTAACCTTCGGTTAAGACAGGCTTCACAAGCCATGTTATGTGGATTTTACAGTACAATTCAATGTTGAAATATGTGTTTGATCAAATGAGATATATATACTCGTCACTGTGTGATCTAAATGAAGGGAAGTTGTACTTGGCATTATCTGATGTTTCCAAATTATCGGAATAAAAACAATTCTAATGGTTCATATTTCATTCTAAGACTAATTCAAAAACAGGAAGGTTATGATTACGGCTTATTAAAATTATGGAAATGTGTACTGACCATATTTTCAGGAATATTTCAGATGTTTAGTCAAATTGACAGAAAAGATCGTCTTGAGCATGTTTGTGATTTTTATAATTAATGGTTGATTCTGTCGCTGTTTTTCCAATATTCATTTAAATAGTTGAAGTTTGTATTGGTCACTGTGTACTGTTCAATGCTAATTCATATGATAAGAAAGGTTTTCTCGGACGATGAAATATTGGTTTGACCAATAAACTATGTTTAGGCAAATTTCAACGGTGGGAAGTTGCACTGATCACTTTGTCATGTTTTAAATGATTTTGTTCTTGTTCTACATCACACCAAAATTGTTTCATTTATATGAAGAAGTGTCACCATCTTTTGGTGAAGTACCTCAAATTTTGACCTGCGTTATAAACTGACGCTGATGCATATATGGTTCGTTTACGCTGTATGACGCGTATGGACAGAGCAATCGAATGCTCAATGGTCTGTTAAGGTATTGACGATCTCTGCCAACTAGTCACACAGAAAAAAGTTATCCATATGATAAACATAATGGCAAAGTGGTCTATCCATCATATTTTCGTGACGACATTTTGGTCTTTCAAACTTCTATGTATCTATCTATCTTACTTTTACACACTTAATACTTTTTTCAATTTTTGTTTTTATATTACAGGAAAAATATGAAGATAGCAGTAGTGAAAACTACATCGTGTTAACATCTAACTAATTTGCTTGAATTTGTGATGATAAAAAGATTGAACAATGTTAACAACTGACTAATTTGCTTGACGGTCTAATGATAAAATGATGAACAATGTTAATAACTGACTAATTTGCTTGACGGTCTAATGATAAAATGATGAACATTGTTAATAACTGACTAATTTGCTTGACGGTCTAATGATAAAAATGATGAACAATGTTAATAACTGACTAATTTGCTTGACGGTCTAATGATAAAATGATGAACAATGTTAATAACTGACTAATTTGCTTGACGGTCTAATGATAAAATGATGAACATTGTTAATAACTGACTAATTTGCTTGACGTTCTAATGATAAAAAAGATGAATGATATCTGACTAATTCACTGAGGTATTAATGATACAATGATTAACAATGTTAACAATTGACTAATTCGCCTGAAGGTCTTATGATTAAAAGATGAATAATATTAATAACTGACTAATTCCCAGAAGGTGTAATGATAAAATGAAACATTGTTAATAACTGACCACTAGTAATTTGCTGAAGGTGTGATGATGGAAATTGTAAGGATGGATTAAACAATGATAGAGAATCAGAAAAAACAATAACATTGAAAATCATTACAATATCTTTCAGATAATCGATTGTAATAAAACATGCTTATTCTTCATATTGTTATGTTTTTGTTTACATATTTTCGTTTAAAGATAAAAAGGTTGATATCACCGAGTTTATTATATCTAATTTATTTCGGTTTATACCTCGTACTGTACTTGAAAATATTGCCCCGAAGAATGAGTGTTTTAAGAGGTAGTAAAGTGTGGGAAATCGACAATACAAGCTATGCACAGCATAAAGTGGTTTTAAAATAAACAAAGTAGTCAACTCAATAAAGATACAAGTCCGACGATTGCTGTCAATTTCAAACAACAATTTAAAAATGATTTTAGATGTCAATACCATTACGTTCATAAACTAATACCTTTACCAATTAACTAATTAAAATGGTATATCTAATTCAAGTAAATAAGACTTTGGAATAATATTGAAACTTTAGGAAAAGGAACAGTTCACTGCTATTTGATAGAATTGATGTTCATATAAATGTACCGCTTTCATCTGCATTATCATGAATCTCAAGACATAAATATAATTTATGTTTTTAACAGACTTGTCTTGTTTCATATTTCATATTCTGTTTCAAGATTTTATTTGAATTTGGCTGTGGACTCCACGCGGTGTGAACGGTCCTTGGGGGTGCTTACTCCTTTATGGCACCTGATCCCATTTCTGTATCTCCCGGAGTCCCTGTTTGTCCAATTTTCTCTAGATTGGAACCCTGTCTCTTGGACCATCTGGCGGTTCATACTTCGGTGTCGGTGCTATTTATGCTATTGATGTCTGCCTTCCTCTTTACTAACAATAGGTCATTGTAATGTTGTATATCAACTATCAAATATAGAATCATAATGACACATCGTATATCATATAAATGTTGTTTGCTTAATACAAGGGCAACTCTCTATATATGATATTTCATTTGCTTGTTTATTTATAAGAATTTTTCACCTATTTAAAGATGTCTCCAGCTTTTTGTGAATACAGTAAAACCTGTGTATAACGAATTCCATGGGACCTATAATTAAATTTGTTATTTTATCTTAATTCAAAAACATATATTGGTACAAAAATTGGAAAATTATAATAATTGATACATGAAATAAAAGTCAGTGACACGTATAGTGTATCAATCCCGGCTTACATGTATGTTTTTAAAACTCACGGCTTACAAGTTAAATCACTAATTAACACGAAAAAGTAAGTTTTCTGTTGTGTTGTTCAATGCAGATAAGAGCCACGTTCTGTGTTAGATCAACGAGTAAATCTATGAATACCCCCGATAGAGCCCCAGGCTGTGTAGTCGATATACTTTGTTTACAGTACAGAGTCACAGTAATTCGTCGCAGCAATAGACAAATGCGACAATAGACAAACAAATTCGTTACAGCAAATGGATTTTTGCTGGTAGGCATAAAAAACCGATTCGTTTTAAACGATTTTTCGTTACACCCGAATTCGTTACTCATAAACATTTAACATGGTAAATATATGGGAAATTGCAGGGGATTTTAAACTAGTTTGTTACAACCAAGAATTTGTTAGATCCGGGTTCGTTATAGACAATATACAGATTTTCTGGCCTGTGCTATGGACTGGCATCAATGCAGTTATGGTTTTGATATGTACCACGCCTTCACAAGTTCAAAGACATGAGGCCTGGGGTTTTAGTCTCACCCGAAAGATCCGTGACTTTCGCTTCTTTTGCCGAGCTTTTGGCAAAGGACCAATCTTTACAATTTTTATAGTCTTTGGCATGACCTGGTACCGGGAGTCGAATCCGGTACCTTCCGTTTGTGAGTCGAATGCTCTAACTCTAGACCGCTGCAAAGTGTTTATTTACAGTAAAACTTGCTTTAAAGACCACCTGTATATAAAGACCACCTGGTCTGTCCCCAATTGTACCATTTGTGTCCAACTCAACTTCTGTATAAAGACCACCTTCCTATAAAGACTGGTTTTGTTGTGTCTCTACGGGGGTCTTTTTATACAAAGTTCACTGTATATAGTCCAAAATATGATATCGGGTCACATGAATAACAAAAATATGAATTTACTGATATTACTCAAATACATTAAAATTGACATACTTTGGCAATAAGTTCCTCCGAAAATAATATTTAATCTTAACAGCTCTGTGGGCCATTTTGTACTTTCCACACACAATATAAGGACTTTCTTTTCTTATCTCTAAAGTATGACATCGGTAGCAGCGGGTTTTAGTCGATCAAGAACCAATTCTGGAAGATTCGGTAATATTCTTCCCGATATGTATCTCTTGTCGTAGCATTTTGTTTTAGTGGTTTTTTTAAACTAAATTCCGCCAAATTAAAATGGGTTTGGAACCCGGTACCCTACTTTGATTCAGCAATATATCGTAATTGATTCATGACACAATACGAAGTCCCGTACAAGCGATGTAAATTGTATATATACCATACCCGACTGAGTTATCCATTTATCGTAAAGGAGTTATCTCGCTTTGAATGTTTGTGTGCACAGACCTTGTTAAACGTACCAATAAATATAGACATGTATCATATTGCTAACTGACGGTAACCCGTCAATGTTTTAACTTTTGTTACAGTTGCAATGTATTAACGAAAATCAAATAGTTAATTATCAAAGTTTTGTTAACTAGAAACAAATAAGAAGAAAGTTAGAAATTCATTAAATATATACGGCTGAACAATTCTTGATGACTTTGGCAGAACTTAAATAGATAACTTATATATGTATTAAAATGTTTTAAATTCTAAAACTTTCTGAAACATATACATGTAGTTGTTCTTGAATCATCTATACCGATCATGACAATATATTCCTTGATTGTTTTAACTGCAGATTCACGGCGGGTTGGATCTGTCGAAAGGAGGTGGTTGACTCTTCTGTTACACCTAGTGTCACCATTGTATTACCGAGTGATCCATGATTGTCAAACATTAATATAATCAGATATAGGAATTTGGACTTTCTGGCGGTTGAGAGTTTTGGTAAAATTAGGTATTTAGGGTACCTTGTGAATAGAACAAAAAGAACAATGTATAAGATTATTGATACTCGATAATAAAATGTTAAGCCCTGTTTAGTTTGTTGTATGTTAAAAATTTTTTATCAATTTTGATATTTTTTGGTATTTTCAGTTTTATATTTGGACTTATTTATTTTTTGACAATAGAAATGTTAAAGGAACGCATATTATCTCTTCAGTGATATGATTACTAACATTGCACATGAAGAAGAACCGTGACATATTCTATGTCTAACAAAATGATATTAACGGTACCACAGGTGGTGGTCTAGTGACAAGCGGAAGGTACCGGGTTTATTCTTGGTACCGGGTCATTCAAAAGACTTTTAAAAACGTAGTGACTGTTCCTTCGCCAAAAGATCGGTATACGAAGTGAAAGTCACGATTCTTTCGGATAAGACTAAAAATCTATACTAACATTGTCTATCTAAGAATCATGGTCTGAACTAACACTGTCTATCTAAGAACCATGGTCTGAACTAATACTGTCTATCCAAGAACCACGCTTTGCACTAACATTGTCTGTCTTAGAACCATGTTCTGTACTAACACTGTCTATCTAAGAACCATGCTTTGTTCTTACATTGTCCATCTCAGAACCACGCTTTATAATAAAACTGCCTACTGTGCACCAGACTCTATACTAAATTGTCTATCTAAGCACCACGCTCTATACTAACATTGCCTATCTAAGCACCACGCTCTATACTAACATTGCCTATCTATGCACCAGACTCTATACTAAATTGCCTATCTAAGCACCACGCTCTATACTAACATTGCCAATCTAAGCACCACGTTATATACTAAGATTGCTTATTGCCTATCAAAGTCCACGCTTTTTACTGAAATTGTCTATCTAAGCACCACGTTCTAGTATACAGTGGTTTCTTAGATAGGCAATTCTAATAGAGAGAGTGGTTCTAAGAGTCGCAATGATAGTGTAGAGCGTGGGTCTAAGATTGACATTTTTTGTATAAAGCGTGGTGCTTAGATAGACAGTTTAGTATAGAGCGTGGTACTTAGATAGACAGTTTAGTATAGAGCGTGGTGCTTAGATAGACAGTTTTTGAGTAGAGCGTGGTACTTAGATAGACAGTTTAGTATAGAGCGTGGTGCTTAGATAGACAGTTTTTGTGTAGAGCGTGGTACTTAGATAGACAGTTAAGTATACAGCGTGGTGCGAAGTGCCTCTTATGAATGTTTTATTCTGAGATCGAAACGACTCGTCAATAATCTACTTACAAAAGGTTACGTTTTTGAACGCTTGAAATCTTCGTGAAAGAAGTTTTATGATCGATATGGGGATCTTGTTAAACAATATGAAGTCCCCCTCTCATGAATATAAGATAGTATTCTGGGGCACGACCACAGACAGTGACTCCCTTTTGCCAATCATATATAAAAGTAACTGATGAGAATTTCACCGAACTTAGCCTTTTCACTGAACTCGAGAGGTTACCATGTAACATTTGCGACGGGTGTGGCATGCTGGCAGAGGAAGCTGACTCCTTCCGGACACCTGGTCCCATCCCGTTTGGGATTCACAATTGTTCTTCATGTTGAGACCATTTACATATCTAATTTGTCGTATTCTAATGGACCTGGGATCGATTATCAATTGGTACTTCTTCATTTTAACTTAGATAGGAAGCTCAGTATAGAGTGTGGTGCTTCGATAGACAATTTCAGTATAAAGCCTGGTGCTTAGATATGCAATGCTAGTATAGAGCGTGGTTCTTAGATAGGACATGTTATTACGGAGCGTGATATTTAGATAGGTTATGTTACTATAGAGCGTGGTTCTTAGATAGGACATGCTATTACGGAGCGTGATATTTAGATAGGTTATGTTAGTATAGAGCGTGGTTCTTAGATAGGACATGTTATTACGGAGCGTGATATTTAGATAGGTTATGTTACTATAGAGTGTGGTTCTTAGATAGGACATGATATTACGGAGCGTGATATTTAGATAGGTTATGTTAGTATAGAGCGTGGTTCTTAGATAGGACATGTTATTACGGAGCGTGATATTTAGATAGGTTATGTTAGTATAGAGCGTTGTTCTTAGATTGGAGATGTTATTACGGAGCGTGATATTTAGATAGGTTATGTTACTATAGAGCGTGGCTCTTAGACAGGACATGTTCTTACGGAGCGTGATATTTAGTTAGGTTATGTTAGTATAGAGCGTGGTTCTTAGATAGGACATGTTATTACGGAACGTGATATTTAGATAGGTTATGTTACTATAGAGCGTGGTTCTTAGATAGGACATGTTATTACAGAACGTGATTCTTAGACATGCAATGTTAGTATAGAGCGTGGTTCTTAGACAGGCAATGTTAGTATAGAGCGTGGTTCTTAGACAGGCAATGTTAGTATAGAGCGTGGTTCTTAGACAGGCAATGTTAGTATAGAGCGTGGTTCTTAGACAGGCAATGTTAGTATAGACCGTGGTTTTTAGACAGGCAATGTTAGTATAGACCGTGGTTTTAGACAGGCAATGTAAGTATAGACCGTGGTTTTTAGACAGGCAATGTAAGTATAGAGCGTGGTTTTTAGACAGGCAATGTTAGTATAGAGCGTGGTTCTTAGACAGGCAATGTTAGTATAGAGCGTGGTTCTTAGACAGGCAATGTTAGTATAGACCGTGGTTTTTAGACAGGCAATGTTAGTATAGACCGTGGTTTTTAGACAGGCAATGTTAGTATAGAGCGTGGTTTTTAGACAGGCAATGTTAGTATAGAACGTGGTTTTTAGACAGGCAATGTTAGTACAGAGCGTGGTTTTTAGACAGGCAATGTTAGTATAGAGCGTGGTTCTTAGATAGGTAATTTTAGTATAGAGCGTGGTTTTTAGACAGGCAATGTTAGTATAGAGCGTGGTTCTTAGACAGGCAATGTTAGTATAGACCGTTGTTTTTAGACAGGCAATGTTAGTATAGGACACGTTATTACCGAGCGTGGTTATCAGTTCTTAGTTAGGCAATGTTAGTATAGGGCTCGGTTTTAGGAAGGCAATGTTATTTTTAATTTTTGAATTGTTTATTAATTTAATAAACCCATTATACAATTCAGCTTACCCCGGGTCATGATAAGATAATAACATCATATAATATATAATGAAATATATACATTGTATAAGAAACTTAAGAAAATATAAGTTCTTCACCACTAGAGATGTTAGTTTTTGACTTTTAAGAATCATTATTGAGATATTCATGAAATAGTGATTTTTTAACAAAAAATCCATATTTACCCCAAATTTCTCTTTTATCTGCAATAATAGCTGAAGTATTTGTTTGTTAATTCTACATCAAAGCACTATAAAGGATGTCATTATTTAAATTGCCTTTAAAAGGATGATTAAAATCAATTTCAGCGTTATATAATATCTTGCCAACGTTTGAGAGTCAGTTTGGCGGTTCACCTTTTCACCATCGGGCATCAATTTCACTCAAACCAGCGATCGCTGATCAAATTACATGTACATTGTACTAACATAATGTCAAATTAAATTTTATTTTCTTGATATCAGTTTTAATAAATTCATATTTCTGAATTGCATGTATTATTTCGGATTATCAATAATTATATTACGCGGTCTATTTTATCATCGACATCTTTGACACATGGGTCTTAGTTTTTAGTCTTATCAAAACCTGTGCCAAACACGCGTGTTAGATGTACGCGTGTAAAACCAGGGACGTCCCTGGTAAAGCTAAATGATGTAAAATTTCTGTAGTTTTGCTTCAGAAAAAAAAATTTAAATGGATTATGTATTTCAAAATGCAGAGTCAGATAAACAAAGTATTGTAAAAAATTTACTATGAAAATGGCATTCGCCGCCAGTATTATTGAGAATCGCTTGAATTAAAAAATAAAAACCAGAATGCCTATATCTACTTCTCATCCAACAATATAAAACGCTTTTGTGCTATCGGTTTCAATAATTTCATATTTCTGATTTACATGTTTAATTTCGAATTATAATTGTAATTATTTCAAACGATATGTAACACATACGTCTTAGTTTTAGTAATTTAAAAATCTGAGGTAAACACGTGCGTTTGATGTACATATGTAAAAGGAAACCTAAATTATACATATTACAAAATACGTGTACATACAAAGTAAGATATTACATATAAATGCCAAAAGGTTTTTCAAAGTTCACAGTGATAATCGATTAAACAAATTGATCGTCATTATATTAAAGACGTAGGCAAAGATGATAATGAAAATTATTTGATAAGTACGTTTTTTTAGCGCGACCTCTCTTACACTCCTTGTAAAACCAATTCACAAAAGCCTTGACAAGGAATTTTCTGATCTTCTGAACGAGCAGAATAAAATTCTTCAAAATTTCGGTCAATCTATGGTAAAATAAAAAATCTCAGATACCAAAGTATAAATCTTTAGGATGTCCAGGATATTGGTAAAAATCTGGTAAAAAATGGACAACCACGGACCTCTCGAAATCAAGAAATGAGATCATGTGCCATGGAGGAGTAAGCATCCCCCGTCGACCGGTCACAACCGCCGTGAGTCGCCAGTTAAGTCCGAATGAAATACGTGAGTAACGAATCCTCGTCATAATTGGTACAGTCGTCTCAACAACCGCCATCGAACAGGCAACTCAACATTTCACTTCGTGAAACATAGTCGCAAACAAGAATATTATACCGACCTTAAAATTTGCGGAACGTTGACATTAAACGCGGTTTTTGATATCCCTGTGTCAATAATTTGTCAGTGAGTAGATTACCTCTGTATATGAAATGTTCATATGTTGAACACGCCCTGGCATATCGGATCATTTTTGAAATATAAACTCCATATGCGGGTGACTGTGGGATATTACTACTTAAATGTGGAACATTTACAATTGGAAAGCCAGTTAGTTGCCAATTTCCCGTCTGTGTCTATGGTAAGTAAAAAACAAAAGAACCGAAAACAGAGGATAATATACCACGTGTTGAGATCATTTGCTTACCTGACCCCCTTTGATCCACCATCTGTGAATACGTCTTGATTTTGATATTTTATATTGTGTAACAAGATCCCTATCACGACAATAAAACATACTTCCTTAGTGACGAGTTCAAACTTTAAATAACAAGGATGTGCTTATGTTCACATCCGTTCTACTAGTTGATGTTACTGTTATTTTATTTTTGGTATATAATACACTCTATACCTTTAAGTTTTCGTCCCCGTTTATTTTTTTTCTTTTCACGACCGAAAACATTCAACCCGTCTTCAATTCGCCCTTTATTACAACAGCCTCATGAATGGAATGTACGTCTGTGCTTCAGTTATTCACTACCATTCTTACTTTGTCCTCTAATGCAAGGGCGAAAATAGCAAACAATTAAGCGAAAGTGAAAATTATCAAATTTACAGTAGTAGATAAGAGAAGGTTTAAACATTGCTATAATATCTGACACGCAAAGATCAACAGAAACCGAGGACACATATGGGAGTTATTTCCCCTTCTATATGCATTTCCACAAGCTGACTAACTCAGTGGCTCTCCAGTCGTAAGTCAAAACACAAAGGTGAACTGCCCATTGCAATAACAGGAAGTTGCAAATATATATGTACGTCATCAATACAATTTGATATCGAAATTTAATTTTTCAAATCACATGTTTATATGTTAAATTTGACATATTTCTGAATTTTGAATTTCAGAAAAAATATTAATTTACTTTAAATTTAGTTTTAAAGGACTGATCCAAATAAATGTTTTACAAAGTAAGTCTAGTGTCCTTCATAAGTTTTGTGATATTTTGTTACCGTTGCGCAAATGTGATAAAATTGAAATATAACCAATCACAGAAAACCCAGTAACAACAAAGTTCGATTCGTTCCTCACGTATTTCATTTGAGAGGCTATTGTAAATGATAACATGTCCTAAGATATAAATATCACAGATACCAAATTATTAATCTTCAGTATGTCCCATCTAAACATTACTTTTCGTGAAATCCTGTCGGATGGAGATTATCTATCCTCTGGTTTACGGAATGTATATACATGTAACTGCCTTAGTATATTTATTGACGCATAAAACTTACAAGCTTTTCTAATGATATCCATCTTGTTTTTTATTAAATTTATGCGTAATCCTTGGCCCCCTTACGGTATGTATCATTTACAAGTAATTAGGACTGTCAGTCATATTATGGCTGAATGTACTTTTGTTGGAAATGCGAGCCGGCCTGACTCAGTAAACAATATATATAGTTTTATTGTCAAAAAACTTTTATCATCCAAATTAATTTCTGACAAATTCACTGGTTGACATTGAATGCTCATTCCTCAAATCGCGTCTGATTCCACCTCTGTACTTTATTCCAGAGGTCTGTGTTTGTTCATTTACAATATACCTGGCTTCAGCACAACCTTTAGGTAAATAATTTAATAACTGTGATTTTTATTTGTACTGTTGTGGTAGTTATAGCTTGAAAAGTCTATACATGTACACTAGAAAACATGACGTCATCAAATTTATCACAACATATTGCATCCTCTTGAGGGCCTCCGTAACCGAGTGGTAGAGAGCATCGCGCTTTAAATTATGGAATCTCTCACTCACGGTCAGCACAGATTCTAGCCCCGCTGGAACCTAAAATGATTTTTGTGAGAAAGTTTGTCAGTTCACCTGCGGAAGACCGGTGGTCACTTCCCGTGTGCATTGTAAACGAGTTCTCTCCCCCCCCCCAATAAAAACTGACTGAAAAATTGTTGAGTGTGGCGTAAAACAAAAATCAAATGTCAAATGTTAAACAAAACCTTCTCTTGACGCTAAAATCATCATTGATATTTACTAATGCTTACAGTTCAATTGAGTGTGGAAGTATTAATAACAACAATAGTCTCAAAATAGTTTGATATACATGTATATATTTTAAACATGCTAATGATAATTAAGGACGAATAAATCATAAAATGAAAATAAAAAAAAACCTGACAAAATTAAGCAGGCAAGACGATATCCCACTGTTGCCGTAAATTGGAATATTTTGGCGTCACTAAAATTTGGCCACTTTGGTCATAAAATGAAAGGTTAATTTTTGGCCACTTAAATTCTTGCCATTGTCTAATTTGCCATTAGTGACCGTTTTGCAATATTTCGCTTGCTTATTTCTTTACCCTATATAGCGACCACCTGCTCTCTGTGACCAGCGGCCGATCATATTAGCTATGAAAGTTAACATTAGAAATAATTCCGGGTAAATGTTAGAAACAGATCTAGATTTTGCAGCCGATGAATGTGCACATATTTTGGACAGTTTAATTTTGTCCAGTTTAATAGGGTGGTCAAGTTGGCCAAAATTAAACAATGGCCAACATATCCTAATTTACGGTATTTGCTTGAACTATTTAGGATAACCGCAATTTAATCTTGTACTATTGTATTATTTTCAGTTCTGTAGTAGAACTTTTAAAAATATATATGAACTTATAAAAAAGTTCATTTAATCTATATAAAGCTTATAACATGTTCTATTTACACAATCAAAGGTGTTTCTATATGTACCAGTATATGTCTATGACGCGAATGATAATCTGATCTGGACTTGCGCCATCTGAACATAAATGATTTTTCGGAGTTATTGAAGTAGAAAAATGAGTATGACGTCACTGATACTTTATATGCACATGTTCGAACGATATGTCCGGCAAATTATTAGTTGAACTTAGTATGTCCTAATGATATTACGAAACATGATGTAGCTAGATATTTACCGTTATACTATTTTGCATTTCCTACAAATATTTTTTTCAAAATTCAGATAATTTTAGTATTAAATTGTTACTTGATTTGCAGTAGCAAAAAAGGAATAACCCGTAAACACACACGTGCGCGCGTACACTTGCGCAATTGTACAGACATGGACACACATATCGGGAAATAAATGCATTCAATAATGTTCTGTAAAGGTTCCCAACGCTTAGATTGGTGGAAAATCCCATCAGCCACTCAAATTGAAACACTAACGGGAAAGAAACGGATGGCGTGCAAGCTTCTCCGTTTTTGTTGAATAACGTTCGGTTATTTACCTTTATCATATTTCAAATACAATTTAAACTAATCATCAATTCCAACCTTTCATTAATCTGCAAAATGCAAAGTATGCCGTTATATTACATTCGCAGAGCAATTCCCATATGTTTTTATTCCAGTATATATTTAGTTTTTTTTGTTGTTCTCAAAACCACATACATGTATTTCCTTTTCGGTTAAATGGTGCCCAGTGGCCTTGGACAATTTATTCAGCAATACAAATTGCGGCCATTGGTAGTGTTAACGGAGAAGAAAAACTTGAGCCTGCGAAAAACCACGAATCTTCTGCAGCTAAACTGGCAACTATTTCCCCCCAAAACACAGAAACGGAAATGTTTTATGTGTATGTTCTGGTTGCTAATTCCTTTTAAAGGTCTCATTTACTGAATTACTTTAAAAAATATTTGTATATTTTCTATCATGATTTTTTTTTTTTGCTGAACGATGTGCAGCATTGTTTTAAATTGCAAACTCAATTAAACAGACGTGGATGAAAGAGAGACAGATAACTTATCACGCTTTGTGGATTTCTTTTTTTGTTTTTTGTTTTTGTTTTGTTTTACGCTACACTTTTCAGTTATATGATGGAGACATGTTTTACTGTTGGAGGAGAGAACCCGGTTATAATATACCCTGATCAAAACCAACGACCTTCCGCAAGTAAACTGGCAAACTAATACACAAAAAATTATGGTCCAAAGCGCAATACTCTAGCAACTCGACCACAGGTTTCCTCTATAAACCCGCACAACAGAAGGTCAAATTAAATATTTTCAATTATAAAGTCACAATAATCATGGTCATTTATCACGTAGATAAAACGTTGATTTAATATTTACACTTTACACTGGGTCAAGAAAATTTTAGTATCAAATAATAAATTAAACGTTTAATAAATAACAGGATAAACATTAGAAAAGATAAAAAAAATCTAATCAAAAGTTTTCACTCGGGTAATTTACCAGAAATTAAAAATACAACAGAATCAAGCACACAAGCTCCATACTTAGACATTCTACCTAGTATAGACACAGACGGGAAATTAACAACTAAGCTATACGACAATGCGACGATTTCGGCTTTCCCATCGTAAATTTTCCACATTTAAGTAGTAATATCCCACAATCACCCGCATATGGATTTTATATTTCACAAATGATCCGATATTCCAGGGCGTGTTCAACATATATATTTCATATACAGAGGTAAACTTCTCACTGACAAATTATTGACACAGGGATATCGTGGCGAGGATTCGTTCCTCACGTATTTCATTTGGATTTGACTGTGGACTCACGGCGGGTGTGACCGGTCGACAGTGGATGCTTACTCTTCCATGGCACCTGATCCTACCTCTTGATTTCTAGAGGTTCATGTTTTTTCCATTTTTTACCAGATTTGTATTTATATCCTGGAAGTCTTTAGATTTATTCTTTGGTATCTGAGATTGTTTATATTGTTACAATCTGTTATTCATTATCCTGGCATTTTCTGCATATTTGACAAAATATACTAATCAAAGTAAGATATCTATTAAAAGATGGTTACACAACCTGTATATTCATAATTGTGATTAAATCATGAATGGATTTGTTGTGCATAACACGACTCAGTATAACTAAATCAGGACCGACTTTCCCGCCATTCTGTCAAGCAACAGTTACCAATACACTCAGAGGAAACAATGGACTAATTCATGTACCGCGTGATACCCGATAACGTCTGTGCGGGACTATTGTTTCTATTAGTGATAATCATGTTAAGACCAGAATCCAAAACTGAAATCAGTTTTCCGTCTAAAAATTCGCCCTAAATGTTGAAATGGTGACGTCACATATTTTTAAAGCCAGTTCCATACAAAATCGTTGGAGTACATGTCTATATTTGTCACAGGGTTTAGTCGAGCTTATAACTCTGGACTGGATAAATGTCTATATCTGATCTGGTTTTGATCCGATCTGATATACATACTAAAATAGGAAGACAATGTGACGTCATACCAATCAAGTTCACTAAAGCGTTTCAAAACTGTTGACTTGATGCATGTTTATTAAAGATAGTTATTTATATTGTCACAAAATTTAAAATCATCAGATAAAATGTCAATTCTGAATAATTTGCAAGGAACAATAATATCATGCAGATGTAAAATACATTTATCTTATATTTTAGAACTGTGGAACTGTGGAATTTCTTATTTGCGCTGTAATTGGGGAAAGACCGGGTCCATGGTTAAGGGAAACATCGCGCGTTACTCCACACAGTAAGCGAAATAAACTATCAGGTTTTCCGTCTTTATTTGTGTTTTCTGGGATATTCTTTTATATGGGATTCTCCTTTATCATTAAAGCCTGTCTAAATTATGTTGACTGTTGGGTAAAACAAAAATTAAGAATAGATAGAAACAAAATCAAAGAATAAACTGTATTTAGAAAATCTGACATTGGATATATGTGGAGTTTTTTTTTTCAAAATCACCTTCTGGTCACAGTAACATTTTGAAGACTGAATGAAGAATTTTTTTAGCATCGAAACCAAACACTATTCATATAATATATTCTCAAACAATTACTGTGTTTTCCATGATGACGAGATTGAGGTTACCGTTAGTAACGTGTGTACTTTACAGAGTTAGTTATGTATTGAAATGTCAAAACTTTGACGTCATCGGCAGACGAGATTTATCTTTCCGTTATTACAAATATTGCTATAAAACAAAAATATATAAAAAAATCATTTAAAAAGATATTCATCCGAGCATATGTTTATTTAATTATGTAAATTAATTATATATCTATATGGAAATGCATGCAAGCAGCACAACAAATAGGCTTAACCTAAAAACCAATAAACGCGTTAATTTCAATACTATATTTGCCGACGAACCTGGGGTTATGCCAAATTATGTCTTTTGGTGCTAAATATATCCAATGTACACCCGATAAACTGATCTGACTAGTTATCAAAGTACATGATTATCTGCATTTAGTATACGTGTGTAAGGAATTACTGTTTATATCATGCAAAGTTGCCGATATTTTGGCGCAAATGAGCCAATATATATGATTTTTATATAATTTGAAAATATTAATTACACAGCGTCACACATATATATATACGAAACCAGTGAAAAAGATCAAGATTTGAAATGGCGTGATTTACGTGAAATATTTGTCCACCGACATTTGTATTAAAACATTTATCTTTACACCTTGAAAAAACGAGTACATTAATATGTAAATGTATGCAACACAAGAAACCTGAAGTGTAAATATCAATTTCTGGACATCATGTCAAAATACAAAGCGACTCCTATATGTCACACTGTGAATAGGCGGTCGAGGTGTACTTGAGTAAGATAACAGAAATGACAATTCAAATTTAAAGAGTCCCACTTTTTCACTTTTCTTCATCCCAAAGATATGAAAATAGAAAACATATTACAGAGTGTTTTGCGTACGTATTTGCTTGCACGCAAGGAATAAGAAACGTCATTACATGTATCTTTATTATAGCCTATCCTATTGTATATTTCCGAAACGTGATTTTTATTATTAATTCAACGAACCACAATGATACCATTCAATTTATCATCTGCAAATGTGCATCCATATGCGGCTGAATAAGTTTGTAATTTAATCAAATGAGAAGGCATATTATCTCTATGTTTTGTTTTGATTGAAATGTTTTCACGTTTTTCAGACTCTAGAAAACAACAGCAGCCGTCCGAAAGAGATCTGGCAATTTCACTTTATGATCTTATGCTCCATTTGCGATGCTCCATCACTAGGACCCTGTTTGTTTGTACTGTCGTCTGATCTGTTTGTTTGATCAAATGCTCCAAATATGACAATTTAACATGTAATGAAAAGTCCCATGTTTTGATGAAATGCCAAAGAAATGTATTTGTGCTAATAATATAAGACATAAACACATCTGATCTTTAATGTGTATATATATATATATATATATATATATATATATATATATATATATATATATATATATATTAACATAATACCAAAGTTATAATGCTCAAGACGATCGTTTCTGTCAATTAGACTTCATCAGTTGATATATATATATAAAGTGTGGGTCATTTCAGTGCACTAGATTTCGTGACCTTGATTTATGTAGGTGTCTGTTTGACCAGATATCTGTCACCAGATATATGTATTGGTCAAGCGCTTTAAATACATATATTTACTTGTGTATATGCATAGGCTGATAATGTTGGCTAAAACCTGTTACGTATTTAAAGGATCGGCACCATAAATAAGTGGACATAAAACATATACTGTCGGTAATACTTAAAGGAGTTCATGTTTTTATTTTTACGTTGCCGATAATAGACTCTCCTTTACGCCTGAACGAGTGTGTATCAAAATATTGCTTTTACAGGGATCATTAGGTACAGGATAAATATACGACTGACAACGAGGCGTAAGATTGTCACCAATTTCCATCTTTTCACGACTTCTACGACAACAAATCCATTTGTATTTAACTTCCATAAGATTTTTAGTTTGTTTACCTTGAATTTTGACGGATTTACCAAGTGACATCTTGTATCGACTTCACTTTTTTATTACTAGCGTTTCACAGACGCCAGGGTACTAATAATTTTACATTTAATGGACAAAATTGCTCTCTGTATATTGTTATGTTTAACTGTATAAGTTTGGGGATAATTGTGAAATTTCAACTTTTTTATGGTATTCTGCCAAATAATCAATTTGTTTATACTCTGTCATTAATTTCACACCTGTCCATCTGAAAGTCTATTTTGATTTACGATAATTGTCTAAACTTTTCTTAAATGCTGATGTAAAGATGATATGGATCATTTCTGAGATCAGACAAACAATTACTCAAACCCGACTCGTTACTTGTCACTCTGCACAACAGTTCTGAGATCAGACACGCATCTGTTCACATCTGACATGTTGCTCGTCACTCTGAACTACAAACGGACAGACACCACCAAATATTTTCCCATAGGCCTCAATGCTAATTTACAAAACTTCAGGTCACTGTCACTCCCATGTTTATTAAATCTGGGTCAAATAAGTACCCTGTGCTGAAAGATCAATATTTTTGATAACAAAATATGCATTCAAAAGTATAGGTTGCCGTTGCATTTCTACTTCTAATTTTCACTTGTTTACAACTCGTAGTATTCCGCACCAAAGGAAAATATCTATTCTCATATGACCCCTCCCTTTCAATTTTCATCCGTCAACCCTATAATTTCCAAAGTACTACCAATATTCATGTATCTTTTTTATCACCTTATTAATGGCAAAACTAATTTTTTGATTTAATGACCAATCAGATCTCTGGGCTCATTTTACCCTCCGCACAACTTTGGGTGTCCAAAATGTCTGCGACCATGTTGTAAACAAAGCAGGTGTTTTTCCAAACACACGTAAACACACACTCACACACACGGAGAAATAAATAAATGATACATGATAAAAATATATCACGATCTTGTTACAAAATAATTGAAAATTGAAATCAAACCAATGGGTAACTAAACTAGATCTAAGTTCAAATGAACGAGAAACTGCAAAGTTACAAAATTAATTTGATCTATAAAGTCAAAACACGTTAGGTGTGAGTGTGTGTTTGCGTACGAGTGTGTATGTATACGTTTTTCATGTTATTTTAATCGTTTCGTTCTGATGAATGGACATTTTGACTTTTACTTTGTTTTATATGTTCTTTTCTAGACTTGTATCTATTGCTTAGATCCGACACCCTAGGATAAATAGTGTTGTGGGTTTTAGTGCTTTGTATATATATATATATATATATATATATATATATATATATATGTGTGTGTGTGTGTGTGTGTGTGTGTGTGTGTGTGTGTCTCTCTCTCTCTCTGTATGCGTGTGTGTGTGTGTGCGTATGTGTTTGTGTGTGTCTCTCTCTCTCTGTATGTGTGTGTGTGTGTGTGACTGATTTAGGCATCATCAGAGATAGGTGATGAGGTGATCTTTAAAGGTCAAATACGACACTTTAAGTTTTACCTTCTCACCTGTAAACAAAATGTCCGTTAATGACAGGGAGACAGAACATCGTGTAATCATTTGCTGGTTGGTTGATATGTGGATCGACACGTAATGTGTATTATCATTTATAGTAAATACAAAAATCCTTGTACACCTCAATATTATGCTGCATACTTAGTTTGAAGGGTGTGCAACAGGTAGTGTGCAAAAACAACATATATTATTATTTTTTTTAGATGTTTGATAAATATTTAAAATCATGCCAGTTTTGTACCGACATACCTTATGAGTTATATAATATTTATGAATTGATTTTGATATAAGCAGATAAGCGATGTTATCAAGTTATCTGATATCATCGAATGTATATTTTGATTTATACTGTTATATAAACTCGACGGCTATAAATAAAACCATACATAAATGTATGGTTGAAAAGTCTTGTTAACCATATCGCCATCGCCATATTTTGTACAACTATAGACGTCAGTGGCATCGCTATGAGTTATATATATATATATATATATATATATATATATATATATATATATATGTGTGTGTGTGTGTGTGTGTGTGTGTGTGTGTGTGTGTGTGTGTGTGTCGCGTTCGTGTATGTTTTTGGTGTATGTTTGTCTACAAATGCCTCGAGTCAATACCTTGTATTGTGTTTGACATAATTAAATACTAAACCTTAAATAATCCGTACTTCCTCATTTAAATGTTAAGATTAAAATATAACTCAAACTTAGTCGATGTCAAGATAGATCAATAACTACTTGCAGGAAGCAGAAAGAAGAAGATCCTAGATTCAAATTCCCCATCATTTGTAAGTGCTAAACACGAAAACAAATTAACCGATATCCAAATTTGTAACTCACAAGAATGCACCAAGACCATTGTTGTTGACGGTGTTTACGACACACCCGACAAATTTTCAGGTATATAGTGGCGGCCAGCTTTTAATGGTAAAGGAGAGAACCGAGTTACGATTAGCCCGGGGAGAGATTACCGGCCTTCGGCAGTTCAAAAACTTTCTTCACGTAACAAATATCATCAGATGCCGTTAAAGTAAAAAATGAAGAAGTGCCAATGGATCGATATTCGAAAGTCCAAGTCCATTAGAAGACGACAAATAGAATATGATAAATTTGGTCTCAATATGAAGAAAAATCGCAAACACCCCCCCCCAAAAAAAAGGGTGGGATCAGGTGTCCTGAGAGATCAGCGTCCTTCTGTTAATGTCAAAAAATGTTTACTGAAGCTTTGGAAGTATACGAGTGACGTTTAACACAAGTGCCAGTAATATGTCAGTGCACACTATAGTGTCGGATCATTTAATGTATCAGTTTTTCGTTTGGAGCTAAACTGGTGAAATCTAACTGACGGAAACGATCGTCTTGAGCATTATAACTTTGGTTTTATGTTTTATAATGTATGAAGTATAATCTGAAAGACTTTTGGCTTTGGCCACTTTAAAAACCGTGTACATTGAAAAGGAAGGATCGATATATAAGCGGTTGTCGGAGATTGAACCAGGGCTTTCTCACTTGCAAAATGCACGCTCCGAAATACTAAGCCTACGCGACCGCTTACACCAATAAGCAATGACGCCATGCACGACGTATATTGCATATCTTCTCTCAGACTGCATTATTAGTAAAATGTCAGTTACTATAGGACGCTATCACAAACATTTCTATATTGATATCATAGTCTTGCTTTTTTATTTACTAACGGTTTTACCGAAAAGTTAGAATTATCATGTTCTCACTTTTTCATTTACAAGGGTTTTTTAACAAAAGTGAGAATTATCATGTTCTCACTTTTTTCGTTTACTAGGGGTTTTACAAAAAAAGTAAGAATTATCATTTTTTTACTTTATCGTTTACTAGGGGTTTTACCAAACGTGAGAATTATCGTGTTCTCACTTTTACATTTACTAGGGGTTTTACCAAAAAGTGAGAATTATCGTATTCTCATGTTTTGATTTACTAGGCGTTTTACCAAAAATTTAGATTTATCATGTTCTCATTTTTCATTTACTAGGGGTTTTACCAAAAAGTGAGAATTATCATGTTCTCATTTTTTGGTTAACCACTGGTAACATGGTATTAATACAATATTATACCATCGCTGTGGTATT
Source organism: Atrina japonica (assembly GCA_030159075.1). Lineage (NCBI taxonomy): Eukaryota > Metazoa > Mollusca > Bivalvia > Pterioida > Pinnidae > Atrina > Atrina japonica. The sequence continues at coordinate 490,527 of BROG01000116.1, forward strand.
CTTACACTCGGGTTTACATTCTATCATTTATATCAGAATGTTTCATTTATCATACAACTTGCCCACTTTATAAGGACGAAAACCTTCAAAATATTATAAACATAATACCAAAGTTATAATGCTCAAGACGATCGTTTTTGTCATTTAGACTTCATCAGTTGAGCTCTGATTTACATAGATATATATTTTCTAAAGAGAAAGACGTATCCTACAAGGCCAAATAATAAATGTAATGTATAGCCAAAACCGTCTAAGAGAAACCACTGTAAAAAGATGACTATCTTAGCTTTTGAAGAATTTAGAAATTAAATTGTGTTATCAGTGTGAAATATTACATCAGCTGGTATCGAAATCCCAGGTACTAGGTTTATGTATACCCTCGGGGACTCAAACGGTCCACCAGCATTGGCAACGACCTAGTGATAAATATTACAAACATGATACAAAGTTATAATGGCATGTGTCAGTATTACGCTCTTTTGATGTACCGACAATTGGTACTGATTTTGAGCTATCAAATTGATATTGGATACTCAAACTCCACAAAACGTCATATAAGCAGATGTACAAAGCAGAGTCCACCAAATGTTCCACCAAACCTAAATCTTTACTCCTTACCAAGATACTGATAGTGGTTAAAGAGAAACTTCAGCAATGCCGTCAAGTTGCTTATTCCAGAAGAGGTGTAATTCAGATGTGGATACCTAAGAATTTTGCTTTTTAGTAAATTTGAAGACTAACCATTTTCTCAAATTAGTAAATAAAATAGTATCAAAAAATACAACTTTTCTACTCTTTACACAACAATTCCGAATGAAATATTAAAAGAGAGACTTTTTGGCCTCATCGACAACTGTTTTTTTTTTCACTAAAAATGGTACCCGAAAATTTGAATATCTAGTCATTGGTTATCATAATACTTACAACACAACTCTGATTCTACACATTCTATGCTTGAAATAAATTGTTTGGAGACAAGGACCCAATTGCACAATATGTTATTAAATTCAAAGTTTACCAATGTTAAACAAATGGGCTAACTGTCGGTTAAATTTAATAATGTGTTGTGTAACCAGCTCCAGGTCGGCATGGAACCAGTTGTACCCCTTTATTGACTGACCTTTCCCTTTATCTATACGAAAGCAGATTTATTTCAGAAGTTCCTGAAATAAAAGAAGAAAAAGCTAGCGGTAAACTTTAATTTGACATTCAGATATATCTATTTAGATATATCGACGTTTAGTCAATTAATAAAGACAATTTTCATACAAACGTAAATGCGATATATCCCAAAGAACTAGAAATTAAAGACACACAAGCATAAGGCATACACGCTTTGTACTTGGACATTTTACTTACTATAGACATATACGCAAAAATTAACAACCAGGCTATACGACAAACGCAACGATTTCGGATTCACCATCGTAAAATATTCATATTTAAGTAGTAATATCCCACAATAACCTACATATGGTGTTTATATCTCACAAATGATCCTACATGGCAGGACTTGTTCAACAAATGAACATTTCATATACTTCCACTAACTGAGGAGTTATTGTCACATGGATATTAAAAATCGTGTTTAATGTCAACGTTCCTCAAATTTTACGGTCGGTATAGTGACCTTGTTTGCAATTACTATGTTTCACTAAATGAAATGTATAGTTACATGTTCGATACCGGTTGTTGAGTCGTCTGTAGCGAATGTGACGACGATTTATTCCTCACCTGTTTCATTTGAAATTTACATCAACATGGGGTGCGTACTTCTCCATAGCACCTGATCCCACCTCTGGATTTCTATGGGTGTTTGTCCAATATTCACATGATTTGAATTGTATCCTGGACATCGTGAAAATTTATACTTTGGTATCTGAGATTTTTATATTATGAATTTTTCTATGATATATACACTTACATGAAGAATCACAACTCGTTTAAAGCCAACATTTTACATATTCTAAAGTCGGTAAAATAAATAAAATCAGATTGTGGAGTGAGAGTAAGAGAGAGACACAGAGACAGACAGAAAGACAGGGAGACAGACAAACAGATAGCCTGTTGTTGACTCTTCTGTGTTATATAAATCGAAAGAAGTTAAGACGCTGTGGGTTATGTTATTCATCAGGCAGTTTGTTTGTTTTGTTTGTTTTATTGTTATTTAACGTCCCACTCAAGAATATTTCACTCATATGGAGACGTCACCAAATGCCGGTGAAGGGCTTCAAATTTTGGCCTATGCTCGGCACTTACGGCCATTGAGCAGTGAAGGTTCTTTAACGTGCCGACACCTACTGCGACACGGGACCTCGAGTTTTACTGTCTCATCCGAAGAACAGGAAACCAACCTGCCGCCGGCTGGACTCGAACTCACGACCTCACGATCAAGAGTCGAGCGCGCTACCGACTGAGCCAGGCCGGCTCTCATCAGGCAGTACAAAAATAGTTACGGAAGGTTTGGAGGGTCATCTGGCGCCGGTCTACTGTTTCGAGTATGCGTAAGGAATTAAACAAAGAATCAGAGCACATATAGCTCAAAACATTACTTTTATTTTGGACATCCATGATTCTTTATCAAATTTGGTACAGTATACTCGTGGGAAAACGATAGATGAAAAGAACATCAAAATCGATTTTATTGATTTTAAGAAAAGGAAATATAATATAATCCAAATGAACTGATGCGTCATTTGTAAATCTGATTTCTTAATACTTTAATGATAATCATCTAAAAAATGGGGAATAAGTTCACATTTAGGTATCTGTATCCGGAGGCCTTGCTTTCTCATGCCAAAATCGAGTATTTACAAAAAGCGTCTTTGTTTGTTTTCTATGCCCAAAGAACAATAAGAGGGAAAATGTTCTGGTTTTAGATATAAGCACGCTATAAAGATTACAAAGATTTTGATTTCACTGATATAAGTTGCCAAAGTTCGAAATCGTATGACCCAATGGTTAACCAAAATGATATTTCCTTCATGTTTTAGATTGAGGTAACGGAAACAGTTGTTAAAAATTTTCTCTGTCAATTGTCGATAATTATAGGTAAATAAACAGAACCTGATTTTGATCTATATTCTATCAAGAGTGATAAGTTCACGGAACAAATGTGAAAGATTGTTTAGTTAAGAGTCTTTGAATAGACTATGTAACATATTGAGAGAACACAATGGGACACTAAATTTAAATCATTTAAACTCTTATTATAACTCTGGCATTGAAAAGAGTACTTAGAGATATATATTGAAACTGACATTAGGGTAATGCATATTTCAATTGAAGTCATCCGTTTTTCTATTATCAATACAAAAAGTATCACATTTAATTATTATTTACCAACAGTTCACATGACGACTATCTCAACTCGTCTATAGTAGCAGATTTAAATCATCTTTATTAGACTAACAATAACTTTTCTTTATGTATTAAAGGGATACACTTTTGTATGGTTAACCAACGCCCATATTCATTTGAACACCTTTCATACAACATTGATTGTGTATGTATTAATTGCTAACAGGACACAAATTTGTTTGATACGAATCAAGGTGAAGATTGTGAATAATAATAATAATAATAATAATAATAATAATAATAATAATAATAATAAAAATAAAAACAATAATGATAATAATTATTATTATAAAGAGACCTCCGTGGCCAAGTGGTTAGAGAATCGCGCTGTGATCCATGAAGCCTCTCACTTCTGGTCAGCGCAGGTACGTGCCCCGCTGGAACCTAAACTGATTTTTGTGAGAAAGTTTGTCAGTTTACTTGCGGAAGGTCGGTGGTCTCTTCCCGGGTACTTTGTGAGCGTTCTTTCCGGATTCACCAATAAAAACTGGCCGTAACCATATAACTGAATAATTGTTGAGTGTGGCGTAAAAGGTATTCAAAATTCAAATAATAATAATAATAATAATAATAATAATAATAATAATAATGAAATAGAAAATGTTCATATCGAGTAAGGGAAGTTATTTTGTCTTTTGTAAAGTTGAGTTGAGTTCCATATCACGAACTTCCCATTTCTAAGTAGTAATATTCCATCTCCTCCTGCCTATGGCGTTTTTATTTCACAACTTATACGTTATGCCAGGGCATGCTCTTCTTATGAATGTTTTATTCTGAGGGCAAAACGACTCGCCAATAAACTACTTACACAAGGTTACGTTGTTGAACGTTTGAAATAGTCGTTTAATAAGCTTTATGGTCGATACGGGGATCTTGTTAAACATTATGAAGTCCCCCTCTCGATAATATTAGATAGTATTCTGGAGCACGGCCACAGACAGTGACTCCCTTTCGCCAATCGTACTTTTCACCAAACTTCACCAGATTTGACCTTTTCACCGAATTTGACCCGTTCATCGTACTAGAAAGGTTTTCATGGAACATTTACGACGGGTGTGGAATGCCAACAGAGGACGCTGACTCCTTCCGGACACCTGATCCTATCCCGTTTGGGATTCATTATTGTTTTTCATGTTGAGACCATTACATATCTAATTCGTCGTGTTATAATGGACTTGAGCTTCGATTATTAATTGGTACCTCTTCATTTTTACTTTTCAACATAATTGTTTTGATCCAACCAAATCGAAAATCAACAGGGATGAAATGACATGTTGGGTCACTTATCTAAAGATAATTATCCTCGAGATACGATTGTTCGCGCAGTTACGAGAATTTTCCAAATACGTATGTATATAAACAAAACAAAGGCAAACTTACGATTATCAACGAACATGTATCCATTAAAGATTGTAGCGTTTGATTAGTTTAACAATACCCTGGAAATACAGAAAATACCGGGTGCAGGAACCCAAAATGCGCGATTAATGATGTGTGTGAAAGAATGTCAGATGATATATCAATTAATGAATTATAATGATTCTACGAAACAGACAATGCAGCTTTTTTTGACATGGAAATGAACTGTATTCACATTTTTGTATTGTTTGTCTTAATTCCCAAAATATCTTAAATCGGTTTTGTAAAAGTATGGAACATGACCAATTCGTCTTTGGAAGCGTGCTTCTTTAACATCTATGGTAAGTCGAAAATAAGTGTCCCTTAGCCGATTTTCGCTTTCAGCTAAATATTTTTTTAAATCTTAAACTATTCTGAACACAAACCTAGATAAGAATGGTGTTTATTTAAATCTCAGTATGCTTTTGATTTTATTAAGTTTTGATATTGAAAGTAAAAATCATACACTTCAAGTACTAATTAACAACTTGCAAAGCAATAAATGTCATACGATTGAAAATCCAAGAACTCTAAGTTTGTTTGCTTATAATGTCACAAACAATGTGTTTGATATTGCCCACATCCGAGTCCAACAATTTACAAAGATATTAAGAAATATCGAAATTCTGGGAAATGTTAACAGTTTTTAATGCTCAGAATAAAGAATATAATGAAACCATGACGGCACAATGCCCAAAGTTAAAATAAAAATATGTCTGTTTCGAGCTATGTATCTATCAAAACGTAAGTGATCGCTTACTAGTGGTATTTCCCCTGGTATTCTGGACCTTCAACAACAAGCAACTATTCTGCTAACATCAGAGCCATCAAGAAACATTAATGTTAGTGGCAAAAACTTGATTGTTAAGCAATTTTAATATATTATATATGTTCCCTGTACTTTACACAACCTCTATACACGACCTCAAAAATAGGACAACAATCCTCAACGCAACGCTTCTGCACAGTCCCAATATACATTGATTTGCTCGTATAAGAAAGAAATTATGATTAGAAGAAATAATTTGAACTTGAGATTAGTCATCAACAAAACAAATTTCAAATAAATTTATATACTGTGATGTATGCATAATTGTGTGTCTGTGTGCATATAGTTGTGTTTGCATGTATTTTAGTGTATAAAGAAGACCTGTGATTTGGATGTTGTTTGACGCCAATCTCAGCAATGAGTTAGGTAATTTTTTCCGTTGGTTGTATTTTTGTATAACGCCCCACTCAAGAATCTTTTACTCATACGGAGACGTCACCAATGCCGGTGAAGGGCTTTAAATTTTGGCCTACGATCGGCACTTACGGCCATTAAGAAGTGAGGATTCTTTAACGTGCCGACACTTACAATGACACGGGACCTCGGTTTTTACCGTCTCATCCGAAGGACAGGAAGTCAACCTGCCGCCGACTGGACTCGAACTCACGACCTCACAATCAAGAGTCGAGCGCACTACCGACTGAGCCAGGCCGGCTCATGTGTTAGTTATATGCTGGCAATTAGACATTAGTGGTGAAAAAGAGAGTCTGGTTATTTTATAACCGGAAGGATACTACTGACTCTCCATGTCTTAACTGACAAACGTTATCACAATTTCAGGTTATATTTATATTTTAGCGGGACCGAACTTTTAACACTGAAATGATAAAAAATATGACTTTTTCAGGGTAATAGAATATGAAAATATAATCATTTATTATACCAGTGGTCATGTTTAATTATAAGATTCAAATGTTTAGAAATCATTTCTAAATGTTACAATATCGGCATTTTAGAATATTTCAAATATGTCATCATTTTTTGCATTATTAGAATTCAAAATTAACATATCACTATATCAACTACTTAACACATAGATGGAGATCGTAATTGACAGTTGATTAACAAATAAAATACAAAATTCAATTTTTAATTTCACGTGCAAAAGAAATGGTTGCAGTGTTCATTTATTGAATTTGTAGAGGCTTTAATGTACTTTCATGTCGCCTGTTTTCTATCTTTTGAAGAAAAAGAAATCATTCATTATTTATTATTAAACCTCAGACAGATCTAACGTTCTTACGTCTATGGATGTACTTTTAAATTTGTCTGCGTCATTAGATCGTTTTAAATTTGAGAAAAGGTAAGCCAGTCTGACACGCATTTTGCGCAGAAGATTGATTTAGAAAAATATGCAAATTTTTCGTGATCGGACTGTGACCCTTGAAAAGACAGTATTAGTTCGTATGAAGATGGTGTAGTCCAAAAACGTAGCTATGTCTGTAGTATTATAAACAAACACAGTGAAAACCAGGAAGTGACATCAGTTGCCATGGTGTAGCGAGCATTCCCTTGGCGACATGTCACATATGCTGTGCTTCGCATCGAGACAAAACAAAGGACATAACATCGGTAAATATGTATGGTCCAAGATTGTCATTTGTGATATAGTCTAAACAACAATCATGTACATTCCCAATATACTGTACTTAAAATAAATTGGGAAATGTGTAATTACTGACGAGTATCACTAGAGCTAAAATATGAAATTTTTAATAAAGTATAAAATTTGTGAAGATGACACGAATCTAGAAACTGAAGACAGGCAACATCGTGTAATGTAACTCCTAGGCAAAGTATTAGATCGTTCAAGTTGTCTTGCTGTGCACAATTGAAGAATCCATTATAGTTAAAAATAGCTATAGTTACACAACCATGACGTCATAAATTTTAAAACAATATCTTACAACCAAGGTCAAATGCATTGAATAAGACATCGTCGATTCAATTTGGAATGGCAGAATATATTTATGTTTATTACATGACATTGTTTATGAAAACATTTAGTGTTTTGAAGAATTTCAAAAAATACAATTGAAGTCATGCCATACAACATAATTATATTCCGAATCTGGATATTAAATGCTAAATCTATATGAAGTTGAGAATTAGCCACTCAAATGACAGATCGTCTGTTTGATTTGCCAAAACAAACATATATATCGGTCAAATGGTTTGTTTGGAATGAGTATAATATCATGCTAAATGTTAGATTTAACATCTATTCGTACAATAAGCGACAACATATTTATATCCCATCTAGACAATCTGATCCATCTGATATACGTTTCATGTGCTTAATTGGACGCATTCATTAAGATGATTAAGCCAGTGTCTTCTTAACAATTGTTTTCCGAGAGACGTACATATTGTTATTTCAAATTAACACGCTACTTCTGTTTAAAAACTAGAACATCACTACACACGATACACAAGAGACTCACCAAGAGCCTGAATCCCTTTAATATCTAAAACAACTACATATGAAAAAATATTTCTGAACCATCAGAGAAATTGTTATGCTTTAATTTATTTGGATACAAGTTCTAATAAGCCATGGACCATTAAACTTATAACAGTATCACAATATATTAATCAACTAATTACATATTGCAGTAATATACTGAAAAAGATTAATTTTAAAAACAGTCTTGGTCTATAAAATGAAAGTCGAACTTTACAGTTTAATACAGACCGATTTGGCCAATATGAGAAAAAGCACCACGCATGACTTGTGTGGAGCTCATCGGGTATTAACATTATTAGCATAGGAAAACTCTTGATTGCCGAAACAGATGATACAGATGATAATTAAACATTAACATTACAAGATGGATGAAAGATAGATACGATACGCAAAAGTTTTTGGTTCTTTTTATCTGTTTCCATGGTTAATTAAAATGTGTCAATTTTTAGCTAATTCAATGTTCTCCAAGTATTAGGCTCGGTTTCTCATATTGATCCTCGGTCTCCTCCTTTGCGCCAACATGTTGGACCTGGGTAAACGGCTTTTACGGCAAATGTGAGAAAACCCGGTTTACACTGTAGGACAAATATAAGAATTTTCGATCTTCTCACTGGGTCGATAGGGACTAATACTATTTAACATATGATAACAACTGAACACGGAATTGGGACAGTACAAAGCAACATAATTATATACAAATTTGCATATATTAATACACATTAACTAATCAGCATTAATATATCAATGCAATACAAATTACGTATAGTTTTAGGCAACATTGATACATATATGAATACATATGATTTGTGAATTGGTTTAAGGTCAAATACCAATTTATCGTTAGCATATATCTGTACTCTCTCTCTCTCTCTCTCTCTCTCTCTCTCTCACACACACACATAACACATACATACACAAACACGTTCTTACGCATGCGCGTGTGTGTTTACGTAAATATAATATAATTGCATATATTTATTAAATGGGTTTTATATTTGTAGAACAGTTATATTTATTTCGCTTCAGACATTTAAAACATGACATAGTTATTTCTCATCGACACCGAAACCTCGGCTAAACATTTGATTCACTATATCTCGCTTAACATGTCACGTGAATGATGTTGATTATCATTATTATCATTTAGCAGCACATTATGTTTGATTTCTGGAAAGATGACGTAATGTTGTGATCATATTTCATGTGTGTTACAGTTCATCAGATATATGAATAGAATGATTAATTATAATATATGTATTAACATTTTATATTATATGGTTGGGTAGCGATTTGCCGTAGATACAAAACGAAACTTGATATACGCATGTCGTTAAAAAAGTGGGATCGGAGCTGATCAAATTGTCATTTGAGATTCTCTTGACCCTGCACTTGTTACTTTCGGAAAAGAAAAGTTGACAACAAATTTTTTTTCTTAATGCAATTCGCCTATATGATTAATTTATACTCTGACGTTTTATCAAACTGCAAATACTAGAGAATCACGAAAATCTGGCGACTGAGTTATGACGTATGATATTTTGAAAATTATCGACACTAACTTACAATACGTATGCATGCTTTGGCCCCTGTCCACTTCATACTAAAACGCAAAACGGCATACAAGTGTAGATAGCGACAACATTTATCACAAACAAACTTGCAATGGGAAAACACTTAACATTCTCTCTGATGGCGGATACGTCACAGTTACTGTACTTGAAATTCTGGGCCACTGTGTATTCAAAAAACAGGCCCTACATATAGCAGATGATAACGCGAAAATTAAATATAAGAAAATTTCAAAATGGATTTTTATAATAAGGTAATTTTGATGTACAGTTTATTTTTAAAATATTTTCTGAAGATGAAAATAAAAAGGGCATGGAATGATGCAATATTTAGATAATTGGAGTTGAAATAAATCATATGACACACACACACACCAAGAAAAGGTGTTATATATATATATATACAAAGCACTAAAACCAACAACAATATATCCTAGGGTGTCGGATCTAAGCAATAGATACAAGTCAGGAAAAGAATATATAAAGCACTAAAATGACTAACGACACGGACAAAATAAATGTCAAATTTTCGGGACGACCTGTCTCTTCTTCAGGACAAAAGTATTAAAGTAACATGAAAAAACGTACACATACACACTCTCAAGCATACACACAACCGGAGAGTGAAAGAAATGCTACATTTTACAAGTATAGCTTGATAAGGCAATAAATAAATGAAAATGGAAATCAAACAAAAGGATAACTAAAAAACAACTGAACATAATTATATATATACCTATTTTATGAAAGGAATGGTGGGGACCAAGTGCACTAGATCTACTACACGAGGTTATTGAATCATTCAGGCCATGTGCACCCCCTCTTATCGTTCCGATCGTTTGATACTGTCCTATCCCATGTCCCATTTAATTGTGAATTTTAAGTAAACGTTGTGACAAATCAAAAAATCGAATTCAAAGTTGTCGATGTTTCTTAATGAAATCAACGAAGTGTTTGATGAAACGATGCAGGCTCGCCCCCAGATATCAGCTAACATAGATACGCATTGAAGCATGTTGTTTAAAAGGTTATTGAGAACATAGGGTAATCTGTATGTTGTGTAGATATAGTTAACCCTATTACATATAGACATAAACGCTTATATACATGCAAACATACATATTTACCCATGTTTTCTGAAATTAAAGAGCCAAAATAGAGTAGCAACTCGCCGAAATGAAGATCTATAAACATTTTTGTACTCGTTTGTCTTGAAAAGAAAATTTGAATGTTAACTTGTTAAAGGGGCAAAAAAAACCCAAATTATTTCAAAATTTTCTACTTTGACTACTTGTACTTGATGTACAATAACAAATAACAGCTATACACAGGTATAAATATTTTGATATTCCGATATATATTTTGTGAAAACATAAGGTCATGTCCAGTGTGGTATCCATATACAAAGAGTAAGGTTGAGTTAATCAATTGCAAGTGAAAAAGTGCCAAACCTGGGTTTCTCAAGCAATTTTTATAAAATATATAGGAATTTCAGAATTGTTATGCCTGTGTATATCTGTTTTTGTTATTGTATATCAATCTAAGATGTAAAAAAGGAAGAAAGAAAATTTGGAAAAAACACAGGTAATGCCCCTTTGAATTTATTATGTTCTTAAGTACCTTGACAGAAATACAATTTTAAAATATGTAAATAAATCCCATTTGCATTACTATGTAGATATACTTTTGTTTGTATGATGTATGTAACCCCATAATAATTTGTGAAAAAAGGATCAAGCTAATTAGTTACAAATTTTCCTTCTAGTGGCCCCATTTGCGACGATCTTTCATACGTATTATATTACATAGGTCTGTGATTTGCTTGTTCATTGAAGCGTCACCGAGCTTAACAATAGGTAAAGTAGTACTTAGTAACATTTAATATAATGCATATCGTATGAGTGTGTATTTAAATCGTAGGCTGTGTTTATGAATGGATGAATGGCCATCTGACTCACCTTCGTATATAAGCTTAAGAGACATCAAACTAGTGTTTATTCACATTATGTGTCTTCGACCCTAAACTGTGTTACAGGACTTTTTCAAAATAATAGGTAAGTTCAACAAACTTTCAAATCGTAACATAATGGACACTTACTTATGTATACATATATAAATATATATGTATATAACCTAGGCAATATAGTAAATTATTGCACAGGATTGTTGGTATACATATGTACTATATGGACTATGTATATGTTCAATGACTCGATATATAAGTTGGAAATTACATCTATGGGTACGGTGAGTGTTTATCAATCAAATGATGAATTAATAACATGTGCACAAAGAAGTATTTGCATATTTTAAACTTATTCGCTTTTGATGTTTGAGGATTTCTATAGCTTAAAATTAATTGACAAAAAGCATGGTCCTGAAACTTTTAAAAATACTAAAATTTTAGAGTTGAAAGAAAAAAAATATAAAATTACATTGTTGTTATAACAATCGCATGTAAACAATCATTAAGTTGAATAACTTTTTTCTAAAATAATGTATATATCCTTTATTCTTGAATATATTTTGTTAACATTCGGTCTTATCGAACTCATGAATATGTTATTGAACTTGATAACTATAACATTTACAGAAAAAAAATCACTTTATTTGGCATCCACTGAAATATATGAGTATTTGAATAATTTTTATTTGTGCTGAAATCAACACAAAAATGAAATCAAATATTCCGTATATATGCTTTGAGCTGCAACTGCACACGTACTAAAGTAATGATCTACCCTTTCCTCCGACTGTTATTGCTACAAAGGTATGATAGGATAATTGTTGTTCTATCTCTAGCTTTAAATAGAACATCAGGTAAATACAGGTAGATAACGAAGAGATATGGAGCTCAGAGAAACGTCATAACATAAGATTATCACAAATTCAGCACATATTGCCGAAAACTATGAATGGAATTCCTTTTGAGGTCACGACAGTATTGATTATTTTAACATATTTTATTTCCCGGATACAGCTCTCTTATTTAACTCCCCGAAGCAAACTTTTACTGACAAAATTTTTGCCTTACTGTGGTTGAATAACATCGACGATCTAGTCAGTCGCTAATGATCGTCCAAAAGCAACGATTTATTCAACATTCAAAGTGAAAAGTTGTGAGTTTTGTATTTTTTTCATTTACATTACGTGAATGTAATACTTTGTGTGTAAAACTTACATTATGCTAATATATAATAATGCAGGCAAGACTTGTAATTTTATCGAGTTCTCATTTGTTCACTCATGGGAGCATATACACATGTTAGATGACTAAATCATCGATCCTTATTTTGCGGTCAGCTGTTTACTGCTTGTTTGACGTTCATTGTGTTTCGTGTCTCTTTGATCATTTCCAATCATTATTAGAACTCGTCGTTTATCTATCCTTCCACTTTGTCGTGCAATTTTCACGCAAATAGGTCTATTTACTGAGTCATTGACAAAATGATTGTATTTCATTGAAGACCAGGTTAATTAGATAGGGGATTTAAATGTTATTGTCAATAAATAATACGATGATACAGTTCCTAAAAATAATGCTCATTTTTTTCTTTCTCAATTTTACAGATTTTAGCCAAAGAAAGTACAACTATGTTCTCCTGTGATTCGCCAGAAAGTGTTCTGAATGACGGATTTATTCCGGACTTTGATCAGGATTTAATTCCGGTATTTGACATTGACCAGTCCGTTCCGGATTTAGATATTATTGTGCCTACAATTAACTTTCAATCAAATTTTGAATTTTACCCAGAATCAAACGCAAATGGAAATTGCCAAGAACAAAAATTTCTTCCTTCATATGAGGAACACATGACACGTGCGAAATCGTCTGCTGACTCTAACACATCGAATATTATCACGAGCTCAAACTCAAGGGCAGCATCTGATGATTCCTCTCCAAATCATAAACCACCTTGCAGAAGACTGAGTGAAATTCTGGAATGTATTTCAAAAGATAGTCAATCAGACTTCTGTTCAGAAGGTAACTATACGTTTACAGTCTCGGTGTCTCTATGTTTGAGTCTTATCAGTAATTGGTTCATATCGCATTTACATAATCAGTGAAATGACAAGTAATTGAAACTAGTTAGTTTTCGTATGTTAAAATCAAATCATTTTTGTCTTTGAATTTTGAAAATTTCAACGAAAAACATTTTTTTCTGTGATGCAGCATAAACAGAAAACATTGAATATAATATTTTTTTCTTTTTACAGAGAAAGTCACACCAGCACCACAAGACATTCCATGCAGATCGAAATCATGCTCACCGACACTCCCTGCCTCCCCAGAACCAAATCATGAGAAGAGTGTCTTTGATGAGAATTTAAAGAGAATTGCGTCACTTCTAGCATGTAAGTTTTTGTCCTCTACATCAAAATACCAATTCCATTGAAAGTTAAACAAAAAAAAAAAAACAAAAACAAAAACAAAAAAGAAGAAGAAAATATCTTAAAAAAGTAATTTTATTGAAAAAACTTCTAAAGTTGGTATTTCAATTCTGTTGATTTGTTTTAAAGATTGCACGATCAAAGAGAGAAGACAAATGTAAACAATTCTTATGTTCTAAGAAATATTGGAAAATTAAATATATTCAAATTGTTTTTTACAGGTGGTGGACAAATCAAGTTATGGCAGTTTCTGCTAGAGTTATTGTCTGAGGAGGAAAACTCCGATTGTATCCGATGGGAAGGCACATCAGGAGAATTCAGGATGGTTGATCCAGACGCAGTTGCAAGAAAATGGGGACAGCGGAAAAACAAACCATCCATGAATTACGATAATATGAGTCGTGCTCTGAGATTTTATTATGACAAATTTATTCTTAATAAGGTCTCTGGAAAAAGGCACACATACAAATTTAACTTCAATGCTATAATTAACTCTATGCAGTCATCCTCGTCTTCCTCGTCGAACCATCTTCATTCAACTCTCTACGGATTGATAAACAATTTGACGCCAAACGTCACGTGCGGCATTCACTATCCTTCTGCTAACGTTGGAACGTTGGGAACAAGAGGAAATTACTCACCTCATCATAGCCAGTATTTAAACCAATCAAATAACTCACACGAATCACGTGATGCATCACATGTCTCTACTTGTTGCTATGACGAGGGATACGAATACTATACTAGTCAGTACAATCTTAAAACAGTAAACACCTCGTGCCAATATGCTGAACAATGTCAATCAAACACACTGTCGGAAAGTGGGTTCAAGTTAGAGCCTTATGACTTTGAGTTTTTGTACGACCAGTCTCCATATGGAACAGAAGGTCTGCAGTACCCCCAACAGAACCAGTATACACCAAAATCTTCATGTGCGTACTACTCACGATCGGGATCTAGATATTCACCGTATCAACGACAAAATCTACAATCACTGAACTCAGTACCGGGTTACAGTTACTGAGCAAAATCGTCCACACCATCTTGTTTCAAAGAGGTTGTGAATATTTTATCAAACAGTCGGAGACAGCACGACTTTAAATTTGTACAAATTTCCAATATGGATGACTTTGAATTCCATTCAGTTATCTTGTCTCTAATGCTTTATTTATATAGAATTTACGCATTTCTTATCTATTTATATTTTTTGAAATTCTTTTTTTTTCTAACTTAATCGGTGCAGGCACTGATTCAAGTATGTTTTATTCTAATGCTGGTCATTTTAATACACAATATTTTGATATTGAAATCCTTGTTTATCTGTATAGGTCAAATAGTGTCTGTTTGACTGCGATTAAAACTTTCTGCATCGCGTAGCGATACAATAATTTAATCTACTATTTATACAATTACATATTTGTTATGGCTAAATTTAGAATCAGGTGATCAAAATTTGTGATAGAGGTATGTATTTTTAGTTTACATGAAGGCATGTTTTTATGATGGAAGAATACCAAGTATGATTCCGCCTCTACAAAGGTCATTACCGGCACATACACACTTGTGTCAATACAAAACAAACGTTTGCTCAATCATGTTGAATACGTTACGTGCCACAGATGTTATGTTGATTTTTTTTAACTTTATGGAATAAAATATAATATAAAATTACAATTTTTGTTTTATCTTCTCTTTGTTTTTTTTTATATGTCTTTTGTTTTGCATGTATTGCTGCTCAACTCAATGGAAGTGTGTGTGTGTGTGTGTGTGTGTGTGAGAGAGAGAGAGAGAGAGAGAGAGAGAGAGAGAGAGAGAGAGAGAGAGAGAGAGAGAGAGAGAGAGTATGTGTGTTTGTATATGTTTGTATGTTTGTGTGTATGCGTTTATATGACTTTGCTTGGCAGTTTTGGAAATTTCAAAACTCAAATATATTCAGATTTAAAATGTAATGCACTTAAAATTCATCTGATCCACTGGTAAAACACACATTGTAAAGTCTTCCTGAAGTATTACACGCAGTTATCTACGTACACCTTTGTTAAATGAATCAAAGATGGTTTACCGGGAATACTTACTATCATTTGAAACGTAACATTAACGTTATACCTATTTAAATCGAAGCTATACTTTTAGCCCCACGGTTTTGTTTTAACAATATTGGTATTTATCGAGGCGTTGTTTATTCAAAGAAAGATTCAACATTTAACGTGTATTACTAAGTGTAAAGCATAAAGCCTTAATAGTAATTTGACGTGTTATACAACAGCTCAGAATCGTCGACGATTGGATAAATGACAGTAATAAGTCGATAAGTGATATATGGACGAGCATCTTGTAGTTCTTTTCTATCATCAAACCCGCCATAAGTTTCAAATCAAATCCAGAACAAAAAGTGTCATACCCGGTGTAAACAACATTCGAGATACCGATCCCGAACAAAAGGATTCAGAAAACAATTTTTTTTTTAGAATATTATGAATCGCGTGTAATAATTTCATAAATCTACTAATTACATGACAATCTTGTATTGAAAAAACTAAATGATAAAAGTAAAATTATCACTTATATCAAGCTTAGAATAATATTTTTTATGATTTAAACTTTGCCTAACAGGCTATTCTGTGCAATTCGGCATGGAAAATTAAATTTTTCAAAAGAAATGGAAATTAATAAATGTACGATGTAGCATTATATGGAAGTATTCTATTCCACAAGAATCAATTAAATTATTACATACTGGTGAGAAATCAGTATCATGTTGTAATGATCTGAATAATAATGAAGATAAAAATTGATGATTAACAAAAATTTAAGAACAAGATATGAAATAATGAACAAAACGCAATTAAGATCGTTTACACAACACTCTCGAGGAGACCACAGACCTTTCTCAATTAAACAAACCAATTTTCTCACAATATCAATTAAGGGTCAAGCAGTGTTCGACTCCGCGCTGACTAGATGTTCCAAGTTCCAAGAAAAAAAACCGAATATGATAAAACTCTTCATCATATGATATTACCATACAAGCAATTTATAACTAGCAACGGCCGGGTCAAAAGGTTTATCTAAGTTTTGATGGGTTTATTATGGCCTGTTAATCTTAACTCGGACACGCGACAAGTACAGCTATTTTGGACGTTCAATATCTGTTCAGTAAAGAATGACGTCACTGTATTTTCATTGTGTTCAATTGTTTTGTTTGTGGAACAAAATACAGTATCTACATTGCCAGCTAAGTCGACATGGTATGTTGCGGTTTGCTATAAATATACATCTATGACATTGATCTTAAATGCACCCGACACGAGTAGGTCTCATAACAAGCGAATATTGTGGTTGGTTTTCGCTTCGTTTCGACATGTACACAAATGATATGAATCATTTGATATCTATTCGAAAACACCGTAAATGAATATTGATGTCTTTTACTTACTGTTTGTTGAAGGATATGTTTGCATTTTTTTCTATAGAAAAATTTACATAGACTCAAAAACATACAATTTAAATTTCTATCCAGGTGAATTCTTGTTAACCTCAAGTAAGTTTTTGCTTGGAATACCTTTCAAGTGATGGATAAACTATCATCGTAGTATGACATACATAAACTTCATGAGGTCATAGCTCATTTTTATGTTTCTGTTTGCATATTAGTACAACTATTCCTAATACATATTTTTACATTACACTCAGTTTCAGTTTTGAAAAAGAATTCTTTAATTCAGGAAAATTGCAATGATGGATAAACATTTTATCCAGTTACACTGCAATTCAATATACTTTGGGTCTAGATCATTCTACTTGTGTTAAACAAATTTGACAGAATATCAAGGATTCGAAAGAAGATTAACAAATTAATCTTATACCGTAAACTTTTTTGTTTTAAAGTGAACATTTTATTTGCTAAACCTTGCATGTAACACACATCATTTTTGTAATCTAATGCAGTGAGTGTTATTCAATTACGTCACATCTAACAGTAAATGTTTTATTGCATCCCAGTGTATTTCTAAAAAGTTTACTTCATCTATCATATTTAGATATATGCCAGGGCGTGTTCAACATATGAGCATTTCATATACAGAGGTAAACTACTCACTGACAAATTATTGACAAAGGGATATTGAAAACCGCGATTGATGTCAAGGTTCCGCAAATTATACGGTCGGTATAATAGTCTTGTTTGCGATTACTCTGTTTCACTAAGTGAAATGTTGAGTTACCCGTTCGGTTGCGGTTGTTGAGACGTCTGTACCAATTGTGACGAGGATTCATTTCTCACGTATTTCATTTTGATTAGACTGTGGACCTACGGCGGGTGTGACCGGTCGACAGGGGATGCGTACTCCTCCATGACACCTGATCCCACCATCTTGATTTCCAGAGGTCCGCGTTTGTCCATATTTTACCAGATTTGTACCTATATCCTGGACATCCTAAAGATTTATTTTTTGCCATCTGAGATGTTTTATATTAAGGGATCCATTGTATAAAAAGTCAAAAGCTGATACCTGGTAAGGTACTATAATGATTGTAACTTATGATAGATAGGTATGTTCTATTTTGACGCACTTGTTTCACTAAAATGACATTGGTGATTTGTTGTGGTCCGTAATCGTGCAGAGAGGGAGGGCGGGGGCGTGAAGGGGTAATATTTTGTGGTTATTCTCAACATTTTTAACTATTTACTTCACTCTGCCATTCTGTAAAACATTGGTACGTACTCGTAATATTTCTAGAGTATGACTTTTCGGACCATTTTTAAAGAGTTCTCTTGCGCATGAATTCTACCTGATAAGAAACAGTCTTCTTATTTATAAATTATACAGATTATGTTTTACATTTGGCGAAAATCTTAAATACATTTCAAATAAGTAATTGAAGATATCAATTGAGCAACTAATATTTCAATTCGAATTTAAAGGACCTCGTAAAATTATTCAGCCGCGAAAATGTCAACATTTAGTGTGAAATATTGTTAAAACTTTTCAAAAAATTTGCTAGGAATTCAGAAAATTCAACCAGCAATGACTCACACCAATAGATTTATACGGATAAAAAACTGAATCAAAACTTTTCTCCTGTCAAATGTATTTAACCATGTCCTTTCAACACTATCTTCCATTATAGAATAGGCTAAAGCAATAAATAGAACATACCATTTAAATATTTTGGGGGTGAAAGGTTTAAACTAACAATATGAACTTTAATACACCAGTGCAAAATGTTAAGGAATTCAAAAGATAGAAAATATGAGTCGATTATAATTGATTGCATAGCATTACTCTACTCAATATTCCAATGTGTAGATTGTAAATTAATTACTATGTGCTAATGTGCTATGAAAAACATTGTATCAAAATCAGGATGAAAATGGGGTGGGGGTGGGTCCTGATACATTACCATTAAGTACCAGATTATCTACTTCGTTCATCTTAAGTGGGGTCTGGGTTTTATTTTATATCATCATGTGAGTTACTAATGAGAATTTATACCACATTTTCCGTTTCACATACATATGCATTACAAATAAACAATAAAATAGCTGCAATGATATTTGCTACTATTTACTGACTTCCATTTGTATCTCTGAGATGTCGTGTTCTGATGGACTTTGAGTTTCGGTTATCCATCAGTACTTCTTCATTTTTAATTCCAAATAGAGAGACTTCATGCACGAAGATTTCTGAAACTAAAAAACCGCAATATAATCGTAACAATACTACATAATATCTACATGTACAGTATAATGATATGATATAATAAAATATCGTATGATAAAATGTGATAATATATGTAAAATATGATATATCATAGAATAATTGTAAATACGCAGCGGCATGTAATATCGCAGAATAAACAATGTAGTTCATGATATCAGATGATGATTAGTATATTATATGATAAAAATATTACATAATTTGATAATTATTATATAATATTAAATAATATCATTGAATATAATGTAGTGTAATAAAATGTAATAAATTTGTTATGACTGAAAAGAGCATTATGGTAATGTATTAAAATATAATTCAAATGTATTAACAGGACACTATACAACACCATTATATAATATGATAGATATTGTAATATATGATAAGATATAAAAAATATAATTTTATACAATAAAAAACGATAAAATATAAAATTACTGTCAAGAATATTATAGACGTGCCTTAGGACAGAAATAACATGTATTTGTAATATAGTTCACAACAGCATGATATGATATAATGTTATATGAACCATCAGCTGATAAAAGGGGCCTACAACATAACCAATTAAATGCCAGAAAAACGCTAATGTAAAATTTCTAATTTTGTAGATTTTTTGCATCATAAACATTCTCGCGTTACATTTTTAAAATTCCACAAACGTTCAAAATTCTGTAAACTTTAAAAAATAAAATAACGATCCCCCCCCCCCCACCACCACCACCACCACCAAATTGTCCTACGGACCCTTTACCCGGCCGCTGGCTTCTATAATGTGACACAATTTCATATAATACAATAATCCGTTAAGAGTGTCATAAGAATTTATTAGGACAGAATCAGAATGTATTTGGATTTGCATGTTGTATGTATCTGATTTGATTACAAACCAAGTGTAAATGGAATGAGTATGGGTGACGTTATTGACTTTGAGCAAGATAAAATGACAATTTGGTTACTCGACAGAAACAGTGACTCACGATTTTCTTTTATGACTTTTTAGCCAGTCATGCAATCTTCCCCTATGAAATTATATTGATAGTACAAAGGTCATTGTATACACTCTGGTAAAGTTTTTGTTTGTTTTTCTCTGTCTGGTTTCACAGCTGTCATGATAAATACGACAAATATGAAAATCATTTAATTATTTTTTTACCTACAGAACTAATAATAACTTTTTATAAAATTAAAACCGAGAGACCTAAAATGTGAAACCTTTGAGAAATTCGTCTGAGCGTAAAAGGGAATCACATTGTGAAGTTGATTAACAAAATGTCCTCTTCATAAGATTACATCAAAATATATTTATGTGTTTTGCTTTCCGCTGTGGACAAAAATATTAAAATATCATCGGCAAATATGCAATAAACATTCATATACTCAATACTAGCGCTCGCGGTGATTCACTCATTCCAGGGCTCGTCACAGAGCATCGGTTTCGATTTCATGTCAGGCTCTTATCTAAGGCTTCTGAAACAAGTAATAACTGTTGTTGTCCCATAGCTTGCCGTACGCAGTAAAAGTCAATGACTTCCAGATAATGTTCAAACCCCAAATTTCGTGTCACGGTAGGCGTGCCCTATTAAAAATTCTTCACTGCTCTTACACGAGTCTAGGGCACAGCTTAAAACTTTGGCGTCTCACTTAAAGCTGACAATATCATAATGTAAGAGCAACCGCTTGTTTGGGCCTAAACAACATAGCTACAAAAAAATCAAATATCTTTTAATTATTATACACATAATTCCAAAGTTATAGCTTTGTAAAATAAAACAAGGGCCAAAACAAATGTTCAAGATGATCGTTTCTGTTAGTTAGACTTCATCAGTTGAGATTTGAGCTGAATAAAAAAATGTAGAGCTGCAAAACAAAACGTAGTACCATACAATACCAATGCATTTCTAATTTGTTTAAGAGTAACTGTAAAACGATCTTATTTTTGAAAAGATTGAAAAGCGTTTGGGAGAGTAATGGGATTTCAGATATATCAAATGCTGTCTTATTTTTCTTTCACAGAAAATTATATGATAACACCATATAATCCTTCAGGAAAATTGCAGTGTTACGTATTATTACATGCATTTGTAATGATACAATTACAATACGCCCATCAAGTACGTAACATCGTACACTGTAGTTGGATACGGAAATTTCGCCGGGGCTACTTTTCTAAATGGGATTCATGCTATTTGATGGCATCGTTAAAAGCGGCATGAATTTTGAATTTGTGTACACATATAGATAAATAAGGGACATGTAATAAATCCAAAATCACACAAATGTTTCAATCCGTGTCATAAGTCTGCACTTGATCGTTGTAGCGGAAGGATTCAACTCGAGCTATGCAAAGATCAGTATTCCATCTGTTTACTTACTCCGTAATCTGATATCTTAAAAAGTGTGTCTTTTGCAAAATCATCTTAAAAAAATACTGATTTAAATGTTTGTCTGAAAGTATTACACAAACAACTTTTTAAGAAGAGGTATTTAAGTACAAATATGTTTTCTTTATGATCGACTGTAAGATATGGGTATAATCTTGTTGTCCCTGACCAGAAAAAAAAACAACTTACTGATGCCCCGTCATACGGATTACGTCGCCATGAATCTGTTCGCGGCAGTACGTGATTAAGCATTAAGCAAATTTTATGCAAAGACAAACTTGATCTTTGTTGACCGCCATTATTTGGCGTTTTAAAATATTTGCGTTCACGAAATTCTTTTGCGTTCAAGCTGACAGAACGTCTACGTTATTTTGCGACACAGCTGATAAATCGTTGATTGTTAAAGATACAATTCTTGATATGATTCATTGTATGTATCTATGTATATGCTCTAGATATACCTATGTACATTCTCTAAATACTTACATTCAACATTCCTGTTGTCAGTTTCATGTCTATTTGACCTATTCGTCTGTAAATAAGTTCCTTTTTCCTCACCATTTAGGCATCCTTTATGTCAAATCCTAAATTAGCCACCAACTGGAAATATTTGAATTAATAATCTATACCTTATACCTGGAAAGTTTCGTTTCCGTTTAATTTTCGCCATTTTAGTCATTCGCTCTTTAAAAAGTGATTTAGAACCAATTTAAGACGGCTGAATGTTTTCTGTCGGGAAAGGGCGAAAATGACCCGGGGCGAAAATTTCCCGATATACAGTATTCATATCTCACTGCACGTATTTGTCGGGTGTTTGGAGTTGCTGGTCAGTCATGGAATTTCGGTATGGAGTTCATGCATGACAAAAGTTTATACTATAGGTCAATATTTTATTAGCAAAATTTACAAATTTTTATTTCCGTAGTTTGTTCATCGTTAAAGATTTTATAATTTGATATCTCCTTCATTTACCTTCTACATGGTCATTGTTTAAACTTATGTTGAAATTTTGTAACGTTTTTGTTCATTTTATGATTTTATATTTTTTCTGTTTTTTTGTTTTTTTTCATAGTTCACCATGTCGAGAATCTTTATTTGAATCTCTTTATTTCAATTCAGTTCACTTTCTCTGGGGTTAATTCTGTTATTCGCATGCCTAATGCATAACCATACATAGCCAGGATGACATATCGATGTACTATTGTCACCTCATACATATTAGCATTCAGTTTTATCGCGGAAAAATTTGTGTTGCCTTTGAAGTGGTAACGAGGCTACATTGTGCAAATAATTTTGTCATTGTAGTTTATTATTTTTAAACTGTGGACTCTCGTGCTA
The DNA here is from genome assembly GCA_030159075.1 of Atrina japonica. Taxonomy (NCBI): domain Eukaryota; kingdom Metazoa; phylum Mollusca; class Bivalvia; order Pterioida; family Pinnidae; genus Atrina; species Atrina japonica. The sequence goes on from BROG01000116.1 coordinate 513,980, forward strand.
TTTTTTTCAGCCAATTAAAAAGGAATGTGAATAGGCCGTCCCATCATGATTTCTAGAGTGTGAATAATAATGGATTTATAAGGGTTCGAGGCTATCAAGGATGCGAAGTACTAAGTTCAGAGAGTACGCACGATACAACACTTTTATAATTAGTAATTGTTCGAAATGATGTGGTCATATGTACTTTAACATATATACAACTTCAAAATAGAACAGTGAAGTTATTTAATGTATAAAAGGGGCATTAGCTGTGTTGACCAGACAAAATTATTTAAGTTTTTTTTCTAATTTTACTACTTGTGTTTGTTTAACAATAAAATAAGAGCTATAATCAGGCATAAAAATCTAGTATTCCTATATATTTTGTGAAAATGAGGTTAGCTTCGGTGTGGTATTCATATGTAAATAGTAGGGTTGAGTTGAAATAATCAATTGCAATTGAAAAAGTGCTAAACCTGGGTTTACACGAAAGTTATATAGGAACTGAAATTTTTTTTATGCCTGTGTATATCTCGTTTTTTGCCCCTGGAATGCAATTATCATGAACTATAAACTTTGAAAAATGATCAATTAGAAATTAAGCCAATATATTCTTTCAATTTCATACTTACGTGATTGAAGAGGAAGCTTCTTGATAAGTTCTGGTATTGATGTTAATTATATACCCAACGACATAATAATCTTTTTTTTGTTAACTAAACGCGTTTTGTTAGTTTCAACAAACATTATATAACATTATATAACTTTAACATCACTATACACTCCTTTCCTTTATATAAGAATTGAGGACACTTATTTGTACAGTCTACAAGTGAAAACTTACATGTTATTTTAGGAGCAATATGTTTATTCTGTGATTTTTTCAACAAAATATACTCTATGAATTGCATAATGTATGAAAGATGCATGAATAAGCTGTTTTCGGAATTTCAATTCCAATAGTAATTATATCTCGTGTAGTGCAAATTGTCGGGTTCGAGATGTCATTTTATAGAACACACTATGATGTGACACCGGGACAAATACATGCCTGTATAACATTATTCTCTTTGTACTTGACTTTTTTGTATTATAGTCTAGATTTACACTTGGGTGTATAACGATATGATTGATAAGGAAACTGACCACATTTCGTGCTTTATGAAATAAACAACTTGGTCAGAAACTAGGGTCAAGTACTGCACTCAAGTTACACTCAGTTGCGTAGGATTGAGTGTTACGAAGACTTGTAATATAACACATACACACAAAACATGTACTAGATGCATTTGTAACGCTCGAAGGAGTGTATTAGCTTAGTCTTCTAGTGAAAACAAACTATAAACCATCAAATAAATATATTTTATGTAAACATAAACACGTAGTAAAATTTCGTAGTAAACAACACCATATATGGTATATTTAGAAACACGTGACGTCAAAGAAGGAATCTTATTTGTTTACTACTTGTAATAAAGAATCGCTGAAATTTTAAGTAGGCGCTGAAATATGTAAATATCGAGGCGCCCAGTGGGTTGGAGTTTAATACATGACAAAATAGAATAGAAGGCAGTGTTTAATTATAACTCGTTGTAATATAATTGTAATGGATCTGACGGAATGTACGAAAAATAACAATACTAAAATATAATAATAATACTAAAAATCTACTACTACTACTACTACTACTACTACTACTACTACTACTACTACTAATAATAATAATAATAATAATAATAAATATAATATTAATAATTATTATTATTATAGTAAAAATAATATAATAATAATAATAATAATAATAATAGTAATAGTAATAGTAATAATAATAGTGATAAAATAATAATAATAATAATAATAATAATAGTAATAGTAATAATAATAATAATAGTGATAAAATAATAATAATAATAATAATAATAATAATAATAATAATAATAATAATAATAATAATAGTAAAAACAACAACATTAGTAAAAATAACAATAAAAATAATGATAGAAATGATATTAAGGATGATAATGATAATTAAAACAATATCGAAGTTTTACTTGCGGTCCTATTGACATACACAGAAATGGAAACCTTCCGCTATTGTCCATTTTGGGCGCCTTTAACACCACAAACCAGTGCCGTTAAAACTACAAAAACTACAAAACTACGATGAAACTGCAAATGAATATCTCTTGAAAACTTGTCTTTTGAAAAACTTGTACAACGCAAATAGTTTTGAAAAACAGTTGAAATAAATTTACAAAAAAAATTCTTTCACCTTTTACTACTTAGATTTATATACAAAACCAAAAAAAAAAGAGATATTCACAGGCATAAAAAGTCTTAAATTCCTATATATTTTGTGAAAATTGCTTGAGAAACCTAGTTTGGCACTTTTTCACTTGCAATTGATAAACTCAACCTTACTATTTGTATATGAATACCATACTGGAGCTGACCTTATTTTCACAAAATACATAGGGATATAATATTTGTTATGCCTGTGTATAGCTCTTATCTGTTATTGTACATCAAGTACAAGTAATGAAAGTAGGAAAAAAAAAATCAAAATAATTTTAGGTAAACACAGCTATTGCCATTTTAACATTGTGTAGCAATTATCAAATAAACATTTAATTGGATATCCCTCAACTAAGACAAAAACTGTTGTTACTTCAATATTGTTTCGGTTAAAAAATCAAGGAGAGAAATTTCTTTTCTGCAATATTCATCATAAGCTAATATTTTTCAATTTTTATGTTAATAAATTTAGAATAGGGACTGAACATTATGGCATAACTTTCTTCCGTTATTTTTTTTATGATGTATGTTAAAATCAAAATTGAACATGTGTAACACATGGACACAATTAATAACTACTCAATTTGAAATATGAGGCAATTTAATCTGTACCACTGTAATCAGTACGTGAAGTGAAATCAAATCATATCAGATTACTTTTCTGATACTTTGTTCTTCATATATGATATTAAACAAATGAAACAAATCTACCAAAAGTAGAAAAGTCCACGTATCCATTACTTTCAATAATAATAATAATAATAATAATAATAATAATAATAATTATAATTATTATTATTATTATTATTATTATTATTATTATTATTATTATTATTATGAATTTGACGTATACTGATTTATAATTCTAAATATACTATCGTAACAGTACCCAAATTGGAACAGTACCAAAATTGGCCAGTCTTGTTTACTCCCAAAGATATTTATGCTAAATACTTCGAGAATTGCAATGTTAATTGATTAATGTCATAGTTTCAGATAAAATACTGCACCTTTCCTGTCTTTTCCCCCCAAATATACCAGTAGGTATCTATCATTGGCCAATTTCAGCTCTGTGCAATATAATTGAGAGAAAGGAAAATTTATATCAAGAAATTTCCCAGAAAACCGATCATGTATATTGTATAAATAGTACTTCCATAATATCTACATTCATACTACCATCGTGACAAATGTTTTGAAAAATCACATTTAATTTGTTTATACACTAGTCTTTCCTGTGTACTGGCCAATTTGGGTATCGACAATGGGTGGATCATGACCAAATTTTCATTTATCTGGCAACTGTCGATATATTTTGTACCAGCAATTTAAAGAAGAATTCCAGTATCAGAAGTTAAGAAAACATCAGGCATCAGAAACACCAAATAGTTTTACAGCAAACGAAAAACCTTTAAAAACTGACTAATTTGGGTACTTATACGATATATTTACTGAATTTGGAATTTATCGTGAACCCATGACGGATTTAGTAAATGTAAACTCCTCCGTGGCACCTGATCCTTCTTCTATAAATTTTACACAGGTCCGTATTTTTCTATTATTGACTGTATATGTTTATTATGATTTATGGACTTCCAAATCGTTGATATATGTACTTTAATGGTAATACATAACTGTTTTTTGTTTGTTTGAGTGTTGAAACTTTTTGTATATCTTAACAACTTGGTTTGCAGTTATTTATTTATTGTCAACATAAATTTAGAATTAATTATAAAATATTTAAAGTTGTATTATTATCTCGTCATGTAAATTTACCGTAAAACTGTAAAGGAAATGCTACATATTTTAACATTTAAAATTAGGTCAAACGTTAAGAAGTTACATATTCGTGTAATAAAAATTATCTAGCGAACAGAATCGTGATGTTGTTATGTATTATTTTGAATAAATTATCTGTTTAATACCAAATTTGTGACTGAATTACTGTAAATCAGAGCCGGCCTGGCTCAGTCGGTAGCGCGCTTGACTCTTGATAGTGAGGTCGTGAGTTCGAGTCCAGCCGGCGGCAGATTGGTTTCCTGTCCTTCGAATTGAGACAGTAAAACCGAGGTCCTGTGTCAAAAAAAGGTGTCGGCACGTTAAAGAACCCTCACTGCTCAATGGCCGCAAGTACTTAGTATAGGCCAAAATTTAAAGCCCTTCACCGGCATTTGGTGACGTCTCCATATGAGTGAAAGATTCTTGAGTGGGACGTTAAACAACAACAAACAAACAAAGTATATATCATATGATTATGACGAAAGGTACAGTGTTTAATAGCAAAGACAATATCAATAAATAGAGTGAAACGTGTTTAAAACAGGGTATATTTAGCTAATGATAACACAACATATACCAGGTTATCAGATATATCAGAAACACAAACTTATTCCTAAGAAATTACACATGAAGAGATTACTGAACACACAGGATGTAGTACCCAGAATTAGGTGAACATTTTTTGAAAACAAATTAGAAATAAATATATAATCATGACTGATATACTCTATTCAAATTTGCTCTACCTGATCTACTTCTCTAATTTCTCTTTGAAATAACTATAGGTAACATACACATTCACACAGGCATACACGCATATGCTCTCCCTCCAACTTTCTATGTGTATTTCGCTCCCTTCAACGTTGTATGTGTATTTTGCTCTTCCCACTTTCTATATGTATTTTGTTCCGTCCCACGTTTTAAGTGTATTTTGCTCCCTCCCACATTCTATATTTATTTTGCTCCCTCCCACGTTCTAAGTGTATTTTGCTCCCTCCCACGTTCTATATTTATTTTGCTCCCTCCCACGTTCTAAGTGTATTTTGCTACCTCCCACGTTCTATGTATATTTTGCTCTCTCCCATGTTCTATGTGTATTTTGTTCCCTCCCACGTTCTAAGTGTATTTTGCTCCCTCCCACATTCTATATCTTTTTTCAACATCCCATGTTTTATGTGTATTTTGTTCCCTCAGCGTTCTTTGTGTATTTTGCTCCCTCCCACTTTCTATGTGTATTTTGCTATCTCTCACTTTCTATGTGTATTTTCCTGCTTCCCACTTTCTATGTGTATTTTGATCCCTCCCACGTTCTAAGTGTATCTTGCGCCCTCCCACATTCTAAGTGCATTTTGCTCGCTTCCACATTCTATGTATATATTGCTCTCTCCCGATGGTTTCTTATGATCATTGCGAGTGATGTTTAGTTTAATCTATTCATTCTCGCTACATGCAACGTATACATCGAACTTAAACCCAGCAATAAAAAATGAAAAAAAAAAACATACCAAAAGCATCTACAAACAAAGTTGTCGTGACAATTAATTCGTGATGATCAGCCCCTATCGTCATTTAATCACAAACATTAATATGTATGTTTTTATGATCTTTTTAATGCCTTAAACATAAAACGTGTTAAATTTTCAATATTTTGAATTGCATCAAACTTACAATCCGCCATTGGCTGTATTAATGCTACTGCAATAATTCAGATTTCCATAAAACGTAGCCGATCGAGTGATTCAGTCGAAGATAAAAACACGAGGTTACATGAATATGACTCTGACGGTTTTATGTCATCTCGTTTTCTTTTTACAGTTCGTCATGTATTCTGAGTGTCGGTACAATAATGATATATGGTAACTGGCGTTGTGTGTTTACATTACAAAGTAATCAATTTCTTCTCAATAAAATAATGATTTTGTTAGCTGGCATAGCGTGATTAAGTTAGGTTGAATCTTTTCAACCCTATGCATCTCGGTTGTATGCTGAATTCTCTTGTTTATGAGAAAAATACATTGTAACACCTCACTAATCACACCACTTTGAATCAATCAGTTAGGTGATCTGAATAACGAGGTACCACTGTATTTGTGTTAAAATTATTCTAGTGTTATAAGGGTTAAACATACCTTTCTCATTTTGAGGAAAAAAAACATGTATCATTAAAGGGGAATAAGCTGTGTTTACCAAATAAAATTATTTCGATTTTTTCTACTTTCACTACGTGTACTTGATGTACAAGAGCTATACACAGACATACAAATTCTTATATTCCTATATATTTTGTGAAAATAAGGTCAGGTCCAGATTGTGGTATGCAAATCAAGAAGTGAGGTTGACTTTATCAATTACAAGTGAGAAAGTGCCAAACTGTGTTTCTCTAGCAAATTTCACAAAATATATAGTAATTCAAGAATTTGTATGCATGTGTATATATTTTTTGTTATTGTATATCAGTCTAATGCCCCTTTAACCTTACAGAATTTTTTACATAAAACATAAAGTTTTGTATTGACTTCTATAATGAAATAGTGCATTTTAAAAACACATCTATACATAAGGCGCACAGAAGTACTAAGGTGCATAGAAAAGACCTTTTTCGAGTAGTCCCAAATCTGGAACCTATCACTGCATTATATCCATAATCTACATGGTCATATAAACGATAAACTGCGCAACCGGAAGTAATACTGCCCTACTTTTTCATTCAAACTGCAAACGCGACAGTTATAACGGGACAACTTGAAAAAGGTCAATCTAAGACGCTTTATGTATTTCATTTAAAGTAAAATTGAAGAAGTACCAATCGATAATCAAAACTCAAGTCCATTATAACACGACGAATTAGATGTGTAAATGGTCGCAACATGAAGAACAATTGCGAATCCCAAACGGGATAAGACCAGGTGTCCGGAAGGAGTCAACGTCTTCTGCTGGCATGCCACACCCGTCGCAAACGTTCCATGGAAACATTTCTAGTCAAATTCGGTGAAAAAGTCAATTTTGGAGATAAGGTCAAGTTCGGTGAAAAGCACGATTGGTGAAGGGGAGTCACTGTCTATGGCCGTGTTCCAGAATACTATCTAATATTTCTGAGAAGGGGACTTCATAATGTTTAACAAGATCTCTGTGTCGACCATAAAACTTCTTAAACGATGACTCCAAGCGTTCAACAACGTAACCTTGTGTAAGTAGTTTATTGGCTAGTCATGTTATTGGCATGTATTAAATATGAACATGTATAACATGTGGAATTAAAACATTTTGATTAACATCCATGTAGCCATGCCTACTTAATAACCCACAATGATAATTTGGCAATACATTTTAATTTATTATTCGGCATTGTATGGTACCTCTTTCTTTTTAGGAATTCTGCCTCTTTTTCAGATTCGGCCTAAAATGACTGATGAAGTCTTATTGACAGTAACAATTATATTGAGCATTTGTTTTGGTCTTTTTACGACACTATAACTTGGGTATTATGTGTATTCAACCCATCAAGCAATAATGAAACTTTTCTCGTGTTCCTTTCCGTCACGGTTCGTCATAGTAGTATACTGCTTCAAATATAATATGGGCTTTATAACTTCCGGTTAAGCAGTTAATTGTATATATAACCTGGTATATGAACACACTGCTGTGAAAAGTGTCAGATTTGAAATACAGCCAACAGGAAGGTGATGATACTTACTTCTTTAGCTTTATTCTTCGAAGATTACAAAGATATCACTAATTTATTACGAAAGCGGAACTTATCTTGCCCGAATTTATATTGAAGTCACGTGATCTAAGTTAGAAAGATTTCAACAGAATTTATCAGAAGGGAAAAACCCGAAAAAATGTATTTTTCCAAAAGTTTAAGTTATATGTAAACAATAACGTTTTTACCTATATAAGACAAAATTTGTTAAGATAATGGATTTCTGAAATAAATGATAATGTTGTACAAATTTACATTAAGTTTAAACCGCAGTCATTTTTTAAAATGGGTTTAGAGCTGATGTCGTAAGGTCAGTACAGATATTTTTTCTGTATCTGAAAAAACCCGAATCAGAAGCATTTTATGATTCCTTCCATATGAAACACACAGACACACACACAGACACACAGACACACACACACACATATACATATATATATATATATATATATATATATATATATATATATATATATATATATATATATATATATATATATATATATATATATATATATATATATATATACAGTTTAGTGCATGTTGTCAAAATGCCCATATCAATATACATCGTGTCAAAATGTGGTTTTTTAAATGTATTGATTGATATGAACATTAATGACAACCTTTTGACTTGTTTATCATTTTAATGATCTGTTTTATAAACGTATTTCTATATTTAGCTGATCATTTTAATTATAGCTATAAAAAAGAGATGGATTATTTACAAATATTGACTTCTTAAATTATCTGAATAAAAACTGTCAAAAGTGGAAACTTAGGTACGAGAAAACATATTCAATTTAAGTATACATCTATTCTTTTTATTTGATCATTATCTCTGTATTGATATACAGACCGAAATAAATTACACTAAACTTTGGATTTAATAGATTATTAAGAAAACAAAATGGTGTACAATTAGTTTTGACATCATCCCTATGTATACCATCTATATAAATGTCCAAGGTCTACGTTTTGATAAAAGTGAACATGCTTTATTTAATGTAACATTATTATGACGCAAATCACATCAAATTTGTTTAAATAGGTTTAGTTCGCGGCTTAATGATAAGCTGAGAATTTAAATACACTTTAACATCTCAAAAGACTTCGATTTCCGCTAAAGATTATATCCTATCATTACAGTATTTAAGTACGCTCTGTTCTTTTTAGTTCAAATTGAATCTTTTGTGCTGTTTATTTGTGTATTAAGTTGTGTTTTATGACTGTATTGAAAGTCCATTATGTACGAATTTATTTTGGACACTATTGAAAATCAGTCCGTTTCCATACATGACGTATAAAGATGATGATACATGTTTGATTGGTTATATAACCTACGAAGTTGTTTTACATAAAGGGGCTCCCATAATTATGAAAGTGATCTTATTTCTTGGTATCAAAACTCGTCGTTATGCTACCAATCAATTAACAATTCGAGAAATTCTGAGTACCGCGATATTATTCATCTTAGCAAAACATACGACAGATACTATATGCATACCAAGTCATATTAATGAGTCAAACATTGTTTCTCCCCATGAAGTTCTAGTTTTCTTCTCATTAATTTACAGTAACGGTGGTTAAGTCGCAGTTATCTAATAAACCTTGCGTTAAATTGAGATGTTCCAACAGTATTAAGGTAAAACAACCTATTTTCAGAAATTTATTGATGCAGTTTTGATGCAAATTATGCACAACTTCTCAGCATTCAACGGTAATTAGCCGTTATCATAATAAAGTCCTATAAAGAGCTTTTAATACAATTAATCCTCATTCTTATATAATTGATTAAACAAATGAAATAAGCGTATTTTTATCCAGGTCTATGCGTCGATATATTAACATTTTTACAGCTTGTTTTTTAACTACATACTTTTATGGAAAATAAGTGAAAAATACGAACGGGATGATATATTTTGCAAAAATGTGACATTGAGGTCATAGAAAGGGCACAATAAGGGTCAATTAATTTGTTCCTCTATATCCTCATTATGCCAAAAACATATATAATTTGAGTATTTTTAATAGTCTTAGTCCGGAACCGGAAAATGAACCCTGGGAAATTTAGACTGTAAAACAAAAACCGTGTACTAGCGGCAGTCGCAAGATTGTCATGCACAGTATGACGTCAATTTTCTTTAGAAAAGGTAATGTCACAATATATGTCCAAAAAGGTAGGTTTTTATATCATCCTTGTTTTGTACACTATTTGCGTGTATGTTTTTATGCGTCATGTCAGGCTCTTTTAAAATAGCGAACAAAATTCGAGTCCGTATAGATTTATGAGCTGTCGGTAGATGCAAATATTTTCAAATGAAACCATGACATAGGCCGAGGAAAGTATACCCAAATCCTTGCATATAGCGCTAAAATAGAGTTTTTGCTTAGCAAGCTGAACTTTCCCAAGGTTCATTTTCCAGAGTGCCATCAAACTTTAGATTTCTGCAAAATTATATGACATTTCTTGTACCTAATGTGAAAATTACGGGTCTTAAAACCTTTGTAACGATTTGAGTTACTCGTCAAATGAACTTTACGGAAATTTGGATTACATTTGTCCTATGATTTTTGTTAAAAATTGACATTATGTTTTATAGCAGTGAAATTTTTATTTCTGCACTTGTAAAGTATATCAGACATAAGGAATTACCCATCCACAATCCAAATTTAAAAAATATACGGTTGTCAGACCGATCGTCATAGAAGAATTTTGTATTTGAGAGATAATAAGTAAACAAAGCTGACATTCTAATAACGTTGTCGTCCTTATTGCTTAGTAAACATTAAAGACGGATGTAATTCTTTAAAACGAGACCAGAGTTCAAATTGTATCGGGTATAGCCAACGCCCATGACATCATTACCGTTTATCTAAGAGTATTTGAATGCTTTCAACTTTATCTGGATAGCTATATCAATATATATATCAATATATATATATATATATAGAGAGAGAGAGAGAGAGAGAGAGAGAGAGAGAGAGAGAGAGAGAGAGAGAGAGAGAGAGAGAGAGAGAGAGAGAGAGAGAGAGAGAGAGAGAGGAGGGGATGGATGGATGGACGGACGTACGGACGGACGGACGGATAGATAGTTAGATAGTTAGATAGATAGATAGATAGATAGATAGATGAATGATTGGTCAAATATGTATGGGATTGTTCATGCATGTGTGAAAGGTCGTACATGTATGTGTGAATAATTGTTTATGAAAAATAAGTTGTATGCGTGTTTATCCGTGTAAATCTAAATATATCTGTGTCACTCTCTCTCTTCCTCTCTCTCTCTCTCTCTCTCTCTCTCTCTCTCTCTCTCTCTCTCTCTCTCTCTCTCTCTCTCTCTCTCTCTCTCTCCGTGTGTGTATATGAGTGACACTACATAATATATACATATATACATCTGAAACGCAGGTATTATTTTATAGGAAGATCAACGACTGTGTCAAGAAGAAAGAGATATATAAAGACATATATACATATCATACATCATATTTTTGTATAATTTTGGATTTTATTTCAAATTTTACATCTAAGTTTAATGTTAAACTATAATGCGGAAAAAACAACAACAGTGCTGTGGAGTGTCCTTCATCGTATTTCACCGGAAGCTTAATTTGAACTAATTTTTTTATCTCTACCTAGGCCTTGTAAGACTCGATGATTCATAGCTATCAGTAGAAAAGTAATATATATCATTTCAATAAAAGAAATAGATCTGTAAATTGATTCTTTTCACGCAATATTTAAATTTGAATATGCTTATTGTACCTTAGACTGATAAAGGTATCTCTAACTAAGTGCACGTAACTCATATAACAGATGTTACCCAGGTGTTATATTTGATGATCCATAAAAAGTTGGGGAATCCCATATTGTCATACATCCGTATGATACTCAAGTAAACAAACGAAGGTATACAGTATGTTAATCCTGATTAGCATGTGCGATTGTCGTCATCGGTTTCTGAAATAGAAAATAAATCAAATACAGTTTTTATACAAATCTTAACTCTAGTTTGCACAAATATACTCGTAAATATTTATAGCTGATACTCGAGTTGTAAAATAAATGTCAGGTTACATGGGGTAATAGATGAGCGGACATTAAAACATATTCGTTATAGACAAAATTCCGTTGTTTTAATAAATGTGCTATAAAGCATAGAAATTAAAGAAGTGTTTCTAGGTTGTAAAACCGTGCAGTCAAAGCAGGTTTATTTACTATCAAACCTGCCTTCACAAACACTTGTTTTCAGCAGTCACTTGTCTTCAACAACCAGTTTGTTTTCCCTCAATCAATTTCACTTGATAAACATACCTAAACTAGCAGCCATCTGTCAAACGCGGCCAACAGCCAGCGATATGCACAACAAAATGCTTGGCCGCATTGGTTTAAGCAGCCATCTATCAGTTGAAGCAGGAATTTAAAATCAGATAACTAAAAATGACACTTTTTTCTAATGTAAACATTTGTTGGAAAGTAATCTTTCCTAATTGTCAACATACATAACATAGTATCCAGTGAGAAATAAAACGTTTTTCCCGTGAAGCTTGTCATAACCGAAAATTGAGTAGAATAATCCGTATGATAATCAATTACAAAGGGTGACTCCGCTTCGCCATCTTATGTGAATCGGACAATACCACAGTACACATGAACTTATTTTCATAACATATATATGAATATAAGATTTTTATACCTGTGTATAGCTCTTATTTGTTATTGTACATCAAGTACAAGTAGTAAAAGTAGTATATATATCGAAATAATGTTTTGGTAAACACAGCCAATGCCCCTTTAATTACATTCCCTTCACGGGATTGACACGTGATATTCTAAATATTTATCGTTTAGAAATAACATTAATATGAATGTATTGATATCGAAATCTTTGAATGTTATTATGGTATTTAAAACAAAACTTCGTATTACCGGGGTAGTTAATTAAAAAGGCCTACCAACTTACAATAACATCAGTTCTTGCAAAGACAGCCCACAATATATATATATATATATATATATATATATATATATATATATATATATATATATATATATATATATATATATATATATATATATATACATATTAGAACTTCCGTGAGTGGAGCTTCAATGAGTCAAATTTCTCGATGTTTTGAACTATTGATAAAGTCCCGAATAATTTTGTTATTTAGCGCTTTTTATCAACAATTTCTAATTCAAACTTTTATGAGTCGAATCTCTAAATGTTCCGAATATATATAATTTCATTAAAACTTATTCAGCACGGATTTATCAACAGAATGAATATATCGAAAATTAACAGCGCGATTTATTTTCTGAATACATAATGTATAATAATATGAACATTTACTTCTTATATTTCATGAATCATACTTCAAGTTTGCATTTTAGAATTCATATTGATAAGATTTAATAAAATCCCAAACGAAACACTCTTCAATTCTTTACCATATGAATTTTGGTCAGGGTATGCTAATCTTTGTATTTGAGTTAATATTTGCATCTTTGTACTCGTAAATTGCGCCATTAACTTCTTATGCTTTAAAAGTAAAAATGAAGAAGTACCAAGGGATAATCGAAACTCCAAGTCCATTAGAATACGAAAAATGAGATAAACAAATGACCTCAACATGAAGAACAATTGTAAATCCAAAACGGGATGGGACCAGGTGTCCAGAAGGAGTCAGCGTCCCCTGTTAGCATTTGTACAACTGAATATAGCTCTCATTTGCTATTTGTACACCAATGCCATGCATTAAAAGTAGAAAACAAATTCGAGATAATTTTATGGAGTCAACACAGCTAATGTCTCTTTGATTTTGCATTTTAGTTAAAACGTGGGGTTTGCGTTCCTCGTCTATTAATATGCATTTTACAAAAAATATTTTATTCGTTTAACAATTGACTAAATTGTTTATGCATTGTTTATTAGGCCTAAATACATTCATTTCTATATCTAGGTAATTAATTGTCATGAACAGAAATGTTGCCATTTGGAACGATTGTTAGGAATACACAAACATTTATACTATTGTTTCATTAACGCTAAGTTTAACAATAATATTTATTTAAATGAGACCGTGAAACGCTCAGTCGAGGCTATTCTGGTGCGTCTTTTGTGCCGTGGACACCTTAACCTCTGACCTCTTTATGTCGCAAGGTGCAGCACGCCATTACTGAGAGTGAGCGACGTCATCTAAAAAACCACAGAAAGAATCGATGCGTTATGACTAGATATTATGTTTCGATTATCACTTTACGGTTATGTAGTTTCCTTATTTTAGGTTGAAGTCCTCCCATAGACAAACAATACTCAATTGTTTTAATGGCGGTAAATTGTGCCGCCGTTAGAATAGTTTCTTTTCTTTCGTTCGATTCAAGTTTCGTTCTGTTGGTGTTCTCCAGGTATGTTGGTATCACCGCTACAAGAGACACAAAATTTGATCCGGAATTCAAAATTTTTAAAATTTTATAAATAGATAAAGAAATGTATCAATAAAACCAGTATCCACCCTGAAAAGGATACTTTACTTTTGTAATTATATTGGTTTTGTCACGGGATATTGTAAATTTATGCTGAAGTCGATAACTTTAGGATTATGTGGTATTTAGTGCACATAAAATACTCGGAGGTTCTATAACGAGTGATCATTTTATATAAAATTATTTGAATCGAGTTTCTTGGTTTGTGAAAGTTAAAATATACAAGCCTTTCTTAAAACTCTTTAAAATATTATAAACATAATACCAAAGTTATTATGCTCAAGACGATCGTTTCTGTCAATTAGACTTCATCAGTTGGGCTCCAAATCTAAACAGATTTCTAAAGGGAAGGTGGTATAATACAAGGACAAATGATAAATCTAAATGCATAGCCAAATCCGTCTAAAAATGGGCAATATGAATTAGATGAATAGGCTGATATTAAACTATCTCCACGATATGGAAACTGTTTTTTGATTATTTTGGGTGGAAATAAAATGACATGTCAATTAGTGTACAATCGTAACCCTTTGGCAAACCCCGTGCGTGTAAAATGGGAACGTGGTTGTCGCACGTGCTCCATTGACCAATGATATGAACGGGGAGTCAAAATCCACGTATTAGTTTTTAGCAAAGTTTATCAAATTAGAATGAACGCTAACAAATTCACCGTGAATGTGTAGCATGTATAATAATCGTCGAATACTTTGGGAATCGTATAGTTTATCCATGTGTACTCATTTTTGAACATTTGTATTGTAAATATGTTATATATTTTTTTCTCGATACCTGTGGTTGTGAAAATAAAGAATTTGAATATCAGGTATGTGAGAGATTAAGAGAAGAGTCAACAATTATCTTTTGTCAGAATATTTCGTTTTAGATATTTCGATGAGTAAGTGTCCTTTTGGAGAGTTTTATCACATATTAGTAAAACTATATATTACTTTGGTATTGTTAAACATAATATTTTGCAGTTTTTATCATAATTGATTTTTCTAGTTTCCAAAAATGTCATTTATTGCATTGTTTGGGATGATTGTTGAATTAACCATTATAATGTTTATGCCTAGACTTATTTTACCTACATTTTTATTCAACTTAGATGAATTTCGTTATTTTCCAATCCCGTTTTAAATAATTCATTTTATCTATCATCATTAACCATGCTATTTTCATAAATTCTTAAATCTGCAAAATAGTATCATTCTAAGTCGATCAACTGGTGACGTCATACAATGAAATGTTTGTTGACAATAAGATGTTTAGACTAATCCCAAAATAGTTACTTCCGAAAGAAGTCAAAAAGGGGGGCGCAAATTACGAAATATATAATGGCGTCTCGCCAACTAAGCAGGGTGCTTTTGCCTTGGAATTTCGATGTTCTGCAGCAGCGCGCTTTCCAAAAACCTATCATAGATCAAAGTATCATTCAAAATAATCGAAACCAAAACTTTCTAGCTTCCGAAATGTTTGAACATGGGTACGTAGGTTCGTAGTTCTTCCTTTACCTGAGAGAGAGAGAGAGAGAGAGAGAGAGAGAGAGAGAGAGAGAGAGAGAGAGAGAGAGAGAGAGAGAGAGAGAGAGAGAGAGAGAGAGAGAGAGAGAGAGAGAACATCATGTGTCCATAAATATGAACACGAGTTTTGAATCTCGTCATACGATGTAAGGAACAAAACAAATTCTTGTCCGCATGTCACTGTATGCTCGTACAGCATCTTCAGTAACTGATGCTGTACCGACAGACACTGGTTTATAACCCAGAGATCACAACATATAAAGTTGTAAAACTCCAGATCTAGTGGTATGAAAACTTGTAAACGAGAAAAGGATTTATTGTGAATCGACAACGATACACTGCAGTATACATACTATCAACAATATTTCTAAGCTTATGAGAAAAATCGTCAATTTACTCGAACAGGGTTGGTGGTCTTTCCCCGGGTAAAATGTAAACAGGGTTTCTTCTTCGCCATTTAATCTGACCGCCTCCATATGACTGGAAAAGTGCTGTAAAACTATATACGGATATACTAATACCGTGAGGTTTCTAACCGCCTAAACGGACACGGGACCTCAGTTTTCAGTTTCTTTTACTTTAGACTTTTGACTCCACGTATGCCGAGCGTTCGGCTACATATAGGTCCTACTCTATATATTAAAAGTATCTGTTCTGTCCCAAAAAATGTGAACCCGAATACTACCATCTTGAGATGCAGACACTCTACCATAATATCATGTAGACATTAAATAAAGAATGCATTGTGGGATTGTTTGTATAAACGAATGATAGCAATGTGTGAATTTAAAATCAAGTTAAACGTTGAATCAGAAGATCCACATACATATGCACATTTGTGCAAGGAATTTGAAATTTTGATTGCTTTCCTGGTGACACCCAATATACTAAAAAAAATAACAAAAACAAAGCAAAACAAAAATAAACAAACAAACAAATAAGAAGATACTGATTAAAAATCGAAAAGAAAATGGTGAAAACGGGATGTGGTATTATGAGGTATCTTTTCCTTTTCTACATTGTAGTTGTCGAATATAGAGAAATCAAGGTCAAAATGGTGAACTGAAATTCAATCCCGATATGAGTTATACAAATTGCGCCTCTCTTTTTTCGGGATGGATACTTTTCCAGCCGTCTGTGATGCTACAATTACTCAGTAGGTTAAACTGTGTTAAAAGAATCAATGTTATTAATACATAAAGCCGTCTTTACGACTATACCTGGTGACGAGGCGACTAAGTAAACCTTGAATTTGAATAATCTTCTTCAAAATATTATCATAGTGTATCTATAGATTTGTAAAGCGATACTTGCTATGGTTGTATTTAGGTGCCAGCAGTATTTTGAACTAGTCGAACTCGACTTGCGGTTTTTACACCTTATAACCATCTTATAGATATATCACTTCAAAGAAACCCTTAAAAATGATTGAAGCGTAAAATGAAAAGCCGTCAACTTCATTTCATTTAGTCACAATCAATTGATTTTATATTATTTTACGCATATATGGCACATTTACGACGTGTGTGATAAAAAAATGGTGATAAACTGGATTTAACACATGATTAGAGAATATTAAAGATTAATAATTACACAATTTTGTAGTTTAATGTGATGTACTGTATTTGAAGTCGTGTACTTTAAAATTGCGTGTTCCTTTTTGAATTTGTTTTCATAAAAGTTCAAGGAACCTCTCTTTGGTAACTTTATCCATATTGCTTACTTTATTGCTTCCCGTTTTTCGGGACAAGGTGGTAGAATTTGGGGTCAATAATGTATTTATATGAAATATCCAATACAAATACATTTTAGCTTTTTCCTTCCACATGGTGAATGTTTTTGCATTTTATTATTATTTTTTATTTTTGTAAAAACAAAACCGTTAACCCATGAACTGACAGTCCGTGATTCATACGGGTATTTTTGTTTTTGAAAGAATAATTCTTAAATTTTAAAAGAGTTTCATAAACCGTATATATATATACTCTTCACTGAAAAATGATAAGATATATTAATAATCAACATACATTTTACAGAAAAATAGCGATAAAAATACATGTACTATTTTTTTTTCTCATACGCTTGTGCTGTTATTTATAAAACTCGGTGATGAAATGCTTAATGCAGAAGGATCGCCCACGCTTACCGTTGTTTTACTAGGTGCACGCTTACTAGGTAAATAAACACTGTCACGTGGCGCTTTAAATATAGTTAAAACAGTTTGTCAGTGTATAGAGATATAAATCTATACAATAAAGTATTTCTGAAATTGTGTCACAAAAGTTCAACAAATTTCCATGACGGGTATTCACCGAACGAACAGTCCTGGACGTGTTAACCTATGAATGTACTTAACTGCGAAGTTAAAATTTAACTTTTTTAAAAAAAAAAAAAAAAGTTTTTTATCTATTGTGTCGGGTGACGCATCGTATGAAAAATTTACAAATTCAGGGGTATGTTATAACGTATATATTTCTAAATAATAAACAGGCATTATATTAATATCAGATCATTTATTTTTACAAATGCGAATAATGTTTGAAAGTAGAGGTATATACAATTCATAATACTATATTTTAAATTCGGGCTCGGCTGATGGAGATAACAGAAACGATCGTTTAAACTGTTTGCAAAACTATAACTTTAGTATTATTTCTATGACATATTGACAACAACATTATCATGCATGTAGTATTAGTTTAGTATTTGTGTTGAGTCCAGGAATACTGTAGCAGAACAAATTACAGCATTGCATTTTTACATGAAAAACTAAAAACTCTCTCTCTCTCTCTCTCTCTCCAGCTTGCATATCCACAGACCATTGAAAATTTAGTCAATTAGTCATTACTCACAAAAATGCATAAATGATTACTGCGACAACACGATCGGGGAAGTATATTAAATGGTTTAGGTGTATTTATTATAATCAACATAACCTAGTGGGATTGCAGTCTCGTGAACCCTTTCTTGACCTGGACGAGTTTAAATTTTAGGTAATAAAGCATAACATTAAAATTACACTGACTAGAGTAATCATTCCTACTCGTCACCATGTATAAGAGACTATTCAGTGCAGAACAAAACGTTTTTCCCGTGCAGCTTGTCAAAACCGAAAAGTGAGTAGAATTATCTGTATGGTAATCAAAAGTTACTCCGCCCCGCCATCTCATGTGAATCGTACGATACAAATACATTACGCCATTAAATCAAGCAAGTTTGTTGTACAATTTATCTCCCTTTGTATTTGCTTTTAGACGTATTATGTGAAGATAAGCTAAGTTGATACGCTAGGTATGTAGAGTCTCATTCCTTAAAATCTAATCAAACTTGCTATGTAGCTTTACAAAATGGGACCAAGGCGCGAGAGGTTCGTTCCTGTAATCATTAGGTAATATCTGCACAAGTTGAGGTATTGGAAATTATTGGTAAATGACTGAGTATAGTTTTGTCAAGTATTTCTTGTGTACACTCTGACATGAGATATTCTGAATCATACTTGCTCGAAACGTGAATTTTCACAAAATATTATTTGTTTATTTTTTATTATTTTGTTTGTTTCAAGATTATTTATTCCACACTTAACCGTTTTCTGGAGAAAATTTACATAAACAGTAACATACGTTAGTGACTAAAATTATGTGAAACATCGCATAAAACAGAAAAAAATATCAAAGTATTAAAGTGATGAATGATACAGTTTTGATTAAAATGTCTTATGCAAATATTAGGTATTTTCGTTATCCAGAGTTACCACCCCTTGTAGCAGGTATGTATTGTGATGTCATTTGTTTGTGCGTAAAATGAAAAAAAGTTGTCAATTGTGACGTCATATGTTTGTGTGAAAATGACGTTGTTTTCTCACGTAAAGACATGACGTCACAATCGATACCTGCTGACATGGGAGATAACTCTGACTAACGAAAAGACAACAAAATACCAAAGCAGTAGATTTAATAAAGAGGACAAAACAAAGGGTCAAGATGATCGTTTCTGTCAACAAGACTACATCAGTTGAGTGAGCGTAGCATGTTCTGGAATACACAGAGAATACATGTTTTGATCACACACTTTATCTTACTAACAAGACTGGAATTTAACATTTTACATTACTTTGGCTGAAAATGAGGCTGTCAGGATCTATATACATAAAATTTATTAGACTTCTAAATGACCAGCGCAGTGGTCTCATAATTAAAACACGTATGTATGGGTCAGTGCGACAAACATTACAGATTCCTCTTGTATACAACAGCACGGCATATCACTTTCATCTGTAATTACTGTCTCAGGGAATTTATCTCCAAAATTATCCCTATCAACATTTTGCATTAGCCACTAAATTCGACATATTGTTGTTTATTCACAAACATATATCTTCGTTAGCAGTAATAGTTATTTGCTTAATTAGCGGTAAACGTCAGTACAGATTAGTGGAACCTCTTTGATATCAACAATAACAAAATCTTGCACGCATGTGCGACAATAATTTCAGCGGGAAGATTACGTACAGTTACGTTCAATCACAAATAGAAACAATAGTCCCGCACAAACGTTATCGGGAATCACTTGGTACATGAATTAGTTCCATTATTCAAAAAATATATTTGATTAACTTTGTGTCTCTCTTATTTTGCAAAGATCTATTAAAAATCTCATAAAAGCCAGTTTCGTTCTTTTGTGGACTATATTTTTCGAATCTATGGTTACAAGTAACCAAATCAAGGATCACAAATTTTCAATCTGAATTTGCAGTTTAACAAGAGTAAATCTTGTTTCAGATTCAGTAGATTTAAGTGTTTTTTATGCTCCGATGAGAGATAGTTTGCAATGTTTACTATATTCAAGAAAACAGATTTATTGAAAATGGGCAGTTATTCGGCGATCAGCCATTTTGAGTTCAATGCTAACTGAACGAAATGACTGATGTCACAAGTATTGTGATATAGTGAGGTACACCTGCTTCCATCTTTGGATCTTCTAGATATGTTTGAATATTGATGAGACACTCTGATGGTATCAGTTTGGTAAATGGTTGAATTAAAAATATTAAATGAGTGAGAATTCACAAATTACTTTACTTATTACTTATTCCAAGAGACATTTTTGACAATGTAGAGATATCTAACACTCAGATCTGATTAATATTCTGAGATTTTACGAATTTTAACAATGCATTAAAACGAGTAAACCGATTCTAAACGGATTTATTGAATATTTGAAATATCGCAAAAAATAAAGAAAAACGAAATTTTTGTTTATATGGGGAAAAAATTATTTCAAAATAAGATGTAATTCCTTGATTCTAATCTGAATAATTGTATTTATAACAAATATTTTTTCATGATAGCCTTATTGTTTTTTGTGACTTATAATTACAAAAATGTTTATGGGGGAGTGTATGAATAACAGAGTACCGGTATATGAATTTTGTCTGTATATAATTATGTCTTAAAGCCATGGATTATTTATTGTGATGTAATCATTGTAAAAATATGGCAATAGAATATTTAACAAAACAAAGTGCAATTGTACTTTTAAACGTTAGATATAAATAACATTTCCATGGAGAGTGATAACAGTAAAGGACAATTATACTATTCCTTTGGAAGATCTGAATTTCCCCCATTACTGCCAGTATGAGAAGGGATTTTCCCATGTGGGAAAACATCGTGGTATCTGCCTTTTTTCACATGAGCACGCGAGCATCAATAAAAATATTAGACATAAGCCTAATAAACTGGACCTATATTTCTTTTTCTCCATCCTGCTTTAAAACTCCTTTATTGAAAACAGGATCTGTGGAATAAAATTAAACAATAAACTTTTTACTATTAAAAATTTCAAGATTTTATACAAATTTGTAAAAATAAGAAACAGAGCGGTATAAAACATTGAATGGATGAAAAATGCATGCGGGATAGGCTCGTCACTGACCGAAATATTTACCCCCCCCCCCCCCGGATGAAAATTCACTATCCCACATGGATACCCATGATGAATTATTGTATTATTTCACTACTAGATATACTAGAATATAACTTTTTATGATTCCTAAATAAATCTGCTATGATATATACAGCAAATAAAAAA
Source organism: Atrina japonica (assembly GCA_030159075.1). Classification (NCBI taxonomy): domain Eukaryota; kingdom Metazoa; phylum Mollusca; class Bivalvia; order Pterioida; family Pinnidae; genus Atrina; species Atrina japonica. Next base: position 535,836 of record BROG01000116.1, read on the forward strand.
TCGTCGAGACAAAGTGAGATTGTATTAGCAATGATCAGCTGATGAATTCTTTTAAGAACATTTCTGTTTATAGAATCGTCTAAGCTACTCAGAGTTTCATCAAATAGTTTCAATAATAATTGTTTACCCTCATAGTCAGGAAATGAGATCAACTACGGAAGTTTAGTATGAAAAAATGTCAAAATTTTATTTGATTGAAAAATCAGAAGTTATTCCCAATCGCCACAAAGGATTACGATGGTCCGTATTATCAAAAGCAAAAGTCAGTAGACGAATGTATTTACAAAGACTGAATTTGAAATCTAAGATAACAATTCGATCGTGATTCTAAAAAATCATTGATTAAAAATAAAACAACCCTCCTCTGCAAGTAACTGTGATTAAGGGTTCATCTCATAATCATGTCAATGCAGGACTGTGTAATATCGGTAAAAAAAATTCAATTCGAAATTGAGGAAATCGTGCCTAATACAATCTGTACATCCTGTTAAGACGAATAAGTCAAAGATGATGTAATCTTAAATATCAATCATTGATGCCAAATTTAGATCTCAATTTAATTTATTCACGACGATAACAGTTTCATGACAGCAGTGCAACCAACTTGTATATTATTGTTCCGATAACACCTAGTTAGTCAGCGGACTGTTACAGGTGTTCGCTAATTACCATAAACAATGTTTATCGTTCGATTCACATAATTTTGCGGGGCGGAGTATCCTTTTAATTAGCATACGGATGATACTACCCAATTTTCGGTTAGGACAAGTATTATGTTTGCATCTTATAAACACAATGCTAGAATGAATGGCTGATATCTTGATAGAAAAAACAGCATCAGGACATAAATAAACACAAAATTTTCAGTTATATTGTGGAGGCCATTTTTAAATGGTGGAGGAGAGAACCCGGTTACAATGTACCCGGGAAGAGACCACCGGTCTTCCGCAAGTAAACTGACAAACTTTTTCACAAAAATCAGCTTAGGTTCCAGCGGGGCTCGAACCTGCGCTGATCGGAAGTGAATGACTTCATGATTTAAAGCGTGATGCTCTAACGTCTCGGCCACGGTGGCTAGATTTTGATACAGAAGAGGGCATGTGTAGACAATAATAACAAACAGAGTACGAAATGGACACGACACAATACAGTATCCGGATTATATAACAACAGGCTTCACAGAAAACGCTGTTTATTTCGAACTAAATAGTCCTTGGTATGGCGACAAGTTCGAAGGACTACTTTTTCTGGTGATTCAATATATATTGCAATAAGTAAAAGGGGTAACGATATCCCAACCCGCAAAGTTATCGAATTTGAATATAAGACCGCCGATGTAGAAAATGAAATGAACAGAAAGCCAATTTTTGTAGCATAATTAATCTTAGATCTTTCTACTTCCGGGTAGCACAGTGGTTAGCGCACTAGCTTCTCATCAGTGCGACCCGGTTTCGATCCTCGAAATGGCCAAGGGAGTGTGTGAGATGGTATGGTAGTGACCAACTCGGACAAGTTGATTTTTTCCGTGTACTCCCGTTTCCTCCCACGGCAAAGCACCCCTAACGCCAACATCAGAGCCAACGAGAGACATTTACATAAATTGTTTAAACTTAATTGTTAATCGTTGTAAAGATAAATAAAGTTTGAGCTTTTTCTACATAGTATTGCAATGTTGTTGTTTTTTTGTACAAAAACAATCGATTAACAATAGTTTACCTCTGGTTATGTTATACAGACATGAACATGACATTTAACAAAGATCCATAAATCCATAAATCGTGCTTATCGTAAACATCTACCCAACATGTCAGTAAAAACAACAATCATGTCGTTTGTCATCGATAGTACTAATACACAATATATGAGTGTGTTCCGGAAATAACATTTCTGCATTGTTTTCGAATCTAAATATATTACAGAAACTAAAGTCAGAGTATGAATTACAGGTAGCGCCATTTTGATATTCAAATGGAAAATCCCGGTTAGGTTTTTCCTTGTTTTCAATGTAGTGTTGACGTATCGTTATTTTGATAGCAAATAATCACCTTTCTAAATATAAATATATACTGTATTTCGTTTTAAATATTTGTATCTGTATGTAAATGATAATTCTATTAACCGTTTTCAAATCCAATAAAATTCAATGTCCCCCAAAGGGAAGTATAGTTATGCCAAATATATAAAAAATATTGTCGCCTTTCACTTGATAAAGGCCAAGGGGCCGAAAATTTGTGAATATTGAGTGTTTTAGCGTTTTCAAATCGTTAGTCCGATCACTGTATAAGGGACTTAAAGTATAAATTTTACATACATTTTTTATATTTCACATAGCAATATGCCGTAACCATAATTGTGAATTCTTATATTTTCTCTTTTCGGCTTATTGTTATTTTTTCAGTTTACCATCCCATTCAGACACTTATTAATTATATCATTACTAGTGTTTCATTATTCTACTTGTCTATATCTTATCTTCTCTTTGACTAACATATTGTATGGATCTGGTTGTTTGTTGTTTACATCCCGTCATGAATTGTTCACCTATAATGAGATGTCACAATCTTTAGGTGAAGTGCCACAAATTTTAACTTTTGCCTTGGACTGACGCTAATGCAGTGACGGTTCTTTTACGTGCCACGCCTCACGTGAATCAAGACCTCGGTTTTATGTCTCATCCAAAATACCTGTGACTTTCACTTTAATTTTGTATGCCGAGTGCATGGCGAAGGAACAGTCGCTACAATTCTAAAGTCTTTGGTATGACCTGGCAATCGAGAATTGGGAATCGAACCCAGAACCTTCCGCTTGCGAGTCGAACGCTCCACCACTAGACCACCGGAAGCGATGATAATGCATAACATTAAACATTCAAGTTTTTGTAATCAGGTTGTGTAATATTTATTCGAGCTTACTGTCTGATACCTAATATGTGACAGTCCGCTGGAACCTAAGCTGATTTTGTGAAAATGTTTGCCAGTTTGATTGCAAAACGTTGGCGGTCTCTTCCCAGCTACATTGTATTCGGGTTCTCTCCTCCGTCTATAAAAAACTGGCCGTCACCAGATCATTAAAAATTGTTCAGTGTGGCGTAAACACCGTACAAACAAATAGAATTCCTATGTGGCCATAGTGATCAACGTAAATTTGAACTTGTACAGCGGTGACCAAGACTGCAATAAATAACCAAGGTTAGTACTTCTATATTCCTCCAGACCTAACCGCAAGTGTCGTTAGATTTAATGACAAACGTCAAGGGTATGCATTCGCAAATATTATCCAGTGTAGCTTGGTTTTCAACAATAAATTATCTTATATTTAAAGCCGTTTTTTTATTATTAAAGCGTCGTTTTATCAAATATACATTAAGACATTATAAAGAAATGAGTCAAAATCGAAAACTGTCAGTTTTGATGGTTTGGAATTTTGTGAGTCAACATCTACTTATGGAAGACACGACATTAGTGGTTTTCAGACCTCACATGTTGGAGCTGCGTTTAATTTTCTGAAGATATCGCTCTTAGGAGGCCGTTAACACTTTGTATAATAATCTCCGTATACGTCAATGTCTCAGTAGTTGTATAACGAGTACAAATAGCAAGATCATTAAAATTAAAGCGGTTAATATATATATATATATATATATATATATATATATATATATATATATATATATATATATATATATATATATCTGTGTGTGTGTGTGTGTGTGTGTGTGTGTGTGTGTGTGTGTGTGTGTGTGTGTGTGTGGTGGTAGATCAGCGCAAATCGAAAGTGTATGGACGTGAACTCGCTATTTCAAATCTCGCTTTATCCGTCCTCGCTATATTCAATGTTTACAATTAATTCGGACTGTAATACAGATTTTTAAATCCCATGACAATTGACAAAGAAAAAAGCACCTATTTATTAAATGCATATATAAAGAGAACACAACATTTTATTGCTAGCTCAAACATTTAGTATCAATTCTTGGGTGTCCGGGGCCAGAAGTCACCAAATTTACTCAATACTCAAGCTCAACTTTTATTTCATTATTTTGACTATAAAATTGTTTATAAAACTTTTGGATTTTAGTGATTAGGAAACATATTATGATTTTTAATTATTTACATATAAATTTATGCGTCAAACTTATGATTTACCTGTGAAAATCGAATAAGTACGTTGAGTACGGTACTCAAGATTTGAGTACGTACTCAAACATTTTTAAATACTTCTGAAGTTTTCTTAAAATGAGCAATAATTTTGATCATTATTTACAATTGTATGCTGTCAATATACAAACTTGTCCAGTTACAGAATACATTTTGCATGTTTTTACCTTAAAATCATGAAAAGTTAGTTGAGCTTGAGTACTGAGTAAATAGATAAAAAATCTCAGATACCAAAGTATAAATCAATAGAATGTCCATAACATAGATACAAATCCGGTAAAAATGGACAAACACGGACCTCTGGAAACCAAGAGGTGGGATCAGGTGCCATGGAGGAGTAAGCATCCCCTGTCGACCATTCACACCCGCCGTGAGTCCACAGTCAAGTCCAATGAAATACGTGAGGAGTGAATCCTCGTCACAATTGGTACAGACGTCTCAACAACCGGCAACGAAAAGGCAACTCAACATTTCACTTAGTGAAACAGAGTAATCGCAAACAAGACTATTATACCGACCGTAAAATTTGCGGAACGTTGACATTAAACGCGGTTTTCGATATCCCTGTGTCAATAATTTGTCAGTGAGTAGTTTACCTCTGTATATGAAATCTTCATATGTTGTACATACTTGGCATATCGGATCATTTGTGAAATATAAACTCCATATGCGGGTGACTGAGGGATATTATTACTTAAATGTGGACAATTTACGATGGGAAAGTCGAAATCGTGTAGCTTAGTTGCCAATTTCCCGTCTGTGTCTATATTAAGTAAAATGTCTAAGTATGAAGCGTGTGTGCTTCGGGCCCAGGTAGTACTATGGTTAGTACACGTTCCTATTATTATGCAACCCGGATTCGATCCTCGAGCTGAACAGGCATGTATGTGAAATGCTATTGCGGTCACAATCTCAAAGCTTTCATCGGGTCCCGCAAGCGGTAAACATCGCATCAATCCAGCTCCAGAGTCAAGAAGGGACTTTGATTTAAGTTGTAAAACTTGCCTTTTAATGTTTGTAAATAAATACAATTTAAAGGATGATTATGTTATGTAATTATAATTATTCAGCACACTTTATGAACCTCGACGTCATCATAATTGTATGAAACTCAGTAAAATTATAAATTGATAATCAAGAAATGTTGAAGAATAAAAGTGTTGAACTTTGGACGGCGATTATGTAATGAACAGTCCTATATCGTAATGTTAAAAAAAAACTTTACATTCATCATTTAATTTAAAAATCACCAATTTTCAAAAAAATATTTGTTTATGCTCTTTTAAATTCTACTAATAAAATCATTTTACATGTCTGAAAGACTGATCTGAGGAAAAACGAGAGAGAGAGAGAGAGAGAGAGAGAGAGAGAGAGAGAGAGAGAGAGAGAGAGAGAGAGAGAGAAAGAGAGAGAGGGGTTATCTTTATCTAACTGACATGTTTCACTAAGCGTGGGAAAAGGAAACAAAGCGAAATGTAGATTTCAGGATTACTCATTCATTCATTCATTTTTCAACTGCAGTGTATAGTATAGTAAGTGTACGTTTGAATTTGTTCACCTTTGACTCTTCATACAAACACCGCAATTAAGAAATCCTTATATCGGTAACTACTTTTCCGATGAATAATACCACAACGAGATAAAAGTACAGTGTTTAGACCTTCAACTCATAAATAGTATTGTTATGAATAAGAATAATCGTGAACAATCAACAAACTTGAAAGAAGATCCCATTTCCTTTTCAATTGTACTTATAATTTGCATTATATAGAATTTTGTATGAAATTAAAACTATATAGGGGCATTCATGGCAGCGTGGTTAGTGTATCACTCTTTAAACCGTGAAGTCCCTCATCTCTAGTTATTTTGGGTTTTAGTCCCCGTGGAACCATAGTTGATTCTGTGTTAATTCGTCTTCCCAAGTCAAGGTTTTCTTATCTACGTCGTTCCTGATACACCTTGACATATTACATATCATATTTGGCGGTCGCTTATGGCGACATCTAGCGCCGATCTAACATTTCACGTAAATCGACCCGACACCTTCCCCTGACTTTAGCCACTGAACAGACACGTGGCATAGCCTGCACGTCGCAATTATTCTGCGTTTACGTACTTCCCCCCTCTATCATGTGGTCGATGCGTGATCTATTGTCAGACTCGTTCTGATTGGCTCATTCAACGGAAGCTGCGGCCAATGGAAATCGACGCCGCGAAGTCACAATATACAGAACAAATGTAATCAAGGTGTATGAGAAACGAAATGGATCAGTTAACCTTGACTTGGGAAGAAGGTGTTAACTTGATGCGTTGAGCGGCATCTCATCAAACAATTTAGATAACCACAAACATATATATTTCGACATTTTATGCATGGAATTATATAGTTAATATAAGTTACCTACTAATCGTCCAAAACTTTTTACAAAAGATTTTTATTGCAAATCGAAAACGTATAGATCGCATCTCGTTATATCGATTCTTGCAAATATTCAACCTCGATATATCCTTCCGTGGTACGTTCAATGTTTACAATGACATATGGGGCATAAGCTCTGTTGTTCCTTTTTAAATATTTTGATTGAAACTGTAACTTATGTATTGTTAATAATATTCATAACCAATGGGTCGTTGCCACTACAACCTAAGCTCTCAGGGTATACATAAACCCAATACCAAGTATTTCCGTATCAGCCGATTAATTTACACTTAAGTAATATTTCACCATTGAAAGGGGCATAAGATGTGGGTTTTTTTTCAAAACTTTATTTTTCCATTTTTTAATACTCAGATTGATATACAATAACAAAAAAAGATAAAAACATTCATAAAAATTCATATATATATTGTGAAAATTGCTTGAAAAACCCAGCTTTGGCACTTTTTCAAATGGAATTGATTAACTCAGCCTTACTATTTATATATTTTGATACCACACTGGACCTGATAATATATATAGGAATAAAAGTTTTTTATGCCTGTGTATAGCTCTTGCTTGTTACTGTTCGAAATTTTTTTTTGGTAAACACGGCTGATGCCCCTTTAAATTCTAAACTTCTTAAAAGCTAAGGTATAAGAATAAAGATAAAATACAAAGTAAACAAACAAACAAATGCTCATGACGAGAGTCGTTTATTTTCTCCTAAATGTGGCAAATGATAATTTTTAATGACCTTTAAAATCTGATCTTTTTTCGTTTCTAACCAATGCTGACTTTTCTATCTTGCTCTCACAGCTGCTCCTTTCATTATCACTATCACAAACCTGTGAATGGAAGATAACTATAACCATAACTATATATATATATATATATATATATATATATATATATATATATATATATATATATATATATATATATATATATATATATATATATTTCGATATATATGTCATAGGTATTATTTGAACGACGTTTGCGCTCATTGACATCGCCATCGACATGCGTGTAGTAGAAAAACCAATTTATTCTAATTTCGTGTTGACCTAGTCTAGTGTCAAAAACCCGATTTTTAATAATTAGTACACCAGTATTTTTTGCAATCGAAATCGAGTATACGATTTCCTGTCATATTTAAAAAGTGCAAATCGTCTTAACCTCCTCTGCAATTTCTTGGAAAATGAACATGATATTTGTCTACATCTTGTTTCTATATGTTATGATCCATGCAGTACCAATACATAATTACTATGATAGCTGAAACATTTAGAGTTTACTCTTTGCGTGGCTCACCTCAGAAAAAGGAAAATCACAATTTGAGACAATAGTTGACATTTAACATAGAATTTTCATCAATTTTTCATTTTTTTTTCAAAAATATTGACTCTTTGTTATTGCAGGTCTATTGCTCGGCATCTGCATGCATAAATCTTTAGGATGTCCAGGATGGATATAGATACAAATCTGGTAAAAATGGACAAACACGGACCTCTGGAAACCTAGAGTTGGGATTAGGTGCCATAGAGTAGTAAGCATCACCTGTCGACCAGTCACAACCTCCGTGAGTCCACAGTCAAGTATAAACGAAATACGTGAGGAACTATTAATCGTCATAATTGGTACAGACGTCTCAACAACCGCCAACGAAAAGGCAACTCAACATTTCACACAGTGAAACAGAGTAATCGTAAACAAGACTATTATACCGACCGTAAAATTTGCGGAACGTTGATTGCGGTTTTCGATATCCCTGTGTCAATAATTTGTCAGTGAGCAGTTTACATATGTATATGAAATGTTCATATGTTGATCACGCCCTGGCATATCGGATCATTTGTGAAATATAAACTCCATATGCGGGTGACTGTGGGATACCGATTTCTGCTTCGGTACTCTACGTCTATTTTGAATTCGAGCTCAACTGCTGAAATCTTACGGACAAGAACGATCCCGTGGAGCATTTATTTTGGACATTTTTTTTACTCATACTGGTTTTATATTTATATTATTTACAACTACCGGGTCGTTGCCATTAATGTTGGATCGTTTAAGTCCCTGGGAGTTTATAAAAACCCCAGTAACTGGTATATCAGTACCAGCGGTTTATGGTATACCGAATATTATAAACATAATTAATAAAATTATAACGCTCAATGCGATCGTTTCTGTTAATTAAACTTCATCTGTTCAGCTCCAATTTTAAAAAGATTTTCTAAAGGGAAAGTGGTATAATACAAGGCCAAATAATAAATCTAAAGCTACAATGAAATACCAGGTACTAGGATTATGGTTACCTTTGGGGTCTCAAAGGAACCACCAAGAGTGGCTACGTAATATCAAAGTTATCGTTTTCCAAAGAAGAGGCCAAAACAAATGCTCAAGACGATCTTTTCTGTCAAAACATCTCATCAGTTTACACCAAATACGCAATGTTGAATTTTTCGTGTCAATTACACCCCACCGTGTACCAGGCCCACGATTGTAATAAGAATAATCTTTTGATACAGGACTGGTCACATAAGTTGTGGCATCGCGTAAAATACCCCCACACATATGGTTTGCATAAGAAAAACGCGTTATTTATAATACGCAGAAAATACATGTTTACAGTAGATGTAGAGTTCTTAAACAGAAAGTGGTATCATACAAGGCCAAAATAAATATATACTTAATTGAATTTCAAAATCCGTCTAAAATACACCGCTGTGATACTTCGCAAAGAAAGAACTTTTTTTAAATTCTAAATACCTCAATATTTAGTAAAAATCATCTTTTCGCAGAAATTATTTTTCGACGAATTTCCAAATAAATTTAGGTTTAGTATTTGCCCTTGTATAATACCACTTTTTTCGTTACAAACTCTACATCTGTTTAAATTCGAACGCAATTGGTAAAGTCTTATTGACAGAAATGATCGTCTTGAGCATTTATTTCGGTTATTTTTTTAAAAAGCTGTAACCTTGTTATTATATAAATGCTGATTAATCCGTTGACCCGCCTACGTATATCTAATGTTTTTTTGATTGACCTCTAGACAATTCACTTATGATGACTTGTTTTTGTTTATGTGTTTAAGGCGATAATTATAATATAATTTGGATATGCCAAAGTATAGAATAAGTAATGAGGTCCAGGGGACAATATACGTTTGGTGACCACTGGACAAATACCGACCTCTGAAATACAGAAGTGAGATCTGACATTATGTAGGCCTCCGAGATCAAGCGACAGATAGTTGCCATAGTTACTAATGTAACATGAAATTATCTTTAAAAGTTATACTGGAGCCTTCGTTGCCAAGTGGTTAGAGTATCGCGCTTTAAACCATGAAGTCTCTCACTTCTGGTCAGCGCAGGTTCCTAAACTGAACCTAAACTGATTTTTGTGAAAAAGTTTGCAAGTTTAAATGAGGAAGACCGTTGGTCACTTCCTGGATAAATTGTAACAAGGTTAACCCCCCCCCCCTCCACAAAAAAAAAAAAACCTGACCGTAACCATATTACTGAAAAATTGTTGAGTGTGGCGTGGAACGCAAATTAAAATCAAATCAAAGTTCTACAGCAATTTTTGATAAAATGATGTAAAATATTAATGGCTTGTCAAATGACAGAGATCAGTACATCGTACATTAGACATTCGGAACGCAAAATAAAAAATGATACCGTTCATTTTTAATTCATTTGTTTTAAATTTGACCTCAGCTCTCTCTCTCTCTCTCTCTCTCTCTCTCTCTCTCTCTCTCTCTCTCTCTCTCTCTCTCTCTCTCTCTCTCTCTCATCATGCCTCAACTCTCCTACAGGCAATGCATGAATCATTTCTTTCTAATTATGTATGCCCCAATTATGTGTGACAAATCATCATTTTCGCTTTGCAGTGGTAACGAATCTTATTTCGTGTCTAAACTTGATATGATCTCATGCCCGTCATCTTATCACTTTAGTTTACACAATGGATGTTCTATTTAATTTCAAAGTATCAGTACTATATGCTTTAAGTATTTGGTATCATAGATAGGACTTTGTTTTTTTTTTGATTGACCTTTAGACAATTCACTAATGATGACTTGTTTTTGTTTATGTGTTTAAGGCGATAATTATAATATAATTTGGATATGCCAAAGTATAGAATAAGTAAAGAGATCCAGGGGACAATATACGTTTGGTGACCACTGGACAAACACCGACCTCTGAAATACAGAAGTGAGATCTGACATTATGCAGGCCTCCGAGATCAAGCGACAGATAGTTGCCATAGTTACTAATGTAACATGAAATTATCTTTAAAAGTTATACTGGAGCCTTCGTTGCCAAGTGGTTAGAGCATCGCGCTTTAAACCATGAAGTCTCTCACTTCTGGTCATAGGACTTTATAATTAACCCCTGTTACATTTTTGTTATTTTTGAATTTGAATTAATTTAGCATATAGACTCATTCTATATGAATTCCAGTTTTATCTTCCTTTATAAACTTCAAATTGAGATCGTAAATTGCTCTAATGATTAGAAGATGTCTAATGACTTAACTAGAACAATGATTTGCTTCCAATGGTGGAAAATAAAGTATTAACAAGTATAGATATTAAATGTGAAAATTGTCTAGAATTGGTTAGATATGCATTCAATTTGTATAATACAGTCAACTCTTGTTATAGCGGTACTTGATATAACAACAATGGCAGAAATTTCATGTTCTTATTATATATATAAGAACTATATATTACGGCATATTTGCTTTCCGGCACCGTCAGTGAATTGACTTGTTGTAACGGCAGAATATCAAAAATGTAAAAATTGTCGCCATAATTCATTAAATTTGATAGAATGAAACTAACAATAAAAGTAATTTTATTTCTTATAGTCATTTTATTTTGTTCATGCAATCATATTGAATTGAGGTTTAACATTTAATAGGGTTTGATTACAAATATAATAAACATACTACCAAAGTTATAATGCTCAAGACGAATTTGACCCGTTCATCGTACCAGAAACATTTGCGACGGGTGTGTCATGCCAGCAGAGGACGCTGACTCCTTTCGGACTCCTGGTCCTATCCCGTTTGGGATTCGCAATTGTTCTTCATGTTGAGACCGTTGTACATCTAATTCGCCGTGTTCTAATGGACTTGATCTTCGATTATTAATTGGTTCTATTTCATTTTCTATACATATGTCAATGCGATATATCCCAGCGAACTAGAAATTAAAGATACTACAGAATCAAGCACACACGCTTCATACTTGGACATTTTACTTCATATAAATACAGACCTGAAATTAGCAACTAAGCTATACGATAAACGCGACGATTTCGGCTTTCCCATCGTAAATTTTCCACATACTAATTGTGACGAGGATACACTCCTCACGTGTTTCATTGGACTTGACTGTGGACTCACGGCGGGTGTAACCGGTCGACAGGGGATGCTTACTCCTCCATGGCACCTGATCCCACCTCTGTTTCCAGAGGTCCGTGTTTGTCTATTTTTACCGGATTTGTATCTGTGTCCTGGACATTCTATTGATTTATACTTTGATCAAGACAATTTCAATTCAAAGATTTTGACTTTTGTTCAGAAAAAAAATATTCCTATGTTTAAGAGAAATAATGTGTATAAGCAATAGTTTTGCAAAAAATATATTAATATATTTTACAACGTATATTCATGTTTTTCATGAACTCAAATTTGTACGTACCGGTAATATGGCGCTTAATGTGGTTGGAAATCGTAGTAAAAAAATTAAAATATAAAAAATCTCAGATACCAAAGTATAAATCAATAGAATGTCTAGGACATAGATACAAATCCGGCAAAAATGGACAAACACGGACTTCTGAAAACCAAGAGGTGGGATCAGGTGCCATGGAGGAGTAAACATCCCCTGTCGACCGGCCACACCCGCCGTGAGTCCACAGTCAAGTCCAATGAAATACGTGAGGAGTGTATCCTCGTCACAATTGGTACAGACGTCTCAACAACCGCCAACGAAAAGGCAACTCAACATTTCACTTAGTGAAACAGAGTAGTCGCAAACAAGACTATTATACCGACCATAAAATTTGCGGAACGTTGACATTAAACGCGGTTTTCGATATCCCTGTGTCAATAATTTGTCAGTGAGTAGTTTACCTCTGTATATGAAATCTTCATAATTGTACACGCCATGGCATATCGGATCATTTGTGGAATATAAACTCCATATGCGGGTGACTGAGGGATATTACTACTGAAATGTGGAAAATTTACGATGGGAAAGCCGAAATCGTCGCGTTTATCGTATAGCTTAGTTGCTAATTTCCCATCTGTGTTTATATTAAGTAAAATGTCTAAGTATGAAGCGTGTGTGCTTGATTCTGTTGTATCTTTAATTTATAGTTTGCTGGGATATATCGCATTGACATATGTATGAAAATTGTCATTATTAATTGACAAAACGTCGTCGATATATCTAAATGTCAAATTAAAGGTTACCGCTAACTTTTTTTTATTTTGAAAATCGCGTGTACGACTTGGCTACCGCCATACCATCTTACTTACTTCCCTGTAGAATTCGTGGTTCGAACCCAGATAGCATTCAAGGAAAGCGAGAACGCCTTTTATCTTTTTTTTTAAGTCTCTCATTCCATTTAAACATATTGTAGTGTTACCTTTTGTAAAAGATTGTAGTTCAAGAAAACATCATTTGTTCGACCTGAGGATGGCCTGAGGATCTAACCGCTATAGCATTAGAGACAACTGAGAACGCTTTTTTCATATCTTAATGTCTCTCATTACATATGGACGTAATGTAATACATACTGTGGTAGAAAATTGTTGTTCAAGAAAAAACATGTGTTCGACCTGGCTACCGCCATACCATCTTATAAACGTCCTTGTAAAATTCGAGGATTGAACCCGGATGGCACAGAAGGGAAACGAGAACCCTTTTTAAAATTTTTTTTATATGTCTCTCATTACATATGTACGCATTGTGGTGTTACCTGTATTAACAAATGTTGTTCAAGAAAGCAACATGTGTTCGACCTGACTACCGCCATACCATTTTACACACTTCCTTCTAGAATATGAGGATTGAACACGGGTTGCATTGAAGGTAAGCGAAAGTTTCCTTTGGTACTGACTGTGATAAATTGTAGTTTAAGAAAACAATCACGTGATCAAAATGGCGACCGCCATACCAATTCACATACGTCCTTGAAAAATTCGAAGATCGAACCCGGTTCGCATTGGAGAAATGCTAGAATGTTTTTTATCTTTTATAAATGTCTCATTGACTGCAATGTGTATGTAATGTGATACTTATTGTGGTAAGAAATTGTAGTTCAAGAACAAATCACGTGATCGAAATGGCGACCGCCATACCATCTCCCATACATCCCTTTGAATTCGACACATATACATACAAACATTTTATTGTATGGATCTCGGTTTTATGTCACTTGGTAACGCGTTAATTAATGGACATGATGTAAACTTGCGTTTTATACTTTATGATTGTACTTCAATTGAATACTTAATGGAGTACTATGAAAGAATAACAAAACTCAATGATAATAAAAATAAAAAATATCCGGTTGTGCAGGGCAACCGCCATTGGTACGAAATGGCATATTCAGCATGTGTATGTATATTTGTATGTATGTGTGCATGGATGGATGCATGTATGCATGTATATATATATATATATATATATATATATATATATATATATATATATATATATATATATATATATATATATATGTATGTATGTATCAAAGTTAATAATGAAATTCTGTACAATTGTTTATTCTGCTCTTTGTATAAAAGTAAATAAAAGTTCACTTCATTGCGTAGAATGTTAAAAATGTTTTGAAGTGGTTAAGTAGAAGTGTGTAAGATTAACAACAATTTATGAAATATTGTTATGTTTACATGCTATTTCACGTACTCAATAAACCTACATTTTAAAGGGTAGCACTGAACTGAATTGTCGAAGTGTCACTACAGCATATCTAACATTTAACACGGAGCATTCGAATAGAATCAATGCTTATAATAACAGTGTAACACTTTTGTGGCAGGCCAAGGCACTAAAGAAAGAAAGTCATCTATTTAAGTACATCACCAACTAGTTAAAGCGGTGCAGTATACTTATATTTATATGTAGCGATATCTAGAAATATAAAATACACAAACTGAATTCAATAGCTCTATGTCTGCACCCACACCTTTTGTATACGATAAAGTGCGGTTCCCTTTGTTTACAAACGTTTGGGTGAGTCAGTACGAAAAGGGAAAATCCACTTCCGGTCTCCGGTAACAAAACGAAATGTTCCGTTACGCATCACTTCAATGGGATTTACAAGTATGCAAAAAAATTTCCTTTCGATGACTTGGACACTACCATTCTTACATAAATACTTGGATTAAAACATTCGATGGACAATTCAAATGTAAGTTATTGTTTGATAATTATATCTATAGTAGATTTAGATGTATAAATAAATAAGATTCTTCAAATTAAATGAATATTAGATGTTTATGTATAAGTAAAAATGAAGTAATACCAATTGATAATCAAAACTCAATTCCATTAGAACACGACGAATTAGATGTGCAAATGGTCTCAACATGGAGAACAATAACAATTAATGAATACGATAAAGGGTATCATGAACCAGCTTAGAGAATGTATTTATTAATCAAACCGAATCATATTACACAAATAGAAACGATTTTCTATTTCTAAAGTACAGAAACACCTATAATTACCGAGCCTTATTAAAACCACGAGCTATATATCCGAGCTCCACCAAAAAAAAAAAAAAATTAGAGATAATTGATTATGTCTTTCATAAAGTAAGATTTACACATATTATTTACTCTCTTATCTATCTAATAATTCTCCAGAATGAAGTTGAAAAGTTTCCTTGTATCTGCTCTGTCTATACTTTCTTTCTCTTTTCCGATAGTGATCTTGTACAAAGCGTTTTGAAGTAACCGATTGTCTTAATTTTACGAAACCAGACAGGATGTTAGATCCCGATGCCATATTGTTAATTCAATGTTTCTACTTTTTTTGTCTAGGAGTCTAAACAAATTTGTGAGAAAGTTTGCCAATTCACTTTCGGAATGACGGTTTTCTTTTCAATGTAAATAGTATTCTTTCCACCACAATTAAAAAGTGGCCGTTGCCATATAACTGAAGTTTTCTTTAATTTGGCGTAAAACATCGTCGAAAACAGAAACAGAAAATATAAAAAAGTCAACAACCAACAAACGAGTCTTCACACAGTTACAACAATATGTCAAATAGTAAGGATGGGTATTTTCGAAGTTTAGAAAATGTTTATGCCTGGCAGATTGATGTTTTATTCACCTGAAAATGGACATAGGAGGGTTGTCCAAAAGGGAAAACCATTTTGTGCGACTTATTGTAGCGATTAAAACCTACTTTTATTACGTGATATCTACTTTAATTATGTGATATCGACTTTAATTATGTGATATTTACTTTAATTATGTGATATTTACTTTAATTATGTGATATATAAATTTAATTATGTGATATTTACTTTAATTATGTGATATTTACTTTAATTGTGTGATATCAACTTTAATTATGCAATAATTACACTAACTATATGATATTCATTTGAATTATTTTCTAAAAAAAAACCTAAATGTTTTGAAAACTGTATATATGGAACAAAATATTGTGTTTCTTGTATATCTTGTTGTGTGATGAGTTTTGCATAGTTTCATGTGTTTGGTAAGTACTTACATTGTTGAGTGCATTCGTATTTATACAAAATCACATGAATACAAGTACGATAGTTGTCAAATGAGTTATGTTTCTCTATAACCGTCTGATATGCACATTGTGGTCATTCAAAATTAACTGTTTTATTTCTTTTAGGTTTTAGCTTCTATACTCTCAGTAGAGACAACTGCTCATTAGTGATTTGTTGATATTTTATTTTGTATATATATTTCCCTTTTCCTTTCAACTTTATATATAATTATACTTTATGTGTTTTTACAATACTTTTTTTTTCAAGGAAATATGAATGGAATAACTATTATAAACATAATACCAAAGTTATAATGCTCAAGACGATCGTTTCTTACAATTAGGCATCGTCTGTTGAGCTCTAATTTAAAATAGATTCTCTAATGGGAAGTGGTAACTGATAAACAATTGCGTTCAATGCGCTCGGTATAACACTTAATTTACAATGGCGACGACTAAGTTGAATTTATATTTTAATCAGTTACATTTTTCTAAAATCAACTAAAATAATAATATTTTCCATTAAATTTTTATGAATTTTGTAGCTACATAGGGATAATATACTAAGATTTTAGGTATTATGTTTTTATTATGAAGCCTTAAATCAAAAATGATTATTAATACAAAAACATTAAATCAAAACAGCAAAAAAACATTACATCGATGTCCTTATAATAATATTATCATTAATGAAAATAATTATAAAACATTTATATTTTATCAATGTTAATAAATTTTAAAGATATATATGAAGGAGTTTTATGATGAAGCATAAAATTTTAAATTATTATTTAAAAACAGAAACATGAAACTAAAAACAAAGCAAAAAATGTCCTTATAATTTTTATCATTATTCGACCATATATTGTACATGTGTCATTTTCTAACTTTTAATTTGTAATAAATTAAAAATGTGTACAGGACAAAATGTTGTCCTGTACTCATTTTTAATTTATTACAAATTAAAAATTAGTAAAAGACACATCTTTAGAACGATCTAATTATTTTGTTTTGTGTTCTTTTTTGTCATTGTCACACGCAAAATACTTTTTATTCATCTATTTAATTCAAAACGTCCCCCCCATGGCACCTGATCCCACTTCTGTATTTCTAGAGGTCCGTGTTTGTCCAATATCACCAGATTTGTAAAATTATGTATCCCGGACATTCTGAATGTTTTTACTTTGGTAACTGAGATTTTATATGTTCATTGAATCATCACGAAACGGTAATAATTCCAATTTTATGTTTTGTTAATTTCCTGCATACCTAGAGATGATCATCTTGAGATGAGAGGGACAAATTTAATATGAAAGAGAAATTTTGAAGCTAAAAAATTCGACGCACAGATATACATGTCATCATCGAGACAATAATGATATAGGGAGTCAATATGCCTTATGTGGCAAAGGGATGATAATTCTCAGGTAGGCACTATTCTGTCTTTTCGTTACTCAGAGTTATCTCCCATGTCAGCAGGTATCGATTTTGACATCATGTCTTTACGTGAGAAAACAACCTCATTTCACACAAACATATAACGTCACAATTAATAACTTTCTCATTTTATACACACAAACAAATGACATCACAATCGATACCTGCTATAAGGGGTGGTAACCCTGGATAACGAAAATACCTAATACAAATTAAATGATGCGTCTTATACACGCATATTCCTTCGGTACCGTACATTATCTGTATTTGCAGTGGAGATAAGTAGGATGCATAATTTTTTTTAGCTAAGATGTCAGATAGATGGGAGAGGCGACAGATAATTCAGACTTAGTACATCGTTACGACCGATACAGATATATGGAGAGAAAAAACGATCTAGTGTTACATAGCGAACATGTATGCCATCATAAAGACTTTGGTGATATAGGGGTGAATATTCTTTCTTTGGCAAGGGGTGAAAACATCCCGGGTATACAGTAGCATATCATTACATTCAAAATGATATGTCTTAAAAACGCATATTCCTTCGGTAGAAATATCTACAGTACATTATCTGTATTTGCGGTTAAGATATGTCGGGTGCATATAAAAGTTTATCACAGATATAAGAGATGTCAGACAGATGGGATTGGCGACAGATAATTAACACCAAGTACACCGACACTTAGAGAAGACAAAATAAATCTAGTGTAACATAGTGAAGAAATACAAGCATCGGAGCATGTGAAATATTTTAAAATAGGTGAAAAAGGTACTGAAAAGTGCAAGTATAATCATATTGTGATATATAGGTAAAGGTTTAAAGAGAAGCATGAAAATAAAAATGCTAAAATGTCAACACACACACAGACAATTTTTATTGCCATGTTATTTTTGAAACCGCTGTTTATTTAAAAGGGATATCAATCCGGGTTAGAATATATATATATATCTATATCTACATATATCTATATATATATATATATATATATATATATATATATATATATATATATATATATATATATATATATATGCATATATAATATTTTCTTTAAACTTTTATTACTCTTACTATTACTTCTAGAGGTTTGTTTATCTAAATTTTATTGTGGTATACACGGCACGCCAAAATCATGTTAAACCTAGTTTTACCTAGTTAGACCATTTTTCTAATTTTACCTATTTAATTTCCAGTAGCTCACGTTGACTGGAATTTAATCGGGAAAAACTACACTTAACTACGCAAAAATCACAAAAATGAGTTCAACTTAAATTTTCGCTTTGCCATTATAACCATGTTATTTTTGAAATCCCTATTTATTCAAGAGGAATATTAATTTACCTCCAATTTCAATATATTCGGGTTCGAATATATATATATTATATATATATATATATATATATATATATATATATATATATATATATATATATATATATATATATATATATATATATATATATAAATATATATCGAACTATCCGCAATTAAGAAAAACTATATTAAACTACGCAATAATCACAAAAATGAGTTCAACCTAAATTTTCGCTTTGCAAAATGAGTTTAACTGATACAAACTATATTTCACTGCGTCAAAATCACATCTACAAGTATTCATATGATTTCGATGCATTTAAATCTATTTTTCTCAGTTAAACCCAGTTTTCTGCAGTCAATACAAAC
This sequence comes from Atrina japonica, assembly GCA_030159075.1. Classification (NCBI taxonomy): domain Eukaryota; kingdom Metazoa; phylum Mollusca; class Bivalvia; order Pterioida; family Pinnidae; genus Atrina; species Atrina japonica. The sequence goes on from BROG01000116.1 coordinate 555,332, forward strand.
AGTAACGACAAAATCACATTAATTTGTTAAACTTAGCATTCCCGAAGCTTGCATTAACTGAAAAAACTAGGATAAATTGAGGAACACTAAGGTAAGCTTAGAATAAGTAGGTCTAACAAATTCATTAGATATTATTATTATTATTATTATTAATATTATTATTATTATTAATAATAATAATATTACTATTATTATTATTATTATTATTATTATTATTAATAATATTATTATTAATAATAATAATAATAATATTACTATTATTATTATTATTATTATTATTATTATTATTATTATTATTATTTTTATCATTATTATTGTTACTATTATTATTATTATTATTATTATTATTATTATATAGTTTTATAATATTGTATTTTTATATATTCAACACAATGGAGGATCTGTAAAGCAATAACCCTTAGAGATGAATATAATTTTATTTATTATTCATTTATAGTAATATTAATTCTTTTGAGTGAAAATAAATCCTCCATTGTATGACCAGATTCAGACGTATTCGAGTGAATCACTTAACCCTTTGAACCCTTCAGGCCATAATAGACTTGTCTAAACAATAGAAAAGAGCATACCATCTAGATACTTAGGGGGTGGAAAGGTTAAAGAGATATACAGTCTCGGAGGCATCGCGTGTTCCTGATATAAACTACATAAAACTCGTGTATTATTATGTTGATTTAATGAATCTTTTTGAAAAAATGTATATAGGACTTATTTCCAACTCATCAAGAACGTTCCAGAACAAACTTAGGCGAAAATGGAAAATTGACCCTAAAAATGACAATAGCTGACTACAGATAACAGGAAAAAGATAAATACAGAAACTCAATATAAACAATCTCTTACGAAAGTAAAAACTCAACTGAAATTATATCTAACGAAATGTATATTTTTTTACAAGTCAAAAAACATTATTTTTATGCAAAATGTATATAGATTTTTAAAATTTGGATGAATATAAAGGCTTTGTCCGTCATTTTCTAAAGCTAATTAATCTTATTAATTATCAAATCAGATTATGTTTGAGATTTTATTTCAAAAATTCTACAAACGAAATAAAAAGTGTTGAGAATTTTCATCAAATAATTTTTTTATTACAATTGTATTTATTTTCAATACTACAAGACAAAATAATTCGGTGCATATATAATAAATGTTTACACATACAAAAATTATAATTTTATTATTATCTATAGCTATTGAAAAATAAAAAAAATGGTGTTATTATTGAATTTTCTATAGAGTATAAAGGGTAATAAATTATTATTAAAAATTATTAATTATGCACAGACAATTTTTGTAACATAAATGTATGCGTGATGTATTACAGATAAAATCATCAACTTCATAAAGTTGATAAAAAACCTGTAATTTTTAGTATTTTATTTCCAATGAAATATAATGAGTAAGAACTACGTGTGGTACAAAACCTACATTAAGTTTAATTTTCAATTAAACATATTATGTTAGTTCTTCGTGTGGTAGAAACCGTTCAATTATTTGACTAATTCATGAATCAAATATAATATGTTAGATCCCAGTGTGTTACAAAGCGTACAATATTTTCACTAATTTTTCAATCATCTATAAAGCTCTTCCTGTAGAAAATAAAATAATTATTTGACAAAATTTTAAGTCCAATACAGTCATTAATTTCTTCGTATGATAACATAAGATAAGATGAGAATTTTTTTTTATTACAGTGACATGTTATTGGTGACAGTTTCTCTATATACTCCCGGCCACAGTGGGCCTATAAGTCACTTTAAATATAAACGTTTCAAACATGCGCATATAAATTTTTATACCAACTATATTTACAATTACTATGTTTAGTTATATAATGTATTTTTCCTTAATTCCATCAATGATACTATGTATTTTCATGAGTCTCTGCATCCTTTCTTCATTAAGTGTTTTAGTTTGTTGTCATCCGTTTGTTGTAAACTCCACAAGAAGCTTATTGTACATTGCATGTCTTATGTTGTCATATTTCATACAGTGAGAAAGAAAATGAAGTTCACTTATATGGTATGTCTCTAACAAGATTAAGTAAAATATTTGGGTTTTGTCAGAGCCAAAAACAATACGGTCTGTGTCTTAGAATAACAGGTGGCGCTGATTCCGCGTCGTTTTATACATTGGTATATTGTGCCGACAAGTAGCCTGTCAGCCCTATAATTTATAAACATGAGTCAATTCATCGTTACAGTTCTTCACATTCTCAAATCTAACAATTATTTTACTGATTTTTTTCGATCAAATACGATGAGTAAATTTTTACTGCGGTTCTTATCATATAAATATTAAAATCATTAATTTTTCAATCAAATATAATTTGAAATATATTCGTGTGACAAAGAACCTTTACTTATTTGACTAATTTTTCAATTAAATATAATCAATTAATTATTTATTTGGTATAAAATGGAATAAACTTTGATTAGACATAAGTCGTGTGCATAAATGGATAACATATTGTTTTCTTAATAAACTGGGATAGCTAACGTACATAGACATTACATTGGTCAACCTTTGCAAAAATTTTTACATATCCTACCTTGCGAACAACATACCAAATAAAATATCCCCCTGTCAAATTCGATGATTGATACATGGTTTCTTTGGTGAGAAATGAACCTGGTACCAAGACCTTATTTCTATCTAAAAACAGGATTATTCAATGTTTTATTTTTAAGCTCTAGAAAGATGATGCAGTGAAAATATAACGTTATTAAATTGGAGCTCAACCGATGAAGTCTTATTGACAAAAACGATCGTCTTGAGCATTATAACTTTGGTATTATGTTTATAATATTTATCCAAAAAAATTAAAATTGAAAAGAGAGAGAGAGAAAACGAAATATATTCTCTGTTCCACCAAAAGTCCTATCAATTGTCGACCAACAACAGACTATCAGTGTTTTTAGACATTGTAATTTTACCGGAAACTAATCATTATCACTTTTATCAAATTCCATTGTTTGAAAATTTCATTGAATAAATCGCTGCAAGTTTTTAGAATCAACCAAAGTAGAACAAATATACCCAACACTCGCTGTATGAATATATGTTTATATTTCATACATATCTAAATTTCTTCATGGAAATATTTTCGGCGACATGTTGCAATTACAAATCATATTCCCTTATTTCTCGTTTCTTTGAAAGAAAAAATACATTTATGTTCATCACCGAAAGAATTTATCTTTGCCGAAAACAAATGTTTATGTTGGCGTATAGTAACATATAATCATTCTTTTTTTAATTTCTTCTTTTATTATTATTATTATTACAATTATTATTATTATTATTATTATTATTATTATCATTATTATTATTATTATTATTATTATTATTATTAGTAGAAGTAGTAGTAGTAGTAGTAGTAGTAGTAGTAGTAGTAGTAGTAGCAGTATTTATATTGTTATTATGTTTTCATTATTATTGTTATTATTTTTTCTATTATGATTATTTTTCACAGATTACCATCAGTTTCTGGGGTTTTTTTATCATATTTTTTATATACACAATAAATGGCTTATTGGATTCCTCTAAAAATGACTTCCCAGAACGATAGAGAAGAGAAATAGCGTCTGAGGAAAAATTCGAATATAAACCTATTGGGTATTTATCTTGTTTTTAGTTGTTGAAAATTTGTCTGTCAAACACCAAGGAGTTACCAAAAAATATAGGTTAACGCGAAAATAGCACCAATTCTACATCGTATTACGATCTCTTACAAATACATTTTCTTTTCTTTTCTTTTTTTTTCTTCCTCATATCATGAGAAAAAGTTTTTGAAATATGTGGATTTGACTGATCGATTTAAAGATAACGAAAAAACTAGATCTCCAAGGTAAATAAATCTAACGACACAAAGCTATAATGGTGCTTGCTGATGACCGCAACTCAAGGTGGAATATATTTCACATCAGGTGTTTCATTTGGAACAAACAAACAGACAGAAATCCGGGTCTCGGACAATAGGCCAGTTATCAAGTGCATTTTGTGTCTATGTCATGTTTACATTATGATTAAAATGCTCTGAAGCAGATCAGGTATCAAACATGCTCAGTTACCTTGGTTAAGATTGGTACCATGACTCACCTGATTGGCCTACTTTTGCTTTATAAAATTTTGGAAATTGATATCCCTACTCACTATCTATCTTCTACTATTACTTTCAGGAATGGTAATCGAAGGAATGCTGGTGAAATGGACATGAATTGTAAGTATGCAACTAATCTTTTTTCTAATTATTATAATCAGCCTATTATCAGTTTGCCTTCTCCATTTATGTGATACCACAACATCAACAACGAAATCATACACTCGCATACAATTATATATATATTTTCATGTGATGTGTTTTCTTCAGCTTAATTGTATCAAATAATATATATATATATATATATATATATATATACATATACATATTCATATACATATATATATATATACATATACATATACATATATATATATATATATATATATATATATATATATATATATATAAATATATATCTACCCAAACGATATGACATTCATAACTCGGCCAATATAGACAAACTAAGCCAATATCGAAAAACCAAGCCAGCACTGAAGTTGTGTGACCAAACAGAAATTCAAGTGAGAACTGCCACCATTTCTGTTTCAAAACGAATCGTACGTGCATCTTTTCCGCGCAGCATTGGTTTAGTTGGATTTCGTAATGGCCGAGTTGACTAATGATATGCTTATTAATCAGTGATGTCCATATTTCGGCTTTGTTCAGGTCAGTACGACAGACCTCGGCGCAATAACTATGCCAATATGGAAATCACTGATTAATATATATATATATATCTGTGTGTGTGTGTGTATGTGTGTGTGTGTGTGCGTGTGTGTGAGGGAGAGAGATACAAATTAAACACAATACTAAATGCGCTTATATTCCATATTTTTTCTTAAATTTCAGAGATCTAGAAAAATAATTATGCTGTTTCGGTACAATACCCAGGAAATACAAAAAGGAGACTATATCGATGGTCTGGAGGTCAGTGATTCGCACACTAATGAACAATGGGAACCAGTTGTTCATAGATCTCACTGTCTGGAGGAATCCTCAAATTTCAAGATTATGAAAACACAACAAAAAGACACCCATCTTTATCATAATAACATTCCAACACCTTGCGAAAATAATTTTCAGAATCATTTACTGGACAAGAGAGTACCACCTAGTTATGAAGAACATATGCAAAGGAAAGCAGCAGATACCGAGTCGGGTTGTTCCAACAAGCATTTTTACCAACCCGATACAAGCACACAATGTCCAGATATAAATGGCCAGACATCTTGTATCTTAAATGACATCATGGAATGTATCCATAAAGATGGCGAACATTCTACATCAGATGATACCTGTAAGTATATATATATTTTTAAATGAGGATTCTGGACACGTCAGTCGTAATTTGTCCGTTTTATCAGCATTACACAAGCCTTCAGGCATATTAACACATTTTCAAATTAGATCTCAATATGAATACGTTCCTGTTTCCATGTACATGAGGTCGTGCGTTAAAAGTCTATGCATATGAATTATGTTAAACATAATTATTATTAGTTATTGAGAAATACAGTCGGGCCTTATTATCGATTATCATCTTGCATTTCATTCCTCAAACATCTGGTCTCTTGGGTATTTCTAAATAAATATAGAACAAGTCCATATTCTGACTTCAGAAAACATCTCCCTAATCTGGCATCTTTGAGTCCGTAAAGGAGATTTAATAGTGAAGTTCCACTGTAATCACTTTCATCCAAGATGATATTTCTGCTGAATCAGTTTCACTTTATGTTCATACATTTAACTCATAATGAACTATTACTGTAAATCAATAATTTAGACCAGTTTAAATGTGTCTTTAGGGGTCAATGAGTTATTGGAGCGTTAGCAGTATTTTTTTCAAATTTTCTTTCGTTTTTTTCGACTTAAAACTTAGAAATTATTTCGATTTTCTACTTCTACTAGTCGTTCTTGATGTACAACAACAACTTTGAGCTATACACAGGTATAAAATTTTTAACATTCCTATATATTTTATGAAAATAAGGTCACGTCCAATGTGGTATGCATATGCAAAAAGTAAGGTTGAATTCATCAATTCATCATAAACCTAGTACCTGGTATTTCGGTACCAGCTGTTCATCTTATACTAAAGTAATATTTGGCACTGTTAACACTAATTAAATTCGAAAATTGTCTAAAGCTAAGATAGTCATTTTTTTACAGTGGTTACTCTTAGACGGATTTCGGCTGTACTTTTACAGATATTATTTGGCCTTGTATGATACCACTTTATCTTTAGAAAATACACATACTTTTCAAATTGGAGCTCAACTGATGAAGTCTAATTGACAGAAACGATATCGTCTTGAGCATTATAACTTTGGTATTATATTTATAATATTGCAAATGAATAATTGCCAAACAGGTTTTCTCAAGCAATTTTCAAAAAACATAGAAATTTAAGAATTTTGTTGCCTGTATATTTCTATATTTCGCTGATGTACATAAATTTAAGTAGAAAAACAGGAAGGAAAAATTGAAAAATACAGATAATGCCCCTTTAATTACTACAGGATTATATACCATACACTTGCGAACTGGAAATGTTAAAATCAAAAACTTTAAAATGACATTATAAATATGATTTTAAATAGGTCTTGTTGTTGAACATATGTCATAAAAAAGATTATAATACAACCATTTTGAAATCATATAGTAATTTTTATTTTCATAATGGTGCTGTTTATGTCCAAGGTCTGTAATAATGACCGAGGATGTTTGTAATGGCCGAAGAACATCGCAGACATCCAAGGTTATCTTACTGATCGACGACACATAACAGGGTCATTATGTAAACACCAATTTCTTCATACAATTAACACAGGAAATATTCATCTTTACATGTCAATCTAAATTATAAATATTGATTTTCTGAAGAAATAAACAAGCGAAGTCTGAATTTATGTACCAAATTATTTTTATTGCAGTGACGTGATTCCTTCTGGGAATGGTCAGCAATATTGAATTGTTTTGTTTATTCGAAATGACTTGTTTATTACATGTATATATTAATTCAGAATGGTTCAATAGTAAAGTCATGTTGACCCTGTTAGGTATGTGTTTCAACTTTGATTAAACATTGACAGTAGTTTACTCAGTCAGTTAATAGTGGCATATTATAAAATAATAACGTACCTTTTAACCTTTGTTCATTATTCGTTCGGGGTTACATTTTGCCATCCTTCACCGTTAAGTTCATCTTTTATTTAGTATCTTTAATATTTTATTTGTTGTCACTGCCGATTATTAAGAGTATAGACTATTGAAATGTATGTCAAAACCTAAAAACAGTAAAAGCAGTAAACATCACTTTCGTATACATTGTATATGCAACTGTATTTCTATGACGTCGGTCATTCGGATTTCTGGACATCCCGAAGATTAATACATTGGAATCTGTGATTTTATATCTCGTACATATGTACGGAAAACAATAATTGATTTACTTTTTAACTTTTATTTTGATTTACTGGGGTATGACATTTTAAAAAAAAGTAAATATAATCAAAAAGTAAAAATCTTGGGTTGTTGATATCTCTTACAAGTTGCTATAAGAACGACTTCATAATAAATCTTTGATTAAAATCATTCCTGGCTTGTGTATTCTTATTAGATCAGAGTGTCAATTAGTAACCTTAACGACACTTACCTATATTTCCTCCAACATTGTAATAAAGCATAACTGGCTTTCGTTGCTAAAGTACCTGTTGGTTGGAATATTTGGTCATTGCAAAACCTATTCAGGTAAGATTTTAACTGATATTTTAGGTATATATATATCTACCGTATGAAATATTCGCGATCATGGTAGTTTTTACTTTGTTATACTTATGTTTGCGATATACTGATGCCTATATATTTTACCAAACTGAATTTTTTTAAAAATATTTTATTAAGGTACATAGGCAGGATTTTTACATTAACCCCTACAACTAGACCTGGCTAGGGAGGAAAAGGATTTCATGTTTTGAGAGAGAGAGAGAGAGAGAGAGAGAGAGAGAGAGAGAGAGAGAGAGAGAGAGAGAGAGAGAGAGAGAGAGAGAGAGAGAGAGAGAGAGAGAGAGACCAAAAACCATAACAACAACAAAAAACCCTGATTATAGAGCTACACAAATGATTAAACTTGAACTAACGGTAATCTTGTCATTTGTATTGGACAGTATTTAAATGTATTGAAAATACTTATGTTTGCGATATACTGATGCCTATATATTTTACCAAACTGAATTTTTTTAAAAATATTTTATTAAGGTACATAGGCAGGATTTTTACATTAACCCCTACAACTAGACCTGGCTAGGGAGGAAAAGGATTTCATGTTTGAGAGAGAGAGAGAGAGAGAGAGAGAGAGAGAGAGAGAGAGAGAGAGAGAGAGAGAGAGAGAGAGAGAGAGAGAGAGAGAGAGAGAGAGAGAGACCCAAAACCATAACAACAACAAAAAACCCTGATTATAGAGCTACACAAATGATTAAACTTGTCATTTGTATTGGACAGTATTTAAATGTATTGAAAATATCACATTGTATTATTGTATATCTTACTTTTATGTATAAACTTTTTTGTCCTCACTAAGTTGAGAAAAGAAAAACTGTGATGAGGAGCTCTGTTTGCCTCTCACAATATGCAAATATGAATACTACTCCATATTTAATTACAGGTATTGACCTTTGATTCAAAATAAGTGAAGAAAAAATTAAGGATACTAGGTTACATTTACTATGCATTTGAAATTTTCAAATTGTCAACAAATATAACTGATTTCTTGTTTAAGTATAAATACTTTAAAAATATTTTGTTTAAAATTCTACATTTTTTGAAATTTCTGTATATGCGTGTAATTTTATCATTTCATCAGCATAATTTTAAGTACAATAAATATATCTACCTTGGTTAATATTGAACACTCTTTAACATTTCAATAGATACATGAAATTATTATATTTATTTGAAAGATGAATAATAGGGGTGTCAGGGAATAGGGATGTTAGTAAGGTGATCCTGTTTTTATTGCTAGATTACAGGGTATATAACAGTTTGGGTATATTCATGAATAATAATTAGTATGCATTCTTGATACTAATCTTTTAAATAGTTCATTATCTATAGGGGATTTAGTTCTAAATCATTTTTATCATGTTCATAATAGCTGCTTCATCTTGGTTCGAAGATAATTCTTTTTGTTTGTATTTTGTATTGTATTATTATTATTTTTTTTTTTGCTTTTTCAATGTAAAAATAATGAGATTTAGTATTTCAAAGTATTGTGATTTTCCAAAAATTGTGATATTCAAATTATATATTGACGACGTTTCGTCAACGACGAATGACAATTTTCATACATATGTCAATGCGATATATCCATGCGAAATAGAAATTAAAAATACAGCAGAATCAAGCACACATGCTTTATACTTAGACATTTTACTTATATCAGACACAGACGGGAAATTGGCAACTAAGCTTTACGACAAACGATTTCGGCTTTCCCATCTTAAATTTTCCACATTTAAGTAGTAATATCCCGCAGTCACCCGCATATGGAGTTTATATTTCACAAATGATCCGATATGCCAACCGTGTTCAACATGTGAACTTTTCAGATACAGATGTAAACTAGAGATCCGTGTTTGTCCATTTTTACCAGATTTGTATCTGTGTCCTGGACATCCTAAAGTTTTATACTTTGATATCTGAAATGTTTTATATTCAAAGAAATATTTATCCAAAATTTTATTTCTAAAAGCAGCTGTTTTATTTTGGGACAATTCCAGAATAAGTGTTTTATTGTTTCTGATTGTTTAAGATTGTTGTCTGTTACATTTTCTTAAATGTGATTATTAATTTTGTATTGTAACCACTGCATATTAGGAATTTTTGATATATTAAATGGTAGATAATAAATTCCTTTCCAATCCAGGTTATTCTCATTAAATTCATTTTCCCATTCTAATCGGCTGTTTATAATGTTCGATTTTGTTTTAACGAAAATATTATAAGTCTGGTGCTGCTATGATAATCTTATTAGACAATTTATTTTTTATTAAAAAACAATTTCAGATTTTTTATATTATTTCTTATACCAAGGTTGGTTTAAAGCCATATTTTATATTAACATCATCATATGATAATATTGGTAAAGTATTGTTTTCTAGTTTAAACATATCTTTTACAGAAAACATTTTGTTTTTATCCACTGTTTAAAGGAAAGTGGTTTGTTGTGAATGTGAATTAAATCTGAATACCATATAATGGATATTTGATCAAATCTATAGGAGTATATTTATGACTTTGCTAATTAAGATAGATAAGATACCATCACGTCTTTCCAAAAATGATTTTTTTGTTTTTTTTTTTATTAATGGAGAATGCAAATCCATTTCCATAAGTTATAATTTGATTTATTGAACTGTTTGCCTCAGTTAAAATGATATTTTTCCATTCCTGTCTAACAACGTTCTTTTTATCCATGTAAGTTTAATTGCTGAAGCAAAGGGCTTTACATGTAACATTTTTAATCCCCCCCTCTAAATATCGTTTAATCATTATTTCTCTTTTTATTCTATCAGTAGGACCATCCCATATGTAATTGAAAAATAAAGTATTTAAGTTCTTGAAAAAATCAATTGTTGGGTTAGACAAATATTGAAATAGGTGTATTAAATTAGGCAACATCAGAACTTTTTAAGTGTGATTTTACCAATAGTTGATATAAAAAAAAAACCGTTGTCGCCATTGCTTTATCGTTTGTTCGATTTCTTTAAAACTATTTAAAAAAATTGTTTTTGTCATATTCTCCAAATTAACATCAAATTCAATCCCAAAAAACTCAAATTTTGTTTTGTTGCAAGATAGTCTTTCACATATTACATATTAGTCTTGACTGAATGCTTTTGAACCAATCCAAATTGCATGTGATTTTGTAAGATTTATCTTTAGACCTGAAATTTTCCCAAACCATTTAATTTCATTTAATCTAGATCTTAAAGAATTTTTTGAACCACCAAGAAAAATTGTTTTATCATCTGCAAACTGGCTAAGAATATATTCGGTGTATTTAATATTTATACCTGTATTTTTTTTTTTACTTTTTCTTAGTTTTCAGGACAAAATTTCTGCACACATAAGAAATAAATAGGGTGATACATGGTCACCTTGTCGGCACCCCCTAGATATAATAATGGGTTTGGACAGATTAACACCCATGTTAATTTTGAAAATATATTATTTGTGAAACTTTTTATCTACTGTATTATTGAACTATTCAAATTAAAATAATTAACACTTTTACTATAAAAAAAAACCAATATATTGAATCAAATACCTTCTCAAAATTAATTAAAATATAAAAAATCTCAGATACCAAAGTATAAATCAATAGAATGTCCAGGACATAGATACAAAACCGGTAAAAATGGACAAACACGGACCTCTGGAAACCAAGAGGTGGGATCAGGTGCCATGGAGGAGTAAGCATCCCCTGTTGACCGGTCACACCCGCCGTGAGTCCACAGTCAATTCCAATGAAATACGTGAGGAGTGTATCCTCGTCACAATTGGTACAGACGTCTCAACAACCGCCAACGAAAAGGCAACTCAACATTTCACTTAGTGAAACAGAGTAGTCGCAAACATGACTATTATATCGACCGTAAAATTTGCGGAACGTTGACATTAAACGCGGTTTTCGATATCCCAGTGTCAATAATTTGTCAGTGAGTAGTTTACCTCTGTATATGAAATATTCATATGTTGTACACACCCTGGCATATCGGATCATTTGTGAAATATAAACGGGTGACTGTGGGATATTACTGCTTAAATGTGGAAAATGTACGATGGGAAAGCCGAAATCGTCGCATTTGTCGTATAACTTAGTTGCTAATTTCCTGTCTGTGTTTATATTAAGTAAAATGCCCAAGTATGAAGCGTGTGTGCTTGATTCTGTTATATCTTTAATTTCTAGTTCGCTGGGATATATCGCATTGACATATGTATGAAAATCGTCATTATTAATTGAATTTCATTAATTTAAAAGTAATATTCCAGGTATATTCGTCAGTTCAGAATAACTCATAATATCATAAACTGTTCTAATATTTTCTCCTAGATATCTACCTGAAAGAAAACCTGTTTGATCTTCATTAATTAAAGTATCTAATACTGATTTAATTCTCTGTGCTATACATCCAGATGCAATTTTGTAAATTATATTTAAAAGTCAATTTTTTTCAGAAATTGTCTTGGTTTATTTCGTTTTGGGATGCATGTTATAATACCTTGTATTTGTGTAATGGACATATTCATTGTTTTTGTAACCTTCATTGATAGAACAAACAATAAAAGCACTTATATCAGGCCAAAACATTTTAAAGAATTCAAAAGTTCTTTTGACCATTGAAGTTTAGATCATAAAATAAAACCCTTCATTTTTTCCTTTCGTATATTTTCTAACTGTAATTTTAAATTTTCTAAATCATCAAAATTGGTAGACCTAAGATTTGACTCTAATTTGTCTGTTTGTTTTATAAGCTGTTTTTCCAATGTATTGCGTTGTTTTATTTTAAAAGATGAATAAGATGTAGTTTAAACACGTTTTTAGTTAATAAAGTTTGCAAAAAAGTTGGTCATTTATTGAGAACTGTATTTGAGAATTAGCAATATCATTTATACCATCTAGGTTATAAATTGATAATATATATTGTTTTGTTTTTGTTGTTGTTTCCATGATAATTTTTAACTGAAGCTACATAGCTATGGTCATTTAAAAGGGAATGTAAAATTTCCATAATATTGTTCCTTGTTTAAATATGCTTAATTTCATAGTTATTGTGATTATGGAATGATCAGACCGGTAGCTAGGTAAGATATTACACTTTTTTACGTTTGGAATAATATTTTCACTTATTAGGAAAAAATCTAGCTTTGCTTGTTTTAAAGGGGTTTTCTTTCTCCATGTGTATCTTTGAATGTCTAGGACCATCTTTCTTGATCGCGGATTATTTATATGTTTGTAATTATGTTTATCTTTTTTGTATGTAATACTAAATTCATGACTTTATTGTTGCCTTTTTCATGTATTTTGCCTTCTGCGTTTATGAGAATCGCTGTAGCGCTTCACGTTGAAAATACCCCTATACTAATTTCCGATATAAAACCATAAATGCAATAAAAATGCAATCCATACCTTATATTTACATACATTCGACGTATTTTACCATTGCAGGGATATTAATCCATGTTGCTAAGGTGAATAGAAACGGCATGACGTAAGATAAAATAGTCCACCTTATTTTTAATTTTCTACTTCATAAATTAAAAGCACATTTTAAAAGTTCATTTAAACATATTTCATAATTTGCTGTCAGTTATTAAAGACTTTCAACACAAGTCTCCCATGTAGTTCCATTTCATGTATGCATACATACTCGGATCACTAGGGGAATCAATTTCCGATAAGCAAGTATGACGGAAATACGTCTTAACATAGAAGGAATAAGAGAACATGTAAATATATTTGTTGTGGACTTTATATTCAAAATTATTCATTAAAAGAAAGGCTACGCCACGTGAATTAGATGAAAAAGAGCAGAAAATTTATATCCCCATTCTAAAGTAAAAAGAGATTCTTGTTCCTTTGTAAAATGGGTATCTTGCAAGGCATATATATTGCATTTTTTGTCTTTTAGACAATAAAAAACATCGTATCTTTTTCCTTTATTCTAAAAACTTTGACAATTTACTGATATGTTTATGTCGCCCATCATTGTGATTTACTTATATATGTATGTATATCTATTTTATGAAGTGACAGCAAAGAAAAAAATCATATATACATATATACATACATACATATATAAATATATATATGTGTGTGTGTGTGTGTGTGTGTGTGTGTGTGTGTGTGTGTGTGTGTGTGTGTGTGTGTGTGTGTGTGCGGGTGTGTGTGTGTGTGTGTGTGTGTTGAAACTTTATATCATATGTGTGTATACAATTACTTGAAAATATGTTTGTTTTAGTAAAGCAGAGAAAACAAAAACATTATGGTCTTTATTCATGTTATCCTTGTGCATGTTTACAATGCCATATGGGGATCTAGCAATAGAGATAGGGGATAGAGAGGATTGAGAGTGTAAGAAAAGGGAAAGTCCGGTTTTGGTATAAAATAAGTGAAGAAGTTGAATACCAAAAAACAACAAAAATTTCATGTATCAATGTGGCATACAATTCTAGATGTGGACAATTTAGACTTAAATATATTTAATTGTGTTTCTTTGTCAAGTAAACAGCAAGGTGTTAACTGTTCAATTAAAACAATGAGTTGAAAATGTGTCAGTTTAAAACGTATGTGCATGACATTTGTATTCATGACTGCTGAATGGAACAGCACTAAATTAAATTCTATGACACTGAGTAACTATATATCTCTGGTGACAGTAATCAGTATTGACTATTAACAGTATTGTCTATTGAAAATGTGTGCTAATACAAGAAGCGAGAAACTGAATAATGAATATCAATTAAAATCTTAAGAAAACGTCATTTAAGACGTGTTTTGAACATTACATGAATATCAATATTAATGATATACAAATCATTCTGTAAGATTATAAGATTTACTAAGATTTATCTGTTAAACCTCCTGTTAACTTATCCTTTTTAAACTGAATTTTATAATACTCCAAGCGTTACCCTAAAGCAATACACTGTAAGTTAGACTACATCACGACTCAATTAGAATTGAGATCGTAAAATGAACATGTCAAATGTAAGCTTGACATGTCAAATAGCAACTGGCAATCAGAATTCATTCGCGTGAGTAGATATTGATAACAATGGTTCGTTATTTTGGTGGATCCAATATTTTGATATTTTGTCGTTTTCAGTTTTTGCGATTTCAACACTATCGCGACAATTGAAAAAAAAGAGAAATAATCGGTTACACAGTATATATTTCTATTTATTACATACATGTGTAATCAGTTCAATACGCACGTGCAGTAGGTAATGTCGTATTGCACTGTAGTTGGATATGGAAATTTCGCCGGAGCTACTTTACTAAATGGGACTCATGTTGATGGCGTCGTTAAAAGCGGAATGAATTTTAAATTTGTGTATACATATAGATAAATAAGGGACATGTAATAAAATCAAAACCACACAAATGTTTCTATCCGTATCATCAGATGCACTTGATCGTTGTAGCGGATGGATTCAAATCGAGCTACGCCCTCGTTGAATCCTTCCGCTACAACGATCTCGTGCAGTCTGATGATACGGATAGAAACATTTGTGTAGTTTTGTCTATATCTGCAATATAACTGTAGTATAACTTATCGGCAAAGTGTGACTTCAATTGTGCACCTCTTTTGGTGTTATTTTTGTATTCATATGAAGCGGGATTTATACAGTCTCTGCTCTCCAAGGAAACAAACAGTTAGCATCTCGGTTCAATTTTACTTACAGGTATATCGATGACATCCTGTCCATAAATAATTCAGAATTTCAGAATTACCTCGGCCAGATATATCCTGTTGAGCTAGAGATCAATGAGACGACAAAGAGCAACACATCTGCTTCTTACCTAGATTCACTCCTGTCGATTGGAAAAGACGGTCAACTTCACACATCCCTTTATGACAAACGCGACGATTTCAATTTACATATCGCGAACTTCCCATTTCTAAGTAGTAATATTCCATCTTCTCCTGCCTATGCCGTTTCATTTCACAACTTATACGTTTTCCAGGGCATGCTCTTCTTATGATTTTTTTATTCTGAGAGCGAAACGACTCGCCAATAAACTACTTACACAAGGTTACGTTGTTGAACGCTTGAAATCGTCATTTAAGAAGTTTTATGGTCGATAAGGTGATCTTGTTAAACATTATGAAGTACCCCTCTCAATGATATTAGATAGTATTCTGGAGCACGGTCGCAGACAGCGACTCCCTTTCGCCAATCGTGCTTTTCACCGAACTTGACCTCTTCACCAAACTTGACCTTTTCACCGAATTTAACCCGTTCATCGTGCTAGAAAGGTTTCCATGGAACATGCGACGAGTGTGGCATCTTGGTACTTCCTTTTCATCAAGTCCGGAAATGGCAAAATGATTTTTCAAATAATTGACTTTAATTTAGCAAAAATGTGACGTAAATTGATTTACATAAATGCCAACATATACATCGTACATAATAAAAGCGATTTTGTATTTTTTATCATTACAGCATCATTTCAAGAAGATTGCACAGTGTATACGGAGGAACAACTGAGAAAGATGGCTGCATTTTTGACAGGTAATTTTTATTCTGTTTCAGTTGACTAGCTTATATGTCTCTCACGCGATCAAATTTGTTTCTACAGTACTGACTAAAACAATTTAAAAAAAAAAATTATTTTCTTGAAATGTATAGGTCTACCAAGAAAAAGGTTGCAACCCTCCTCCCGGTATCTGCAGGAACCAAAATATAATCATATACAGTAATAGGTCAAAAGTGTTTCCCCAGTAATGAATTTAACTTTATAGCTCTAGTAATTCTGTTGTTTTATATTTTGTTCTTTGACTTTGGTAGACATGCAACTGAAGAAAAAATGCACGTTTAACCCTGGAAACTGGTTCTAATTTTAATAATAGTTTTGTTAGTTTACATCCATAGATTACTTAGGTACCGTTAGTTTGTTTTGTTTTGGTGTTTATGAATTACGTCACAGATCCGTACATTATCTTTGGAATAAACATCTAAATGATCTCGCTCGAATTTTTCTCACATGAAGAATAATGTATTTCTTCTGAAACAAGATACAGATTGCAATGGAATTTCTATTAGTTGAATACCAAAACCTCAACGTCCTATGGATGAAATTTTGTTATAACCGGTCGATTGATAAATTCTAGAAGAGGTATTGAAAAAACGCAAATTGATTAAGGTTATATAGATAAATTCATTTTTGGGGAATCACTTTTGACCTGAGACCTATTTTTTTTCAAAAAGGCGTGTACAAGTACAAGTACAATAGTTTGTTACGCTTTGATTCCAAGTATTGCACTACCTCTAATATTTTGTGCCCGTCAAACAGCTTTTCGTCCCTTAAATGATTTAATTTAGACTCCGCATTTTTTGTTAGCCTGTGCCAATATTTCGTGGTGCATATATAGTCCTTTATCGATTGGGGGTTGGGAGGTAAAATTTTATAATTACTTGAGGTTATTGCTATGAAATAAACATACATACTGTTTTTCTGGAAATTTTCGCTCCCATTTAATTTTCGTCATTTTCGTTTGTTGACCAGAGAGCGAATGCAAAATGGAACCGAAATTTTCAAGTAAAATAAGTAAAGCACGGAAATACAAACCATTCCTGAGACTGTTGTGGATTTGGGTGGATTCAAGACAGACTGAATATGTTTTCTGTCGTTTAAAGAGTGAAATTAATCCCGGGCGAAAATTTCCATGCATACAGAGCATTAAATCAGGACAGAAATCTACAATTTCTATAATTTGTCATTTTATGACTTAGTTTACTTAAGCTGAAAAGTTGCTTTACCCCATGGGTCTCTAATGGGCGTTAGCTGTTTTTTAAATGTCTTTGAATCTTGTTTCAGTACTTACACTGATGTTCAATGTATAGAGATTATATATATATATATATATATATATATATATATATATATATATATATATATATATATATATATATATATATATATATATATATATATATATATATATATAAACATGTCTTTCCTGTTTTACTTCTTAGATTGATGATCTATAAAAAAAGGAAAGATATACACAGGCACAGAAAAATTTCTGTATTTTTATATATTTTGTGAAAATTGTTTGAGAAACCCAGTGTAGCAATAATTTGTTTGCAATTGCTTAATTCGACCTCACTTTTTTATATATCCTTACGATACTGTACCTGATCATATTCGTAAAAAAGTCGTAAAAAACGAAATAATGTTTTTGGAAAACACAGGTAATGCCCCTTTAATAACTTATGCAAAAGGTATACCTATGCATTCATAATATAGTTTAAATAATTGTATAAAGTGAATATGACATGGAGGTATGTTCATAAAGAGATCAGTTTATAATTAAAAACATCGTTTACTTTAGTACCACACATCTTGTATCAAAATGTGTTTGAACTTCATGAAACATTTAATGAAATAACCTTTAAAACTAAATAACTAAATTAGATTATCAATACGGAAAATATGACAATATAAAAGGCTTTAATGACAATCTATCTAGACAGTTAACTTATTCACCCCTAAAGACACATTTGGACTGGTCCAAGTCATTGATTTACAGAAGAGTCCATTGTTTTTCAGGGGTTGATGAGTTAAGTATATGATTTTGTATCTTTTACCACATAGTATATCGTACTCTTTTGAAACGTTTGTTTTCTCGTTGTGCAGTTAGTCACTGATACTTTTAGTTTTAGTTTCTCAACTTACAGGGCTTTCGAGGCTCACTGGTTAGGGTTTGCGTTTTCAGTCATGAAGACTTTCAAAACTAGTTAGCGCGGGATATATTCTTGCTGGAACCTTAGCGATTTTTGCGAGAAAGTTTGCCAGTTTACTTGCCGAAGGCCGTTGGACTCTCCCGGGGTACTAAACTCCATTAAAAAAATCTGGCCACTACCATTATATGTCTGAAAACTTGTTGAGGATGGCGCAAAACAAAACTTCAAATTCAAATTAAAAAGCTCTTCACTTACATACACTTAGACAGTTTAATAAATACATTTACTTATGTATGTTTCATTTTCGGCGATTAAAGGTGGTGGGCAGGTTCAA
The DNA here is from genome assembly GCA_030159075.1 of Atrina japonica. NCBI lineage: Eukaryota > Metazoa > Mollusca > Bivalvia > Pterioida > Pinnidae > Atrina > Atrina japonica. Next base: position 574,273 of record BROG01000116.1, read on the forward strand.
CTGTGGCAGTTTCTCCTAGAACTTCTTAAAGATCCTATAAACTGTTCCTGTATTCGTTGGGAAGGACTGAATGGAGAGTTCCGAATAATTGATCCAGAAGAGGTTGCCCGAAAGTGGGGACAAAGAAAAAACAGACCGAATATGAACTATGACAAACTGAGTCGTGCTCTACGGTATTACTATGACAAGCTAATTCTTACAAAAGTCCAAGGTAAGCGGTACACATACAAGTTCAACTTCAATATGATGTTTCAAAACAACAGATTACACTCCGGTTCAGTACCGTCACCGACGGAAGTGAGAGATTTTGAGCGATTTGCCTCGTACCCGCCATCTTTGTTTTTGTCTTCATTGTCCTTCGTTAAAAGCATTACTGACCATAAATATACGTCCGACAGTCTATGCCGTGCAGATGCAATGCGTTTGGACAATTCGAAAGAAAATAAAACACTCCAAGCTAACTCTATCCCAGCCTCAACACTCCATCATCCTGTTTATCATATGGCAGTCTCCAGTTTTCCTTCACTATACGCTGGTACACACCCATTTCATTTTCACCCTCACTAAATCAATATGTAACAACTGAACCAAGTTCACAGAAATTACTACTTGAAATAGAAAGATACCGCTTATAAGAAGGATTTCCTGTCACATGGTGCAGACTCCGGAATTCAGACGAAGATTTTACACTTTTTATGCCGTAGTCAGCAGATCTCTAGAAACAGCACGAAAAATGTACATAAAGTTTAACTGTATAAAGTTATTTTCATCAGTTTACTGTAGCAAATCTTCATACAGTAGAGTTTGTTCCTTTCAACTTTGTATTTTGACTGTATGTGTATATGATATTTAATTCACAGATTACGTAATGTTTTTTCGTTTTTTATTTTATTGTTATTAATCTTTTTAGTGTATTTTTACTATAAATCATCTTCACTAGGATTGTTCTACAAGTTTACAAGTTCTAAGTACCAATAATATTGCATACTTTGTTCTTCGGAAAGACCAAAAACGGTCTGTGAGATTTAATATCGACGGGCAGGTGATATGAATCATTACGTAACTACAAATAATCCATTCTATGATTGTAATTAGCCAAAGTGCTGTCGAGACGTAATGATTACTAACATTATTTCATAATTATTTATTAAAATAGGCCAAAGAGACCTAGACTATTTAATATTCACTGGTTAATGAATAAAATTGTTACGTAATACCTTTTATAAATATGTATATACATTTATTTTATTTACTTTCCTCTCATTCTGATACGTCACGTTTAAATAAGTGGTAAAATCTGCGACTGGTCCTTTACATTCCATGAACATTATACCTTCTAGATGTATGTTTTACGATCGGTACTATAACCAGTGTCATTCATATAATAGAATAGAATAGAAAATTTGTAATTTTCGTATCTTGAAACATCCTGATATCGACTTATCTCAAAGTCGGTAATTTTGTGATAATACTAATATAATGGTTTTAATATGCTTATAAATGGTGATATTGTCACAGTCGACATGTAAGATGGGAAGCTGGCCAGTTATAGGTTTTGGACACGCCAGAATCACAATTTAATAAATTACACGTAATTTTCCTCAGTTTAACCTAGCTTTTCTCTTTATTAAACTTTTTTTCTTAGGTTAAACCTAGTTTTTTCTTCACCAAATACGAGTTTAATGTATGTTTAATTGGGGAAAAGCTTGGTTTTACTGAAAACAAAATTGGTTAAATTGATTAACGTGATATAGGCGTGCTTTTTTGTTTTTTGTAGTGAATTCTTATTCATTGTGTTTGCTTGAAATTATTTAGATATTGTATATAGCAAATAGTCATTCCGTTTTGTATTTTCTAAGTTTAGTGTTTTGGTATAAAACATGCCTTCAAGTGCACCTTATATTGTACGCGTTTGATAATTTCCATATGCTACTGTGTTTATGATTTTATTTTTGCTATATTAGTAAAAACAGATGTTGTTTTTTTCTATTGCTTACGTTTAGCTCAAAATAGTTCAATTTTTGTCAATGCCATTAAGTTTTTAAAATACAGCAAGTAGAAATTGTCAAATTTTGTCATGAGGAAATCAATGATGGCCGTGAGTAAAACATGTACATTGTATTGTATAGTGAAGTTGAAGATTATGACAATTCGCCAAGCTTCTAGGTTTAGTGACACGTATGTACTGCCGTATTTATGCTTGTTACGTCATTTATGATGTAGCAATACGATAATACAAGTTAATGATTAACATATAATGTCTTCTTTCATTTTTAGACTCAAAAGAAGATAAACTAATCAAATCAATGCATTTGAATTATTTGTTTTATAGGACATGGGTATCTTGTTTTGAAATATATAATCTCAGATACCAAAGTATAAATCTTCAGGGTGTCTAGGATACATATACAAATCTGATGAGTATTGATCAAACACGGAAATCTGGAAATAAAGAAGTGGGATCAGGTGCCATGGAAGAGTAAATAGTCATTGTCTCAGAAAATCTAAATGCAATGTACAACAAGACATAAATAAACGATATGATTGAGCAACAAGAATTATCGTATACTGTGAACTCTCGCTGAAAATGACATCGCATTTAAGACCACCTTGCATTTAAGGTTCTAGTATTGAGACTAGACCTTTTCTTTTTATAGTATTAAAGAGCCATTTGTTGTAGATTTTCCAAAACGATTCTCTCTTTATTTATAGATTGATGATTACACTAACAAAAAGAGAGATATACGTAGGCATAATAATTCTATATTCCTATATATTTTGTGAAAATTGCCTTAGAAATATAAAAAATCTCAGATGCCAAAGTATAAATCAATTCGATGTCCAAGATATAGGTACAAAGCTGGTAAAAAAAAAATGGACAAACACGAACCTCTTGAAATCCTAACCATTTAGAAACCCATTTTGGCAATAATTCCTTTTCAGATGATTAATTTGACCTTACTATTTGTATATACATACGACGCTGGGCCTGACCTTATTATCACAAAATATATATAGGAATATAAGACTGTGTATATCTCTTATTGATTATTGAATATCAATCTAAGTAAGTAGTATAAAGTCAAATATATCTATATCAGGAAAACACAGTTAATGCCCCTTTATTACAAAAGTACCATGTGCTTTTGTATAAATTTGAATTTTTGCATCTTTGTGTTGTATTTTAATTCCCCATTGTTTATTAACATATGTTTCACTGTATTTTGGTTTGTTGTAGTACATTTAATGTTAAAACATATGCTATTGACACATCGTCGATTATATTACAAATTTGAAGAAATGATAATTCAATAATTCTTATGTAATAAACTTCATTCTATTTCTATCTTATATTTGTTAACGTATTCGACCCAATAAGCGCCCAGGGAGCTATAAAATCAAGAAAAAGGGATGGGCGTTTAAAGTGACCAATTAATAGTCAAATTGACGTCAAACAGTTAATTTTTATAAGGCACAGTGGTGAAGTTGTTGTAGTTATTACGGAGGAAACCTATCCATAATTGTGTCGCTACAGATAAACTGTTACGTACGGTTTTTCAGGTCCACATATCCTTGCCAACTACCTAGAAAGAATTCCAGATCGTATGTAGAAAGGGGGCGCTTATAGGAACATGGGCGCTTAATGGGTGAATGGGTAATTGTTTTAGGCGTGAATGAAAAATTAATAAACAAAATGTCATAAATATAGTTTTGTTATGACTTATATTTTTATTGTGAAATGAAATTTGTTTTGTGTTAAATGTGTCAAATAAACATATGACAGAGATATTCCTATATTTTTCTCATTAAAATGTCATATACAAAACTGAGCTTTTTTAGTCTTGTAAATTCCTAGTCTATTTCAGTCTAGCATTTGTCCTATCATTTTTTTAGCTCTTTATCAAATAAACTTTAATGATAGAAAGGGTAGACAAAGGTAAGACGAAAGATAATGTCCATGGCAGAGAAGTGGCAAAGTTTCAAAATTCGTCTGATTAGTACAACTACAAAAAGTACTGGTCAAGCACGGACCTAATACTGCTCAATGGTGCTTGGAGGAGTAAATATTATAAACATAATACCAAAGTTATAATGCTCAAGTAATCGTCCCGTGCGGACCAGTCAAATCCGCCTTGAGTAAAAGGCCAAGCGCTGCTATGAGACACCTTATGGACCTGAATGGTAAACATATAAAAAGTCTCAGATACCAAGGAATAAATCACTAGGATGTCCAGGATATAGGTACAAATCTGGTAAAAATGGACAAACTCGGACCTCTTGAAATCAAGAGGAGGGATCAGGTGCCATGGAGGAATAAGCATCCCCTATCGACTGGTCACACCCGCCGTGAGTCTACAATCAAATTAAAATGAAATACGTGAGAATATAAAAAAATTCAGATAAAAAAGTATAAATTTGCGGAACGTTGACATCAAACGCGGTTTTCGATATCCCTGTGTCAATAATTTGTAAGTGAGTAGTTTACCTCTGTATATGAAATATTCATATGTTGTACACGCCCTGGCATATCGGATCATTTGTGAAATATAAACTCCATATGCGGGTGACTGAGGGATATTACTACTTAAATGTGGAAAATTTACAATGGGGAAAACCGAAATCGTCGCGTTTGTCGTATAGCTTAGTTGCCAATTTCCCGTCTGTGTCTATATTAAGTAAAATATCTAAGTATGAAGCGTGTGTGCTTGATTCTGTTGTATCTTTAAATTCTAGTTCGCTGGGATATATCGCATTGACATATGTATGAAAATTGTCATTATTAATTGACAAAACGTCGTCGATATATCTTAATGTCAAATTAAAGGACACCGCTAACTTTTTCTTCTTTTGATTCAGCAGTTTCTGAATGAAGTCTGCTTCGTATGATTAAAGGAACATATTTGTACAGTACTATAGGGAAACACATTGGCCTGAGAGGTAATCCAAATTTCATCAAAGTGCATCAGCTGTATAGTTCAAAGTTGAAAGTACTGTACTAGTGCATTTGTTCCATTTGTCTAATTTAAAGGTTAGAATATGTGCACATACAAACAGACACACTGGTTAAAATACAAAACAAAGTAGTTGTCAGAAACCAAGAATTGTTTATGTTTAATTCACAGGATTTCGACCATTCGTTATTAAATTCCAATGATTGTTCATTTCTATTTTTGTTTTAACCTATAATGTAATTTAGTGCTTGGATGTGTAATCATATAAAGCACGTGCTGACCATTCGCGCGAAGCAATCTAAATGATAAGAAATTACCCAAAATGCAATACTGTATTTTCGTCTCATTAACGTTTTCACTACACTTCTTCCGCTACATTCTGATGATACTGATAAAAACATATGTGTAGTTTCGTATAATATATACAGCGTACATTATGTTTAAATAGAAATAAAATATACCCACAGATTATACCTGCGTAAGCTAAGTTGTATGCAAGAAAGAAAAATGTGAAACTAACAAACAGCCATATAAACACTTTTTTCGTGATATAGGAATTACCCCTGGTTTCGTGACAACGCTATGGTAAAAGGAAAGGTGTATATTATTGCAATATTAACACCTTAAAGAAATGAAATAACTTTTACATCGAACAATGACATTTCAAATGATATGATGTTTTTTTTTTATATTTGACTCATCGTTACTCACTTATGTAAATCTCCAAATTCATTTTTTTATGTTGTAGTGTACAATATGATATTCTCAGATACCAAAGTATAAATCTTTAGGATATCCAGGATACAGATACAAATCCGGTAAAAATGGACAAATGCGGACCCCTGGAAACCAAGAGGCGGGATCAGGTGCCATGGAGGAGCAAGCATCTCGGTCACACCCGCCGTGAGTCCACAACCACGTCCAAATGAAACACGCGAGGAACGAACCCCCGCCAAAATTGGCACAGATGCCCCAACAACCGCAAACGAAAAGGCAACTCAACACCTCACCCAGCGAAAAAGAACAATCGTAAACAAGACAACCAAATTCGTATTGATATATTTTTTATGCAAATGCAATATCTTTTTCAACCGTCGTATCAGTGATATCAATGCTCATTAACTATAACTGATATTTAACATTGACATATAACTGCTTCATACGGGGTATCAGAATTGCAAAAAAAAAAAAAAAAAATACATCCTGCCAAGCCTTTATATTCTAGCTGAAGATTTAATTTTAACGTAATATCCTACGAAGGGGACAATCATAAAAATAGATTTTTGCAGAATGCAACAAAAACGAAATGTATCAAGTTTTATACAACACATGAAATTTAGAAGGTGACACTTAACTCATTCACCCTTACAAACACACTTGGACTGGCCTGAGTTATTGATTTATGAAAGAGGTAATTGTTTTTCAGGAATTGATGAGTAAAATTATGGTATGTTTCCCGATTGTTTTCCTTGGTCGAAATTGATTTTCGGAAGACTAAAAGATCACATAAAATGAGAAAAGACAAAACAAAATCATATTGTTTAATATAAATGTGATGAAACATTAAATGCATACATCAATATATGAACATTGTTATTCTAAATGAAAAAAAAATATACAGCACTCGCAATTAAAAATTGATTACAGATCAATCAGACTAATTTGGCATCAGAAATTATTATTTATATACTTTGTCTACAGGTGATATCTATAGATGGTGTCTATAGATAATGTCTTCAGATGATGTCTTCAGATGATGTCTATAGATGATGTTTATAGATGATATAAAGATGATGTCTATAGATGATGTATACAGATATCTATATATGTCCATAGATAATGTCTATGATAATGTCTTTAGATGATGTTTATATATTCTAAAAGTGATGCCTAACGATAATGTCTGTAGATGACAAATTTAGATGATGTCAAAAGATGATGATATCTATAGATAATTTCAACAGATGATTTTATAGATAATGTCTATAGATAATCTCGATAGAAGATGACTTTAGATGATGTCTAAAGATGATGATATCTATAGATAATTTCAACAGATGATTTTATAGATAATGTCTATAGATAATCTCGATAGAAGATGACTTTAGATGATGTCTAAAGATGATGTATATAGATTATGTCTTTAAATTTTGTCTAAAGATGGTGTCTACAGAAGATGTCTATAGATGATGTCTAGTTCTGGAAGGAGGAAAATAAGTACTGTTTGTCGTTTAGCAAATGAGCTAATTTGACATTAAATGGTTTGTAGAACTGTGTCAGTATTGCACGAGTAACATTCAACATGGGTAGCGCATCACTTGGACCCGTGTTTGTTGGACTTTGTTTCTTAATATTGGTTATCACCTGTTTGTTGTTATGATCTGTAATGAATAAGAACAAAAAGCTAGTTTATTTGCGAAAACCTGGATATCTCTTTTCCAGGATACGATTTCCCTTCCAACATAAGCCTGCCACGATATAAAATATCATGCAATACACCAGTAAAGCATTCAAAAGTGTTTATACACACACACACACACACACACACACACGCGCGCGCGCGCGCGCGCGCACGCACGCACGCATATATGTATGCATATATATATATATATATATATATTGACCGTAAGTGCCGGGCACAGGCCAAAATTTGAAGCCATTCACCAGCATTTGGTGACGTCTCCATATGAGTGAACGACTCTTGAGTGAGACGTTAAACAACAATAAAAAACAAACAAGTTTCCATTCATATCAGATGTATGATACGAGTTTTGAATTTTCCATTTTGCGAACATCATTCGAACAAAAATGGGAAATTCATAACGAGTAACATAAATGTGGTTGGAATGGGAACTTGTGAGAGATTCTTTTTCTCATTTGATCAACCATATACAATTCAAACCGTATTTTTTATAACTGGGGAAGAACATTTTTATTCTCTTTTCTGTCCAGTTGACCAAATTGTTCAAACAAGGTCAAATACTTGGTGCATAAACCAAATTTTAAATTCACTTATGTTTAAATACATACATTTAAAAGACATTTTAAATTACATGTATTATTAACATATAAAAATCTCAAATACCAAAGTATAAATCTTTAGGATGTCCAGGATATAGATACAAATCTGGTAAAAATGGACAAACACAGACCTCTGGAAACCAAGAGGTGGGATCAGGTGCCATGGAGGAGTAAGCATCCCTTGTCGACCGGTCACACCTAAGCATACTTTATCAGATGTTGATTTTAGATTTAGCAGATTTGCCAACTTGAATACAAAAAATGTTTAAATCATCTACACATTTTTTTTATTCGATTGCTTCCATTCAAGTTCAAGTGACATCACAAACACCAAGTTACATCATCGCCAACCTTCAGATGAATGAAGACTGCGTACGCAGTGAATAAATGTAGTCCAGTTTGCCGTACCTTAACCAATTCATATTATACGTTATACGTTTTACATATAAAATATTTATGTATGAAGCTGTTACGAAGCTGATCACAGATCATATGATATATATATATATATATATATATATATATATATATATATATATATATATATATATATATATATATATATATATATATATATATATAATCAATTGAAACATTGAAGTTAAGATCACTTGTCAATCAGTAACATGAAGTATCTACAAAAGATTAAAATTCATTCTTGTTTCATAACATACCGATTTGTAGAAATTTGAACACTTCTTCCAATGATTTTCCAACATCTTTTGCATAATCTTCTAGCCGAAGGAAAAGGAAATTTTCCTGTGGAAATCTTTTTAGCCACTCCACAATGTAAAAGTAATACGCCCCCACTCTTAGTCGAACCTATAAAAATAAATCACAAAAACGTAATTTTTTTTTTTTTTTTTTTTTGGAGATAAATTACTTACTGATAACATAATAAAAGCCATGGTGTTGATAAAACTTCTATAATTTCTCTAATTATTTCTCTGATTTGTTTTGTATTGTACTATTTTTTATGAGAATTTCGTATAAAAATTGCATAAAATCATTTGCCTAAAACTAAGATAGTCATCTTTTTACCATGGTTACTCTTAGACGGATTGGCTAGACTTTTAGATTTATTATTTGGCCTTGTCTGATACCACTTTCTTTTTAGAAAATTTATTTAAAATTGGCGCTCAACTGGTGAAGTCTTATTGACAGAAACAATCGTCTTCAGCATTATAACTTTGGTATTATATTTATGATATTTACTTCTTTAAGTGCCGAAGTCCCAATTTAAATGATACAATTCCCCTCTCACATAGATTTCGAACATTTACCATTACCAATACGACAACGATTCCTTTAGAGAAATACAATGCTTATATTCAGGGTTTACATATTTTGTATAATGCAACAGACAACATTGAAAGCTAGTCCCAGTGCGCGTGAGAGATGATTCTATTTATACACCCTATAGTGCCTGACCTCTTCCTTTGATGACGTAACAGACCTAAAGCCGTTTGCGAGAATTTAAAAGGTGTGCAAACGGGATTCAGTTACTTTTTGCTAAATATCTCGGGAACGAGACATCGGATTGACGGCAAATTTTCGACAAATGCATTTATGCATCATAAACTATCAATTTTTGAAAAGTGTGATTTAGTGTTTGGGGTGCACCTTAAAAAAAATTGGCGTGTTTCTTGTTGTTATTTGTTTGTTTGTTTTTTTGTTTACATATTTTGCATCTAAATTGTTTCAAATATGAACTAAACATCTATCACTTCGACAAATCTTACCGGGGAGATGCGTGCCAGGCTCGCATTGAAAAGACAAGCTTCAACGGAATTCAAGGAAAAACAGTTCAGATATCTTATAACACTTATTCGGACCTTCTCGTGGAAATCAGCTGGATGATGACGAGATCCCCGGAAAAATATGTAATCGGAATATAATCTGCAACAACAACAACAGAAAAAAGCACTGTAACGATGGTGTTTTGTCAATAATTAACAATAATGGTGACACATAAGATAACGAGTTACTCGTTATAAAGTAAAAGTGTGTAATCTTTAAACATTCTTATTTTTTTTAAAGTTCAAAATTGGAAATTTCTAAACAGACTTTCAATATTATTTATTAACAATACCAAAGCTATTTAACTTTTATTACTTATACATGTACTTACTAGTTTTGCATCAGAGTCTTATGTCAATCTTTTATTATTGTTTTTCTTTTTTTCTGTTTCTTTTATATTTCATTTATTGTTATTTTGCTTGTTTTTGTTTGTTTGTTTTTATATTGTCTTACAAAGTGTAGTTTATGACATAACGAATGCTGGTCACTGCAATTATGTCAATTTGGACTTGTAATATAATTATCGATTAATTCGACTTGGAACACTTCAGTACTATATTTGTCATTACTATCCGCGTTGCTCACTTCGAAAATTGCAAAATGTTCAATATTTCGAATGCAACGAAATTATAGTGTATAATTAAGGTTTCAATGGCTGAAATAATAATTGTCTAGTAATTACAATGTTATCTCTCATCATTATGTATTCTAATGACTGAGCAAAGATGATTCAATTAGAGTAAAGGTGGTCCTTCGCACTGTTAAAATAATGTCGTCCGCTGTGGAGGGAATTCTTGCGTTTACTCAATCGGCCAATGGCGTCAGTTGTGGACGGTTCCAATTTTCAACAGGTATGCAACTTACTATCAATTGCAAAAGCAGTCTCAGCACGCTATTTGAATGAACCCCGAAGATAACAAAATAAGTTAAATAATATACAAATCATATTTAAAACATTGACAGGATGTTCTAAGCAGGAAGTAGGAGCGATGAATGAATAATGATAAAAGAATTTTCATCCGGCACTCCCCTTTTAATTTGTCTAAATGTTAAGTTCTAAATATGGCGCCAACACTGCGATGTGAAGTTAGTATGGGCAACTGCCTACCAAAAATTATTTCTGGGGATATTGGATGCTTAATTTTATAAATCGAGGATTGAGTGCTTTTTGGGAAGAAGTGAATCTTCTGTCAAAGATGATTCAAAAATATTTACTCGACCGTCATTCGATTTCATTTCACAAATAAGACATTATAACAAGTGTTCTCTAATCCATGACTTTTTAAAAGCATTTTATTTGTAGGAGATGTCGAATATTTGAAACATCTGACAGATACAAAAAGTCAATTTATGTCAGCTTGTAGGTCTCTAAACTGAAATTTATAAACTTTATCCACTCGTATTCAACCTACCTTTGAACTGGGTCTCGCATTAGCACGATGATTTTTGCACATGGGTTCATCTCCCATACAAAATCTGCAGTTGTGTATTTCGGTATTGAGTGATAATTTTTATTTTTCGGTAAGGTGGCAAAAACGTCGTTGTCCCATATTGTAGACGGACTAAAATCACCTGTAGTATGTATAAGTTATACATAACATGTTAGTTTGTGACATAGAATACTTAAAGGTCTGACATATTGTTCACAAAAGGTCGAACAAAAAAGAATATGATAAACGACTTATAGAAAAACAAATTCATTAAAAATAACTGTGTCAATTATTTGAAGTTTTCTATTTCCATACTGACGAGTGAGCCCATAGTGTTCCCGCGGGTCCTATAGTACTGAAATATGTTTTATTGTCAGAAATTCTACATGATGCCATCGATTTGCAAAATCAGCTTACACGACAAAGCACAGCAGCCATATAAAAATGGCATTTAACAATCTTAAGTAAACCGTCTGATCATGTATTTTCAAACAAAGAAAAACATTAAGTACTGAAATACAATGGACCACCGATTTGAATAATTTTGGTTATATGTATTGTCATATGTAAGCCAATTGTGTCAGCAAGCTTCCATTTATCAACAGCAACTCCTACAGAATCTACAGTGGCATTACTTATACGACACACCTTATAAAGAACCTCGGGATTTGTCTCTTGCGTGGATTATGTTTGCTGAATTACCTTGAGGACAAGATTAATACAATCTAACACCACTTTGAGGGAGGGATGGCGAAATCTCAATCCGAGTGCATACAATTTTGTGCACGATGGTTGAGATTTCGCCATCCCTCCCTAAAAATGGTGTTTGACTGTTTTTCTCTCACTTTGAAACTGTAAAAATGGAGCGACTAAACCCATTTGCAGATGACAACAACATTTTAAATAGTATTTCTTGCACTTCCGGAATGGGTTTATCTCACCCTGCAGGATGAGAAAACATTTTCCACGACATCTGAATTCGCGGACAAATCAGTCTCAAGTGAGAGAAAAATAGGTCGTAACCTAGTGCAAACAATGCCAATAATTTTTTTCTGAAGAAACTTTCTCCAGATCTTAAAATAAAATTCTGTGTATTTGGTCATTTATCTAAAAACATGAAAATTATTGATACATGATACCATAGCCCCTATTTTTATACACGATATTTGTTTTGGTGATAAACACATCAAATTAAAATTGCAATCTTTTTTTTTCTCTTTCTATTTCAACAATATAAGGTTATCCATTACGATAAATATATTCATCAACATAACGCAGGAGTGTCTTATAAGTAAGGCCAGTGTATACTCTGCAGGTGTTGTTGTTGTTGTTGTTGTTGATAAATATGTATGTGTCGTTTGAGCGGCGAGCAAATTAGAATATAAATTGTTTTAAAGTAGACTGTATTTACTTTTTGCCTTCCCATAATATTTCCTAAGGTCAAGATATGAATCGGAATACAATTTATTTCGTGGTTTTTGTTATAGACTATCAACTTGACAAACAGTAAAACCAAAATCAGATATGAATTATTTAAAAACATTTTTGGATCATTGACAAGTGTCACTTACCTGTGATTTTAGTAGCCAATGAAATTGGTTGTGATTCGTTACTTTCGGCAAGAGAGTATTCAAGTTCAATGGCCAAAGAATCGAATACTTTAGTGTACATACTTAGTCCATAGTCCAGCGTTCTAGTACCTTTAAAAGAAAAACAAATGAAGTTTGATGTTGTAGAAATAATAATACCGGTATGTTTTAATTTTTACAATGTTTTTGGAATTGGGGAAAAAGAGAAAATGCGATGGATTATTTACATTTCCATTTACTATTCCAATCATTGCACAAATAATTTTAAAACGATAAAAAATATTTCTAAAACTATAATTTCTATCATACTTTTTCATTACATGTAGTATGTTATAGAGTAAACATGTGTGTTATAATGGGTATTGTTAAACATTGTAAATCGGACCTCTGCTGATGAAGTCTCATCGACAGAAACGATCATCTTCAGCATTATAATTTTGGTATTATGTTTATAATATCTAAACCTTACCACGAAGAAATTTAATTTTCAAAAACATTTTATTATTTCCAAAGCTGAAAATAACTTCTTTCATGGAAAGCAATGTGTCAGACATTTGGCGAAAGATCAGTTATGAGTTCCGCTTATTAACTACATCATTTACCACACCATTCCTAAATTTTTTTTTATCCATATGAATAGATGCAATATAACTATTGACTTTTAAATTTGGGATATATGTGACGTAGTCAGACATTTCTTTTCTGCTTCCTGATGTATAATATTTAGCCGAAAATTCGAAGCATGGTCTTGTACTTAGTTTAGTTTAGTTTTATAAGCTTTCTGACGTTATGTGGATATTAACCGATTTAGTTATATTCGGATCGTCACGTCACTAAAACATATGTTTACACGTCACAGAATTTTCCACACTCTTTTTGGAAATGGGTCTGGGCCTTTTGAAATGATATTTCGGCAACATTTTATCGAAATTAGGAAATCTTAAAATATACGGTTTGAAATAGCAGGAGTCTCTTATATTCATTGTTATTTGACTTCAATCGGAAAATTTCGACTGTAAATTTGGGGAAAATGCATTTTTGCACTTAAAACTGCATAGGGGCCTTATTTTTGTCCCCTTCGACAAGATGGAAATCCTTGCACTGCACGAAAATAAATATTAGAAATACAAAGGTAGACAGATATCTGATATGTGTGTGTGTGTGTGTGTGTGTGTGTGTGTGTGTGTGTGTGTGTGGGGGGGGGTGTATGTGTGTTACTTACGGAAGCTACTATTCTGCTTTCTCAGGCCTGTCTTGTACATCTGATAACCAAACCTGTATCTTGTTATCCAATGGATTTCTTTGAAATATGGCGGAACAAAATCTGGATGCAGGGACATACGTTGAAATATGTCAGTAGTGCCGCATTTTGGAAATCCGGCAACAAAAAAATAAGGAAGACATTGAAGAGGACCCTGTGAAGTCGGTGATGCTCCTTTCAGTCTGTGACGAAAGCATGGGTTTTTGTATCCTTTCGACCACAACGTTCTTCTCGTCTACAAAGTGAAATTACAGTATTAGAACTAAAACGTTAGACTTAAATGGACCCCTAAGTGGATCCCTCTTTTATATCAGATCTATAAAACATTCATTGGAATGTTGAAACTATCGGTTGTGGTTAAGGGTTTGTCAGCCTGCTTTATTGCAATATGTATGTATGTGTATTGTAAATTTTACAAATACAACGAGTCTAAATTAGATCATTATAGAACCGAGAGGCTACTTGTTGCCTCAAAAATATTAGAACTACAGTAATTCAATTCAAGGCATTTCTGTACACCCATATTTTGGCAAAACAGACGGTATTGTTTTGGTTTCTGACAGAACCGGATGTGGCACTTTACTTTGGTAATTCTACACAGTAATGTGTGGAGACAGAGCAGAAACATTTGGCGTACACCACTATTTTTGACGGAAAATAGACGATGTTGTCACTTCATCTTGCTAGACCTATATAGAAATGGTGTATCGACAATTAGAGTTACTTCCCTTCGCATGTCACTAGAACTAGATGTATCAGGTACATTGTATTATATAGCCTACATACACCTGCGTTATTTAAATATCGTATAAATCACTTACATAAAAGATATATTACACCACAGTATAAATGTATTTCATTTGTGTCCGACATAGAGACATTCATTCACAATGACGATGAAATGTTTTACAGAGCAGTGATCACACTGGACATAACAGCTTAAAGTGACCACAGTACATCATCGTTGTATACGCTTTTGACACGCACTGGTCATAGACGAATTGTATAGACAAAGCTGAGGTTTTCCGAGTGTTTGACTTAGACTCGCAGACTCGCAGACTGCGATTAAGTCAGATAATTACATACTGGTTATTTCATTCTTGAAAATTATATGATTTTTGATAAATATAGGTAATTTCGTGTTCAGTTTTACATAGTTTTCCTTGTATTCAAATGATTAAAAATTGATTTGATAATTTCCCCGAAAATGTCTCGATGACAGCTGATATTGCTTTAAATACAAATCTTTCTGTATACGTTCTGAAAGTAAATTTCCCATGAAAATAAAAATCAGAAACTGCATCAGAGACCTACCTGAAGTCTACCATATAGCAAATATTCATACACTTAAAATTGGTTCAGCTCCACCAGAAAATTTACTGATTGTTGGTGTGCCGAAGAGCTGGGGTATATAATGATGTTTAGTATTTTAACATAAATTACATTTTTTTTAAATATTAGGCATCGTGCACATGTGATTTTGTGCATTTACATATTATGCTTTAAACTATAGGGAAGTAAAATGAAGTTCCGTAAAAACGACATATAGTGATGATATTAAGTTATGTAGCGGATATTTAGCGCGATAGTTTACAAATTATCAACAAATCAAGAAAGATAACTTTGATTGAATACCGTTACGCCTTTATATATATACACACACACACACACACACACACACACACATATATATATATATATATATATATATATATATATATATATATATATATATATATATATATATATATATACTGTAGAATAAGAAAATTTCGTTGTGGTTTTATTTTCGTTCATAGCGTTTTTTCATGTATCAACGAAATTTTAACCATGGAGAAATTTTACATAAATCATTCCAGGTAATAGTAATAGGTTTCTTTACAAACAGTTTTGGTTTGTAATTCAACGAAAATAAAATTCCAACGATTTGGTTTTATTTTAAAAAAAACAGAATGTTAACACCACGAAATTGTCTGATTTTACCGTATATACTGTGAAAAAAATGTTGAATGAAATATTGAATCTTGAAATATTCTGCAAAATACATGGAAAAAGAAATATTTACCAACCTTCACGTTTACCATTTATCTTTAAGATATATTTTGCAATCGAATGATTCATTCATCAATCTATCTACTGCCCAATTTGGATATATATATATATACAGTTTCAAGCATATCCAAGTTTCTTCATTTTAAATTACAAGTCACAATTAATATCGACAACACACACACACACACACACACAATTATATATATATATATATATATATATATATATATATATATATATATATATATATATATATATATATATATACACACACATAAATATATATATATATATATATATATATATATATATATATATATATATATATTCACTGAAATGTTTAAATATAACTATATGCACATAAAGTTGTTTTCTGAATTTCAGGTGCAAATGGTTGCATTTTCTTAGTTTAACCAGCGATTAAGCTTGAAATATCTCTTTACGGTATTCAATACAAAATTATCTTAAATCTGACATAAATTATGATACTGTAAACAATCCATTACATGTATATATCTCCAAGATATAAAATACAAACAACTCCCGCTGGATTTAGCAAACCAAGTGACACGTATAAAGACACTAATTGTTGTATAAACACGTATCTAACGAGGATAGACAGTGGGTCAAATCAGTTAGACGTTCATTTTTATTTCTAGATATTTAAAAAATGCAAAAATAAACGTGATATTTAAATTATGTTCGAGTAACCGAGTACTGATTTTAGTATTCGATAATCGGTTACTCGTTGACAACCCTAATATATATATATATGTATATATATATATATATATATATATATATATACAAT
The DNA here is from genome assembly GCA_030159075.1 of Atrina japonica. NCBI lineage: Eukaryota > Metazoa > Mollusca > Bivalvia > Pterioida > Pinnidae > Atrina > Atrina japonica. The sequence continues at coordinate 591,189 of BROG01000116.1, forward strand.
ATAATATATATATATATATATATATATATATATATATAGTAAAACCTGCTATAGCAGCCACCTCTATATAAGGATTACCTGTCTATAAAGGCCAGTTTTGAAAAGTACCATGACTGCATACCTTAACTAAATAAAACCTGTGTATAAAGGTCACCTGCACATAAAGGCCAATATTTGCTGGTCCCTTGGGTGGCCCCCAAATACAAGTTTTACTATATATATATATATATATATATATATATATATATATATATATATATATATATATATATATATATATATATATATATATATATATATATATCCTGATGTACTTACCTTGTTTTGTTTGATGAAATAATTTCTGCAGTTTTCCACTTCTTTCCACGACTCGATGATTTTTAATTTGTCTTGTACGGTAATCGCTGATGTAGACATGTTGACTTTGATGAGTGAAGGTTTGGTATTAAACGTTTTGTCAGTAATGAAAGGCCACAGGAAAACAATACATAATGCAGCGACGACACAGACGTACGACTTTGTAGACGGGCGAAAGTATGGCATTCTTGTTGTCCGAAGTCATCAACACAGATAAAAGCGTATCTTATGAAGCATTATGGATATCATCCGAACCAACTACATCCTGAATTACAATAAAGTATCAAACGAATCTCACAATTTTAGCCAAGTCAAACTTAATCCGTGTACATGTATATATCACACGTTGTTTTAGAAATTCTATGAATTTACGGTCTAAATCTCAGGAGAGGCTAATGTCCACAAGGTGTCCGTTTTTTACCTGTGTTTACAGGTAAGTGTCACAGTTTTGGGGAAATGAGGCGGCACATTAATGTTCACTTCGATTATGTATTGCTGACGGCTATGAACAATTAGATTAGAACCTAGGTGACTTGCAGTTAGTTGTTCTTCTTTTCACTGTCACTGTCATTTGAATATTAATTCGCCATCAATACCAGCTTAATTATCCATTATAGCATGACGACATGCAGTTGATAATTGTGAATCATGTGTTTGTGAAACTAATTTGGAGTCATAATTTATACATTTTTTTTTTGCGAGATGTTAGCTCAATACACCTAAGTACGAAAAGTTCTCAATTTTTTTCGTTGTAATTCTTCTTCTTCTGGTACTAGAAATAAAAATCATAAATTGAAAATAAACTTTAAGAACAATTATCATTCATGCATATGAAGGCTTACATAGCTTTTCAGAAAAAAAAACCGGACATAATATATGTAGTACATCATCATTGTATTTTAGCAATAAAAAATGTTTGTCAATAAATGTTAAACAATAATGATTTACGAATACTTTAATTTACGTTCTAATTTTTCAGACCTTTTTGCGAGTGCACGATTTCGCGATTTAAGCTACATAAGACTTTTAGTTGGTTTTAAACTGTTTTATTGTACTCGTATTTAAGAAGAGACATATATGAAATTTGTAAGACTAGAGGAATTTGTCAAATTAATATGATTTATATATAAATTATATTGCTATTGAACGCTAAGAAATCTAGTGATTTTTTGTTGTTACTCGAAGACAGAATTTTTTTCCTTTCCGCCTGTAAGATCAGATAACATATTTATTCTGCGTTTTCTTATTCTTTGTTTTTCTTGTTGCTTAGAAACAAAATAAAATGTAATTAACAAGTATATCGGCTTTTTTTCATTTGGATTGATAAAAATGTTGGTTGAGTTTAATTATATCAGAAAAAATTAATAACAATCAGTAAACAAAGGTCACAGATCCCAAAGTATTAATCGTTGGAAATATACATTTATATCTATACTTGTTTCCAGAAAACCTTCTAATGTTATAAACAGTCATTTTTACGAGAAAATTCGCAATTATAACAAATTTGCTTTAAAAGACAAAGTATGGTACAAATATTCGCAAAACATAAAATTTACGAATTTGTCAAATAGCCAGTTTTACAGCAAAATGTAATGTCTCGAAAAATAAAATGTTGATTTTTAGTGTGTATTGTAGCTGTGAACCTTTGATCAGCATATTGTAGTTCTCGGGAACAGGTTAACTAGATACAAAACGTTGTCCTTTAATAAGTTCTTTATGATACCTACCTCGAGAATTAATGTGTCTACCTTACTACAACTCTGAAAGCGAATGCGACATAAATCAGATATAATAATTAATGAAAAGCAATACATCATCATCATATCTGTTTGTGTTGTTGTTTTGTTGTTGTTGTTGTTTGTTTGATTTATTTTTTGTTTTGTTTTTTATTTTTTGTTGCTTTTTTTTGTTTTTTATTTGTTTTTTTGTTGTTTTTTTGTGTTTTGTTTTGTTTTACTTTGTTTTTTTTTTTGTTATTGGTGACATGTGATTCTGTGTCCAAAATAACCAAAGTAGTTTGCTTTTAACAGACTTTCAAAATAAAAATACTGGCTGAAAACGAAATATATACATTTAATTAGAGAAAATTTAAGGGGGTATTAGCTGTGGTTTTTTTTCAAAAATTGTCCTCCCTTTTTCCCTTCTTAGATTGATATACAATAGCAAAAATGAGATACACACAGGCATAGAAATTTTTAAATTCTTTAAATTTTGTGAAAATTGCTTGAGAAACCAAGACTGACACTTTTTCACTTGCGATAATATTATTGATTAATTCGACCTTACTATCTGTATATGCATACCGCACTGGACCTGACCTTATTTTCGCAAAATATATAGGAATACAAGATTTTTTATGCACGACTAATTAGATGTGCAAATGGTCTCAAAGTGAAGAACAATTACGAATCCCAAACGGGATAAGACCAGGTGGCCGGAAGGAGTAAGCGTCTTCTGCTGGCATGCCACACCCGTTGCAAACGTTCCATGGAAACCTCTCTAGTTCAAATTCGCTAAAAAGGTCAAGTATGGTGATGAGGTCAAGTTCTGTGAAAAGCATGATTGGTGAAACGGAGTCACTGTCTGTGGAATTGATCCAGAATACTATCTAATATCTCTGAGAGGGGGACTTCATAATGTTTAACAATATCCCCGTATCGACCATAAAACTTCTTAAACGACGACTCCAAGCGTTCAACAAAGTAACAAATTATGAATATGTGCACCTCTAGGTAACCATTTTCAAATCCCTTTTAAAGGGTCATTAGCTGTATTTTTTTCAAAGATTTTGTTTTTCCTTTTTACTACTTAAATTGATATAGAATAACAAAAAAAAAAAAAAAAAAATATAACTGGGCATAAAAATCTTAAATCCCTATAATATATTATATGTATATTGCTTGAGAAACCAAGGTTTGCCACCATTTCACTTGCAATTGATTAACTCAACCTTACTATTTGTATATGAACACCACACTAGCCCTGACCTTATTTTCACAAAATTTATAGGAATATAATATTTCTTTTGCCTGTGTATAGCTCTTATTTGTTATTGAACATCAAGTACAAGTAGTGAAAGTAGAAAAAAATGAATATGATTTTTGGAATAAACACAACTAGTGCCTCTTTAAATTAAACTGTCACTTATTGGTAAAATTTTGGCGTTATTAGGGATGTTGTATATCGCTAACAATTCATTCCTCCCCGTAGGTAAGATTCGTCTATTTTAATCACTAGATACTAATCACTAAAATTACTTATCGCTAAAATTATATACTATTTTATTTGGACAAAACGCTAAATTTGCCTCTCGCTAAAATTTCCACTTATACTGTATTACCATAAAGGAAGACGACGTGTTTACTCAATGGTTTGTGAAAATAAATATCTGAAATAAAACTTGTACCGAAATATGAATGATCAGATAATCAATATCAATAATATTACAATCAACTTCATCGTTATCATCGTAATCATCGACGTCATCATAACTTTATAATGATAATAAAAACCATCGTCAAAGATCGCTTCCGTTGATAGACCATTAGCCTCACAAGCGGAAGATTTCGTTCGATTCCTGATACCGGAACATACCAATTTTTTTTTTTAAAATAGACCTTTTTTCCGAATTGTTCCGTTTCGACATGGCTAGTAATAGTATTATGCACATTGAACGAAAATATGCCCTACAAAACTTCAGGTCATTGAGTTTATCGTATACGTGACCAAAATCATTAACCCGAGTAATGTCTGTCGTTATATTCCACCGATCTCCGATTGCTCCATTATTTGAGTTACCAGTAACATGTGTTACGTACAAAAATGTACAGTGAAAGGAGCCAGATTTGAGAAGTAGCCTAAAGTAAAGGCATGACACTTGTCAACTTTACAAGAATGAACATTTTGTTTAACGTTTCTCCTACTCAAATGACCTGAAACAAGATATCATAGAATTCCGTCAATGAAGACATTACGAAACCGAAAATTACCTAGATCACATTTTTGTTGACTTCACGCTATCTTAGTACAAACTATTTTACAAAACTGAACGGGATGTGACAACTAGAAAAAAGCCTATTGCATTGACTGTTCCTTCGCCAAATGCTTAGCGAAGGTGAAAATTAAATGTGAAAGTCAAGATGGGTCATTCGGATGATCAATCAAACCGAGGTTTCGTGTGTGATACTTCACCAAAAGCATCATCTTTTAAATAATATTGACATGTAATTGTTATTTACAAAATGAACGTGTAAATATTATTTTCAAATAGAACAATGATGAATATTTAATAAATAGGGGATCCGTTTCATTTTCAAGATAATATATTTCATTAAACGATGACCTGCCTGGGAATCGGCCAAATCAGGCAATAAGAATTGCGTTAGTCCGAAACAGTTAGGCTGTCACTTCTAAATGAACACTATATTTAGTGTTATATTCTTACACCTATGATGATAAATAAATACCCTCAAGGTTTTGTTTACAAGAAATATTACAATAACACTATATGCTGTATGAAATATATCTCGATATATGTAACTACCGTTGTCAATCGGGCATGTGTAAGTAATTGGTATGACAGGTTTATATACATCCGGTGAAAAGACATTTTGACGAATTACTTTTAGAGGTTAGCTATACTAAACGTAAATCTTTCATCAAATGGATGTTGGATTAAAAACATTGTATTTAGTAATTCATTGTTCTTTCTGATGATCTTTAGTTTATTTGAGGATGAAAATAATAATAATAATAATAATAATAATAATAATAATAATAATAATAATAATAATAATAATAATAATATTATTATTATTATTATTATTATTATTATTATTATTATCATTATTATTATTATTATTATTAATTTGAAAGGAAAAGAAAATATCTCAAAAGAATTCAGAAATTTATATTTCATTGTATTATCGTTTCGTCTTAAAATAACAAATATCGAATACTAACTTAAGTCATGAAATGATATGTAATTATAACATACTTACTTATTTTGAGTCTGCTGTCATTCCTTGCCAATCACCGTAAAATTCTGATGAAATAGATTTGTTTAATCGCAAATAAATGAAATACGTTTATTTCCTTTAAAACAAATCGCAAACGCAGTAAGATATCTTCATTCCTTAACTACGTAATAAAGTTTATGATTCTATGATCTCGGTCAATAAATTAAAATAGATTAGATTGTATACATCCAACAAACTCTACATAAACAAAACGCTGACATCAACATCTAATCAATTAAAATGTCCTCTTGCATGGCTTATTTCTTGGATTCTGGAAACCGTGGATAGCAAAAACAAACCTTTGCTTGTGTACTGACCGGAACTTCCAAAAATAGCGTGAGTGTACTAAAGTTTAACGCCTCTCTATCATGTCAGAATATCTTATAAATGTCATCGAAATTATGGTGAATTCGTCAAAGCTCGGATAATTTTTGTATCTGTAAGATACGTTACATAAAACCGAATATGTATTCTTGTATGAAGTATTCTTCACAATGCTGGCGTTAATATAAATAAATAAATAAATATATATATATATATTGCACACCTTGCTATTTTCGCCCTTTTACGACAAAAAAAACATTCCTTAAATCACCATAGTCTCATGGGTGCTAAGTTAAAATTAAATTTAATTGAATTAAACAGGAGCGAAAATATCCAGGTATCCAGTCTCCCTGTGTTTGTGCGTGTATATGTGTGCGTACGTGCGTGCGTGCGTAGATGTGTGTGTATGTGTATGTATTTATATTTCTGTGTGTACTCAGTTATCTATGATATACATTACTTCAGTACATGGAAGGTCATCCTTTAACTCTACATAGTTAGTAATAAAATAAATGTTTCGGCAAGATGTCTACCTGTCAAAAATGATGAAAGTCCCTTTGGCCACAATGTCATGGCATAACGCACTATATATTATGCCTTGGTCACTAAGGGT
>BROG01000116.1:1327500-1380000 GCA_030159075.1 Atrina japonica
AATCGCCATCGAGGATAAAATATTGAATGTTTTGAATATTACTTCACCGAATTTCTGAAAATCATATCAAGAAATGATACAATAGTAACATCTAATTGCTGCACTTGGATGAAATCACAATAAATGTGTACTCAATAACCTGCTTAACCCTTTCAACCCTACAAACCATAATAGACTGATCTTTAACAATGGAAAAACCATACCATTCGGATATTCAGGGATGAAAGGCTTCATTAATATCAATGATACTAAAACAAATGTCTCTTTGATAGTGTCGTTATTCGCCAGAACAAATGTCTCTCGTCAAATTAACTTCATGCACCTTCGAAATATACTGTTAATTGCCTTCTAAGCGGACGCGAAGTAATTATTGTTTAACGATATTGTTTTTTAAGTCAAAAAGATTATATTCGATACAAACAACATACTAATGCATTCAATCACAGGGTTGTACTCACAATTTATTTTAACTGAGCCAATAGAAATAAAGTACCGGTCATTGTTTTAAGAATTGTACCCGGATGAAGACATACACTGCAGTAGCAATAAAAAGCTATAATGCAAGCAAAAAGGCTTTGTGAATTATCTAAAAGAATGCAGAATCACGTAGAATCCAATATGCAATATAACTACATGTCTATTGAACAAGCTCTATACTAGTATTTTGAAAATTCCGGAAACGTTTCAAAAATATATGTCTGACTTTGTCAATTCCATGTCCATTTCAAAAACAGATTCTTACTAGACACTAAATACTGTTTTGTTCCTCGGGACAAATATTCGTATTAGTAAAGTAGAACCTTGCTATTAAGACCACCTAACTGACTGACTCAAAGAAGTCTGATTAGTGAAGTGGTCTCTTAAGTGAGGCTCTGTATTGATTCAACATTAATTAAGAGACGGGAAATTCAAGGTCTTAATTGTGAGGTGGTTCCCATAAGCAATGTGATCTTTTAGGCGAGGTTCCCATGTAGTTGGCATCTTTTTCTAGTCCTTGTTTTTTGTGTTTTACGCTACATTCAACGATTTTTTAAGTTATATGGTGGCGGTTATTTTTAATGGCACAGGACAGAACCCGATTATACTGGACAAAGGAAGAGACCACCAGCCTTAGGCATGTAAATTTCATATTTTAAATGATTAAAAAAAGCGTTAGTGGGATATAAGAATAAGGAGTGAACGCCATCTTTACTGCGTATATGTCAAGGTGCATTTTCATTTCGTTAGCTCGTGACATTCGTGCTTGGTCAACAGGCGAAACTTTTTCTCCTTGGCACCGGTTTTCACTCATTGATTTCCCAAGATTCGTGTTTGGCCAATATTGAGCATATTTGTATATTATATTATGCAAATTGTTTATTGTTTACTGGTTTTTTTTAGCATAACGATACTTCACTTTGGAGGACATTGATTTTTATTTGTGTTTATTTGTATTTAGTAATTACCATATTTCATATAGTTTTAATAGTGTTTTATGTCAAAATCAACAGGTTTTTAGTTATATGGTGGTGGCAAGTTTAAAATGGTGGAGGAGAGAACCCGGTTACAATGTACCCGGGAAGAAACCACCGGCCTTTCAGAAGTAAACTGGCAAACATTCTCAGAAAATCAGTTTAGGTTCCAACGGTGCTCGAACCTGCGCTGACAGAAAGTTAGGGACTTCATGGTTCAAAGCGCGATGCTCTAACCACTCGACCACGGAGGCCAAAAATGGGAGGTAACTCTCAGTCAAAGAATTGTGACGCTGGCGCTTATACATTGAATTCTTTTGTACTAATGATCACTATAAACGCAACGTATAAGCATTGTTCTTAGATATTACTATTCTATTTTTTCAGTATATATCACTGTTCCGTTTCTACTGTTGTAGTATCTTGCATTGATACGGAAGTAACATTTCTCCCATTATCACCAGTGTTAGATAACCTTGTCCAGTGTAAGACAGCAGTGTAAACTTTTTTGTCTTACACAATGTATTACTACGCTGCGGAGAGAATTACTTTTAAAACGTAAACAAATATCGTCTGCAATAAGTAAAGAGTAAATTATGGGGGATATTTTAATTACTAAATGTATTGAAATTACACAATGTATTGTTAGTGAAAACGTTATTGTTAATTTTTTAACTAGCACTAAATGCAGGTCGCGGAAAGATAACCTGCAAATGAATTTGAATTTAAATGGCGACGACAGTCAGTTAATTCAGATTAAATAATGTGAGAAAAATAATCATTCATTATAAACTCGTGTGGGAGAGTAAAATTTCACCTCGGGGCCAAGAATCACGATCTAGGACTCGTCAAAACTTCGTCCAGGATCGTGAATCTTGTTCTCTAAGTGGAATATCAATATCCCATACTCGTTACAATGAATGATTTTTTTGTTTTGTGATTGACAAAATCACATCGGTTCATTTAGTATATTTCGATATGCATATTATTATTTCATAACCAAAAATTACATGAAATTAAAACATAAATTTCAAACACATTTCGATGGTCTACTCAAAGGAAAACATTTCAATAATTATTTCCTTTGGCAAGTGTTTTCAACAAAGCCGAAAGGGTGACTTGCTGTGATATTAATGAATAAAATGTCCTATTTCTTAGTACAGTCGGACATTAAACACAATGCAATAGGATTGTTCGGAAAGTTGTAATTATCGTATTAAATCTTTCCATTGTGTTAAAAACAGGGGAAAAATGACAGTAAATACACAGGATTGGCGAGGATTTTGCATTGTTAAATCTAAAGTGAAAATTTACCAGCTACACAAAAAAGATATGCACATTACATTTTACGTTAGCTTGATTGCTTTAGAAAAATGGCGCATAATCTTGAAACGACGAAAAAACTTAAATTGTTAGGTGAATGAACTTGTTTCGCATAGACATATCGTATAATCACATCTAACTAATTTTGTTTGTTCTAACTGTGATCAATGTACGTCTCGCTCAACATTATCTCAATTAGGATGGCGGCTAGTTATTGACTGAGGAGAAAAACCGGTTATGTCTTAAGCAAACTGACAAACTTTCCCACATAATCAAGTTAGGTTCCAAAGGGACTCGCATATACGCAGCATACACGGGGACAATCTCTTATACAGAGTTGTCGGCCCTTGCACTTGTTCGTGAGTGCAAGGACCGACAGCTCTGTGTAAGAAATTGACTTGGGGATTTAAAGCACTCTATCTCTACCTGAATGCTTTTTCCTCCGTTATTGACATACTTCAAATTTCCTTGTAGATTTCATATAAATATTTATGCAGTTTCCATGTTTTGACGTTGAAAACTGCCCATCTTTCAATAATATCGATAACTATTAACTTATCTAATCGTTAATATTTTTCTGACTATGTATAAACTAGCTTTATTCAGTCTTGAGCAAAAATTTAAAAAAACCTGAAATGTCGTTTCTGAAAACTTGACACCGGAAAAGCATGCAAAATTACTCCTTAAACTCGCTTGACTTTGCGCGCCATATTTAAGAGACATCGGAAAAGCAGGTAACATTTACCCAATCTCTTACACAGAGTTGTCGGTCCTTACACTCCTCGAAAATCTCTGTCAACTCGCTTGACTTTGCGCGCTATATCTAAGTGCTAACATCTGCCGACCGGTTGTCCTGAGTTCAAATCAGGTCCGGAAAGGACATTTCATATAGCCGTGTCCGTCCCTAGGGGTACACTGGGAATAAAATACTGATCACAGTGAAATTCTCTTTCACTGAAGGCGGGAATAGTTAAAAATCTATTCAAAAACATTTGCGTTCTTCAAACATCCCGTTTCATAAAATTGATTATTTTTTGTTGTTGTGTTATCTAAATTGAAAGTAAGCAGTGCATACTCCGTCCTTCTCTTGCCTATGGCGTTTTCATTTCACGACGTCAGGACAGGACATGCTCCTTTTATGAATGTTTTATTTTGAATGCCTAACTACTCACACATTGATGCGTTATTGAAATCGTCACGAAGGAAGTTTAATGGTCGATATGGAGATCTTGTTAAACAATGTGAAGTCCCCCACACAAGAATGTTAGATAATATTCTGGAGCACGACCTTATACAATGATCCATTTCACTTATCAGATCTTAAACCAACTGATGACATATCCTCAACCGAACTTAACCCCATCACCGAAATCAATGTAACATTTGCGTGCATGATAACAGAAGGCGCCGACTACTTCCAGACACCTGGGCCGGAAGTACCAAATTTACTCAATACTCAACCTCAACTGTTATTTCAATATTCTGACTATATAATCGTTTGTAAAACTTCTGATTTTATCACACAGTCACAATTTTTTTAAATACTTTATTTTTTCAAAGTAGTAGTTATAATTCTTGAATAATTGATTTTCTGGAATCCGTTACTTATTTTTACCCAAATTTTCGCTCCTCGCTACGCTCGGCCAAAACAATTACATTACATATACTCTTCCTTCCCTGTTGCCAATCATTTTGGTAAAGAAATTTTCGGGGTTTTTTTCCTCAGCTTGTATGAGTATAAAAAATTATTAGTAATCTTGTCAAATTTTGCATTGTATCAAAATGTAAGTTATATCTTACCAATTATTTACACATTACATGCATGTAGGCATAGGTACCGGGGCGGCCAGGGGTACCCCCTCCCCACACTTTCTCACATACCAATTTTTTTTATACATTATCAACACGTTTGGAATCCAAAGAAAGGCTTCCCAGAACTTCTAAAAATCAAACATCTTTCCAGACTCCCTCATCATACTCATATTTTTAACGATCAAGAGGTAATAATTCAATGTAGGGAAGATACTAGGCCAAATTCTGTCCCGATTTTAGTAACTTTTTTGCCAATCCACTCTTCTTTTGAGAAGGATAATCAGTGTGGTTAATTAGTGGATTGCTATGCGTATTTTCGCGTCTGGATGAGGATAAAAGGGATTCCAAATTAAAGAAAGAATAACTGAAAGATGCGTAAAATTAAAGACACATTTCAAAAAGTTTTCGCGCCCTCGGCCACTTTATGTAAGATTTACACAACCACAACTTGAAATCATCTCTCTACTATTGATAAGGTATGCATTGCATAAACAGTTTTAATATAATTTTGAATTTTAAATTTTAAAGTATAAACAGGTTTAATTAATATCACAAGTCTCAAACCTTACCACTTTTAAAACAACCTTTCGATTCGCTTCCTACACCACTACATAAAGAACTCACCATTTTCACGGGCATGGCGTCTTGTCACCCCCCCCCCTAAAAGGTTACGTCCCCTCTTTGAAAATTCCCGGATCCGCCCCTGTAATCCATTCTCAATTTTTGAATTGTTGTGCCCCCCCCCTTTTCTTGACCCAGCTACGCCACTGTAAATATATATATTCAAACCCATTTAATCCCCCTTAACTTCACATCTTAACTTGAATGATCTCTAAATATGAAAACACACAAATTGCTAAGTGTATATCTATTAAAAGACATAGCATTTAAAATATGTAAAACAATAACATATATATATATTATATATAGTCAGCTTGCACTAGCAACATAAACATAGATCAATTTATTAGATGTTTAACAATATCTTTATTTTCCAAATGAGGTAAAACGAGTTGATATAATTATTTTTGTTTAGAGTTTCAACTTAAGGGGCGTAAGACATAGAAGTTATTTTCAGTGGAGAGCAAATTAATTTCAATTCATTTTATCTAGCATGAAAAAGTGTACACCGATTTTAGTAAATGATACTAATGTTCTATCTTTTTTTTTTGAAAATCTCGTTCCCAAAACAACAACATTTTCCTGAAATAGTACAATCTAGATAATTACCAGATGAAAGCTATGTAAATAATCAAAGTTCATTCCGGTGATTGTGATTTTTAAACCCTGATATATGTTAAAATCAATAGTGTGGGTTTCACTTAGCTTTATATATGCTTTACCAATACAATTTCATAACTAAACCGCGGTTTTCCGGCATAATCTCTTTTAAAAGGAACTGGTGTGGTCTAGGAACGTAACCGTACTAGGTAAGGTGAATTGTCTAATGAAGTTGTTCTTCTGCATCTAAAATGGCTATATAAAAAGTAAGTTCGCCAAGAATGTTTCACTTATATGATTTATTTTATAACAACCGCTATAACATTTTGTATTTAGAGATATCATTCACACAGTTTTGAAAATAAATTTTTCAACTGAATGATAATTTTACTCTCTTTTACGAATAAGTTGGAAAACAGAAATTTGAACCGTCTGCTCCGGACTACCTTTTATTGTTAAAAATGTTTAGTCTTGTTTGAAGCGATGTTGATGATTAAGAAGTAAAGTGGTCTAATTTGTTTTTGTTAGCATTTAAATTTCGCAACCTTTATAGGTCATTTAATAACTCAATTAAAAACATTGACCAACATTATTTTCACCACAAACCGGTAGAATATCATTTCTTCGAGTTGTTCCATTCCGTCACGGGTTTTTTTTTTTTTATAATAGTATGAATTTTCAAAGAAAACGTTGGGTAGCATTTGTTCCGATTAAGCACTTGCAAAGTGTCAGATTTTAAAAGCAGGCTACTTGAAAGTGATACCACTTGTCATTTTTACAATAGCGAACATTAAATCTAAAGTTTATTTCTCACAGATCGACTGTAATAAGATAACTGTCATCGATGTAAATCGTACGAATTATGAAGTCACGTGATCTGAGTACATACTATTCCGACGAAATTACTGTAAATCCGGTTTTATTCGCGAGAATTTTATTTACACGTAATTTCGCGAGAGCTTTTCCTCGCGAAAATAAAATTATCACGTAATGAAGAATGATAATAGTATGACGAAATGGGCGTACGGAATCACGAAAATATTATTTCGCGAATAAATGTAGAACTTTGTATCGCTAAAATAAAGTCCCGCTTAAATTTCCAGATTTGCAGTAATTTGTCTTTCAAAATAATACTGTGATTGGTATTAATATGTGCTATATTTTAGACACATAATTGTGATCTCATTAATTATACATATGTGCACTTTCCTATGTCAAAACAAAGTTGTTGTCTTTATGTTTCCATGGCAGTCTTAATTTATTTTGCTAATTTCTGCGAGCTAAATGTCGTATGTGAAGGGGTCATGCCTTTCTTCTTTTAGCAAACCAGTGACTGTAATTGTTGAAAAGCAATTAACGTAATTCTGAAACCTTTATTCAATACAAGGTGCTAATTGTAGAATCAAACCATGTTATAAAAAGGTAGAGTTTATAATTGATTTGACATTCACAAGATGTGACGTATTCTGATATAAACAAAGTAACAGTCGCTTAACCCTTTTACCCCTGAATATTTGACCGGTATGCTCTTTCTATTGTTGAAAACCAGTTTATTGTGGTCTGTAGGGTTGCAAGGTTTAAAAACAATCTGATTTTGCGATCAGTCGTTGTGTTGTTTGCTGTTGAATATTTTTCTCCATAAAAATAAGAGTAGTTTATATCGCTGATTAGTGTTGGTTGTTACCTTCAGCTGTTTAGACAGAACAGCCGGCCTGGCTCAGTCGGCAGCGCGCTCGACTCTTGATCGTGAGGTCGTGAGTTCGAGTCCAGCCGGCGGCAGGTTGGTTTCCTGTCCTTCGGACTGAGACAGTAAAAACCGAGGTCCCGTGTCACAGTAGGTGTCGGCACATTAAACAATGGCCCAAAGTGCCTAGCATAGGCCAAAATGTGGAGCCCGTCACCGGCATTTGGTGACGTCTCCATATGAGTGAAAGATTCTTGAGCGGGAAGCTAAACAACAATACACAAACAAACAAACCAACCTTCAGCTGTTTAGATAGATAAACACAAGAAATTGGATATTAATACAGTGCCTTTTCTTATATACGATGTAACAGTTGAACCTGGGTATATTGAAATCAAAGAAACGGGGGTTTACAAAACGTATTATAATGGTTATGAAGGAACTTAGCTGGGGAATCAAAATGATTTCAAATAAAGCGATATTTCAATGTTACGGGGTTCAATATAAGTGTTATGACCGTAATTTCACTCACCTGCATTAAGACTTACTTCAAATGTATCACAATTATGAAACGTTCGGAGTTTTAATATTATATTGTCATATTTTATATACAATTTATAGCTCCTTTGATATAAGTACATGTATTTTGTCGAGAAATAAACAATGTATTCTGAATCCAAAATGTATTGATAACTTGTACGATAATTGATTACTTATTGTGTATTTCAGGTGATGGAGAAAAAAGAAGTCAAACTGTAAATCTAACATGGAGCCGGTGCATGTGCTTGTTTTAATATTATGGATCAATTCCATATCAATTAGCTGTACGATGGGATCTCTGGTACCTGTAAAAAATAAAGGTCCTAGGCAGTCCCAAAGTAGAGCAAGTGATTTCCATCTGAAATTAAGAGGGAGGCAGAGAAAGGACGAAATACGGCGTAAAGTTTGCATGTATATTGAAACATGTAAAATCAACAGGAAGGAATATTTCGATGACCCGGATGTAACAGTCAAACCAGTGATACCACCAACATTTAGACGGATGAATCCAAACTTACCAAATAATCTCGATGCGGATCCGTTATTTTCCGTTCCTGATGGTATGGCATTTGATATGGTTTGGCATTAGGCCAACATAAAATATAATTTTGTGTGTTTCCGGATACATGCCCGAAATTGATATAGTTTAGGTAGGGTAATTAATTCATTTGAAAATATATTTTATTGGTTCTCCGAAAAATGGTAAATAGTCATTTGGAAATATATGTATAATGCAACTGTAATCTAACAACAATACTCAAAAAGTAAAAGTTCCATTGAAATCAAACATATAAGAGACACGATTCAAAGACCAATCTAAATTTACAATTATTTTTCCGATCCGATGTCAATAAAATGTTTGAGATTGGTCAGGTAAGCGGAAACAAACATTTATTTTACATTGGCCGCAACACACTAATGCATAATGGTTCGGGGCTAAGTTAATATACTGTTTGTAATAAATGAAATAGAAAAATTAATGTATTTCATATTCGGCCTCAAGCAATCACTGGCAGATCACACTGTGAAGTTATTCTGCAAATTCCGCCATCACCTGCATATTGGGTATATATCTCAGAAATGATCCGATATGCCAGAGAGTGTTCAACATATGAACATAATAATAGTCTTGTTTGCGATTACTTTGTTTCACGGGGTGAAATGTTGAGTTGCCTTTTCACTGGCTGTTGTTGAGATTGATGCTTACTATGGCAAATATGTTGCTTGGTATATGTACAAATAGATATAGATTGGCTGACTGACTGAAAGTGGTTTTAATTAAGACATTCCACTATACATATACATAGGCGTCGGAACCGGGGGGGGGGGCTAGGGGGGCTTATATATATATATTTTTTGCAAAGATAGACATAGGTGATAAAAATAAAAAGTCTGGCGTGTGTATGTGTTTTAAACCAAGTAAGCCACCACACAGGTTTCAGGTTGATTCCGACTCTGATGCTTTACTATATTTGCTTGATCTTGCAAAAAGTCATTAAGTTTTCCTAAACAAAACAGGTCCAGGTGAGAGAGAGAGAGAGAGAAGACTGATTTGGCGTGAGAGAGCAAAGAACTCATGAGAGAGAACGAGAGAGAGAGAGAGATGCTGACTATTTTATATACGGAAATTGAAGTTTTTTTTAACAATGATTTATGCAAAACATATTTTTTATACTTCGAAAAAAGATTAGATACATATTCAACAAGACGTAGCAAAGATTTAATCATATATTCCGCCTAAGTATTCCATCAGGACCACGAACGCGACAAACAGTACGAAAAGGAACCAATTTAGCTGAGGCTTAAATTGTATCATTTGTTAGCGGCTCGTATCTTAAAAACTCGCGTCTTTGAGTGGGCGGCACAATCACAGTTGTCATCAAGTAATTAGAATGGAAGCTTTAATTATACCTTGTACGTTGTTCTCAAAGACATATATGATGCATATAAAATAGGGCTTTAGTAATGGAATTCGCCGATATAAATGAACAGCACGCATACAGATATATACATTGTGTATATATATATATATATATATATATATATATATATATATATATATATATATATATATATATATATATATATATATATATATATAAAGAGAGAGAGAGACAGACAGACAGACAGAGAGAGAGAGAGAGAGACAGAGAGAGAGACAGACAGACAGACAGACAGAGACAAAGAGAGATGGAGAGACCGGTCGATTCGCAACCGGGGTTCGCGGTTTCGAGCCTAGTCGACTGGCTTTTCCTATCATTCGGATGAGACAGTAAAGACTGAGGTCAGTGTCGCACGTTAAAAAACCCTCACTGTTCAATGGCCGAAAGTGCCGAACATAGGCCAAATTTTAAACCCCTTCACCGGAATTTGGTTGACGTTTCCATATGAGTGAAAGATTCTTTCTGCTTTTGTCTGTCCATCAACTTGTCCATTTCATGGAATCCAGATAGGAAAATTAAAGTACAACTAGGGTTCATTGTCCTCAGAGCCAAGGTTAAAAAAGAAAACGGGGCTAAAGGACTATTTCAATTATAAATCAAGCATAAATTAGCATAAACGGTGTACAGTATATATTAATTCGGACCCGGTAATTAGACGCATGCGATTACTGAAAATAAACGTGTTCCAAATTTACTACTCATAACAGCTGTCTGTTGCAATCGAGAAATAACCGTTTCTTTTCATATATATATATTTATATATATTTATTATCAACACAAATGCAAGGCACCTACAAAATCACCATGCCCCGGATGGAGTTCAAACTCTCGACATTCAGCGCCAACTGCCTAGCTCTCATGCACGATGCACTAGATGCCCTAATCCACTCGGCCATCTAAGCATTCACAAGAATGATTGTATAAAAGTCTTGTTTGCGATTACTAGGTGAAATGTTGAGTTGCCTTTTCGTTGGCGGTTGTTGAGACGTCTGTACCAATTGTAACGAGGATTCGTTCCTCACGTATTTCATTTGGACTTGACTGCGGACTCACGGCGGGTGTGACCGGTCGACAGGGGATGCTTACTCCTCCATGGCACCTGATCCCATCTCTTGGTTTCCAGAGGTTCGTGTATGTCCATTTTTACCAGATTTGTGTCTATATCTCGGACATCCTAAAGATTTATACTTTGGTATCTGAGATGTTTTATATTTCAAAAGCGGTGTTTTGGGGTTCCAAAAATGAGAACTAGGTCGTAGAAATAGACGTGAAATTTATTTTCCCATGGTAATGACAATGGATACAAGTAGTAAAGAAAGATATACATATAAAGCACAAATATCAGAGCAAACATTGAAGATTTACTATTGACCTTGAATCACGGTGAATTTAATCTATGTCAGCTTAAAGATACCTTTGAAAACATAATTATGTTTGAAATTTGTAATTTATGAAATAAAATACAGGGTTATTTTACTTATTTTTATTTCCCGTCATTTTTTTTTTCAGAAGCAGCTAATGATACTAAATGCATGGGTTTTGACATTCCTAGCAAATATTTCCAAAAAGACATCAACATAAGGGGAATTGATGCGTATGTGTTTATCAAAGTGAAAAAGAAAAGAAAACAGCTCAGAAAGATAACTCTTAAAGTCACTAGTCTTGGAAACAATATAACCACTAGGAGGCAAGTGGCCAGATTAAAGTTTCGTCCAACTGAGACCAAATGGTACAAAATATCACTACCGATATCTGTGTTAAGAAAACTAAGAAAAACAACACAAAAAACGTTACCGTTGTGTATTCAGTGCAAAAAATGTAACAGAAGAATTCAGATAACTTTCCCGATAAAGGAGAAGAAGCAGAAAAGATACATGCAAATTTCCAGGAAAAAAAATAAGAAAAAGAAAGCCTCCCGTAAGAAGTTTCTTCGGCAAAATAGGCCATTTTTAATTTGTCGAATGAAGAAAAAAGACTCGAGACGAAACAAAAGACACTTGAGAAAGTGTGATTCAAATTCAAGCGACTCTAAATGTTGTCGCGTTGACTCCTTCTTAACATTTCGGGAATTAGGTATCGGAAATGAAGTTGTTTCTCCTTCCGGCTTACGTTTGTCAAGATGCGAGGGAGCATGTATTAGAGCAAATACGTCTTATGCTACGAATGATAGAAGCATAACTAAACAGTGTGAGATCAAGAAATCACAGCCACTTAATATATTTGTAGTGTTTAAAAACAAGATTGGATACATTAGTTTACGAAATGGTGATATTAAGTCGTGCGCATGCACAACTATAAATCAGTCAAATTAATTTTGTAATTAATTAATTGTTGTTGTTGTTGTTTTTGTCATTGTTATTGATTTTTATTATTATTATTGTTGCTGCTGTTGTCGTTTTGTTGTTGCTGTATTTGTTTTATCACATGCGTTAACATTATATATTTCATATACGTTATATATCATCATTTTTTTTATTATTAATATTATTATCATCTTTATTATTGTTGTTATTATTATTGTATTATTACTTCCTTTTTCTACTACTACTACTTTTTCTATTACTACTACTACTACTACTACTTTTTCTACTATTACTACTACTTTTTCTACTACTACTACTACTTTTTCTATTGCTGCTCTTTTTTCTACTACTACTACTACTGCTACTACTACTACTACTACTACTACTACTACTACTACTACTCTACTACTACTACTACTACTACTACTACTACTACTACTACTACTACTACTACTACTACTACTACTACTACTACTACTACTACTACTACTACTACTACTACTACTACTACTACTACTACCACTTTTTCAATAATTATCATAATTTTTAGTATAATGGCTGTGAATAGTGCCTTTGTAAATGTTTTGATTTTTTTTTAAATAATTGAAATAATTCATCATTCATCGATTATGTGCATACATTATGAGTTAAGTTCATATGATTATACTTATATATACAATTTTATATAAAATAAAGTACTAAATACATAGATGTTTAACTCAGTTTCTCTTTGCCAGTAAAGTGCTAAGGCTATCAAATAGTTTCTAGTAGGTATGAATGAGTCAAATTTGAATTTTGACCCAGGAATCAAAATAATTTAAATATAGCAGGATTTCAATGTAACAGGTTAATCATAGGTATTATATATATATATATTCACTCCTCACGTATTTCATTGGACTTGACTGTGGACTCACGGCGGGTATATATATATATATAATCTGTTCTGAGTTTCCATTCATATCACGTTTATGTTTCCATTGGAAAATTCATAACGAGAA
Organism: Atrina japonica; assembly: GCA_030159075.1. Classification (NCBI taxonomy): domain Eukaryota; kingdom Metazoa; phylum Mollusca; class Bivalvia; order Pterioida; family Pinnidae; genus Atrina; species Atrina japonica. Next base: position 1,340,779 of record BROG01000116.1, read on the forward strand.
CCATACCTACCAACCATAGAAGCTATGCTTCAAAATGGCAGACCCGATACACGTTGAAACATCTGTTTTCTGTAGTAATGAAGAAACGCACAGTTTTATTAAAAATTCGGTTTCACAATCATGATTTATTATTTCTTTGTCTTCCATGATAATCGGTCATGTCTCAATCAGTGCAACCATATCATCAGTTTTTATTCGAAATATACCCATATACTGATCGGGAGATCTCCTGAGTATTCCACTACTCGGTCGGGATATATTCACACAGTGTTCTTGCGGCAATAAGATTTAGTTTTTCAAAGTATTGTTACTTTTTAAACGAATATATGATTACATATAAAATTAGCATTTTGACCTCGCTTATTTGTAATCATTCACAATATAGCATAATTAACAATTGATTTAACAATGATATAAAAGTTAAAATTTTGGGCAAATTACTATACTACGAGTGAAGCGGTGGTGGCAGTGGTGTAGGCCTAGTAGAAGAGCTAGCGTAGACGGCGTCGCCACTGTTAAGGGAGTTTGTTACACAGCTTGTTTTATTTCATTGTCCCCATTCAAGTTCAAGTGACAAAACCAAGTGACATCATCGCCAATCTTTAGATGAAGTCTAAGAAGTCTGCCACACGTTAACCAATCAAATCGCCGCTAGGCTTTATTATATATAAATATTTATGTAATCTGTTATGAAGCTGCATAACGCACAGGAAAAATCCCCCGTATATGCATATTAGTATAACAGTAACGTTATCTGAAGCGCTGGATCACTTTGAGCTAACGGGCGCAAATTACCGACCAAACGCAACAGTTTATATCGACGTGATCTGTGTCTTGGGATCAAGTTACTGTTATTATGATAAATGTATCATACACCCATCCATTATTAGCTAAATTAATTAGGCAAAATATATTTGAAATTTATTATACACCGTTCATTTGTCTGGAGAATACATTTTAAAGGATCTTTTTATGGGAAAAAAGTAGTCACGCGCAAGAGAAAAAAAGTTTTGTGTACTGCGTATTACTTCACCAATTACAGATTGTTTTAAAAGTGTGGTGCTCCAAAGAGTCAGACCACAATCAACATTATTGGTAGGTATAGGATAAAGTTAACCACCTATATTTCGAGAAGAAACTTATTTCTACAAATAAAGAAACTTGCTAATTGCAAAGAAGTATTGAAATTGAAATAATTTTCATTATCTCAGTTGAAACTCGGACGAAGAAAATTTAAAGATGAAAATTTTTTAAACATTAATATATTGACCAAATAGATTTTCAGAAAGTGGTAAATTGTTCAAAAGTTAACGAAAGGAATCACAGCAAGAATATAAAACATCTCGGATACCAAGTATAAATCTTTTGGATGTCCAGGACACAGATACAAATCCTCAGGAGGTGGGGTCTGGTGCCATAGAGGAGTAAGCATCCCCTGTCGACCGGTCACACCCACCCGCCGTGACCCCACAGTCAAATCAAAATGAAATACGTGAGGAACGAATCCTCGTCACAATTGGTTAAAACGTCTAAACAACTGCCATCGAACAGGTAACTCAGCATTTCACTTAGTGCAACAGAGTAAATCGCAAACAAGACTATGCTATAGAGCATTATAGAATTCTAAACACCCATCACAACCATATTGAATATAATACTCCAATAAATTGTTTAAACATATAATTTATTATCTTTATCATGAAACGCCAAATTGTATAAGACAAAAGAATAATATTAATTTGCAAGAACATACAAAAAATTCAAATTCGCATTTCCATGAAATTAGACTTATCATTTCTGCAACCACGCTTTCAGGTGATTTTCAAAGGCTCTAGGTGGTATGGAAAAATTTACATTTTGTGTGTTGGCAATTACCTGATGAAGTGTAATTAAATGTTTCGAATTAAATTCTAGATATAGTTAGAAATCCTTCACTTTTTGTATTTTTCTGATAAAGAAAGAATTCAAAATAATAGTTCCATTCCATCAAATTTTTTTTTTCGGAATACAGTGGAACTTGCATATAAAGACCCCCTTAGGGACACAACAAAACCAGTCTTTATAGAAGTTGATTTGTACACAAATGGTACTATTGGAGACACTAGAGGATCTTTATACACAGGTAGTCGCTAAAGCAAGTTTTACTGTAATTTGTATTCAGAATAGGCATATATGTGGTCTATGTCACTTCATGTTTCGTAATACACTTTTGTATCCATATGGACGATATTCATTAAAACTTTCCTTCAGTTCATCTGCTAGTTAAAACGCTTAGATTAATTTTCTTTTATAAAGATATAGACAAGTGTCTTTGCTTTCATCTAGGCTGATTTTTAATCTGGTACATTCCATAAAAAGTCATCCATGTTCCATATCGATAAATTGTTTAACCGGAAGCGATGCAGTCCACAATCTTTTTTATTTAAACTACATACCATTATGACGAATCGTGACGGAACAGAACATCTGGGCAAAGGTTTGTTAGGTATTCAATTTTTTAAAGCTATGCAATAAATGATGGGCTTAAAAAAAATTTAACTGCGCCAAAATCACAAAAATAAATTAGACCTAGTTTTTCTCAAGAAAAACCTATTTTGAGAATTTTTGGGGCTCACTGCGCAATATCATAAGTGCATACTTTGCAGCTTGTGACCTTCACATTTCATGCGGAGTGTTGGGCAAGGTCTCGTAACTTTCAATTCTCAGTGATTGGTATTTAAAAAAAATTATCATGCAAGATATTCTGGCAAACGCATGTGACTTTCAATTCTCATGCTAGATACATACAAACACGTATGACTCTTACGTCTTATGCCGGGTTTTTGACCAACACTTTTGACGTTCATGTCTCATTCTGAGTGCTTGACAAATGCATGTGAGTCTCACGTCTCATGCTGAGTTTTCTTGACAAACACATGTGACTCATGTCTAACGTTTGTTTTCTTTTTTTCTTTTTTTTTTTTTTTTTTTTTGACAAACACTAATTAATCTCATGTCTCATGCGGGGTGTTTGGCAAACACATGTGACTTCTTGTCTCATTCTTAGTGCTTGACAAACACTTGAGACTCCCATGTCGCATGCTGAGTGCTTGACAATTTCAAATGACTGATATGATTTAAACACATAATAACTCGACAAACTACATCCACAAGAAACTAATATATCTATGATTTATTGAAACATTTCTAATGGGAAAACGGTAAAATGCACGTTATCATTATCATTATCATCAGCATCACCATCAACTCAAATGCACCCGACTGAAGATTTAATTATAACTTAAAATAAATTCAAAAATTTTAATCTGTCTTGCATATACACAAGAATGAAGAATCCCACGCCGTTGTTTGTTTCATTGGTCCTTTTCAAAACAATAAATGACTTTTGACTTTTGAATATGACAGAAAATAATAAAACCAGTTTCTTTATTACTACTTTTAAAATGCTGTAATATGGTCAAACAATTTTTCCACTATCATAGAGACCCCAAATTGATATACATTTAGTGTCAGAAATTTATTCCTATAATGAACCCTTGTATCCATGTTATTGGGGAATTAACCGTTTTATACCTGCAATAATTACAATAATCCGCCATCTTGTTATCAACGTACGATTCATCCGATTGTATATCAACGTTTAAGAGCAAATAAAGCAACTGGTACAGCTAAAAGTATTCAATCTGAATAACACGTGACCAAATGACGTAATCAAGGTCAAGCACTTGGGAAAATCTCAGACAGCCAAGGCGCCTTGCCAGTTTTAGTGTAACAAGGTCAGGATCCTGGTATCATAGTATGTATTACGTACGTATGTCTAAACTGGTCGTGCCAAAACAGTCTTCGTTCAGTGTCACTTATATAAGCACTTATTCATATGATTTTGGTACAAGATGTAGTACATCTCATCGTTATAAATGTAATCTTATGTTGCGCTGTATCTGCAGTTTATCGACTAAATCTATCATGAAGTTTACACAACAGATCAATGATCTTAACATTGTAACTATTGGCAAATTTACAAATTAGTATCGTCAATAATTGTACGATATTTATGAACATTACAAGAGTTCATTTGGTGCTGAACGGTAGAATATTTTTGGATTTTCTGATAATTCCGATGATAATCAATTTTTGTATTTGTTCAGAAGTCTGAACTTTAAATAGTTGAGAGCGGATTGATTAACCTGTCTGATTGTACATCGGTTCAATCATTTATTTTTTCTATTTTTGTCAACTATGGCGGATTTGCCATAGGTCAATATCACACTCATTCTTCAAATCCATATTTCAGTCAAGTAAAGTACACTTGCACTTGGCACTTAAGAAGCATCGGTAGGAAATTAGTTCATACAGTATTTGATGGTAGCAGAATAACATGGTATGTGAAAAAAGTGCTAGTATGAATGTTATGAGCTTTTGATGAAAACGGTAGTCCCATAATGAAGTACTGATACCGAATCGGGGGTATATTTTACGTAAAAAAAATTAGAATTTCACTTTGAAGAGGTCACCTCACTTAATACTGGTATTATTTCACTGTTTCTCAGTATGCTTTAGCAAACTTGCGTGTTGGTGTTTGTACAGAAGCGTTATGCTGCCATGTGAACAAAATATTATCTTGAAATTTCAAGTTATCATCTCAAAATTTCAATGAAATTTTCTGTTATTGTCCCCAAATTTCGAGATAACAACTCAAACGTTCGAGATAGTATATTTTTACATGTGTCGGCAATGTGCTTCCGTACCTTCCTAAACAGCGTTGTTATACTAAAAAGTTTAGAAAACCTTACATTTTGTTTTGAAAATAAGCTTTATTAAAATACATTTTGTTTTCTAATTGACATAAGTTTTTTATTTACTCGTGTATTAATGAATGTGTTGAAATTGAATAAACTTATTTAGTAGCGACTGATAAGTTAAAAATTGTCCCGACCCTCTGCAGCATTCGGAAAGTTAAAATGAAGAAGTACTCATTAATAATCGACGAATTAGATGTGCAAATGGTCTCAACATGAAGAACAATTGCGAATCCAAAACGAGATAGGACCAGGTGTCCGGAAGGAGTCAGTGTCCTCTGCTGGCATACCACACCCGTCGCAAATGTTACATGAAAACAAAGATCATAAAGTCAAATCAAGTCAAATGTAGACACCGAAAACAATGATTTTTTGCATATTGATATATGTGTTTTATATCTTAAATTGTTTTATAGCCATTTTTTTCAAAGATATCAATATCAAAACCTCGATATCCTTATTGTAAAATAAAAAAAAACACTAATATCAAAGTATAAATCTTCAGGATACAATATAAAAATCTGGTGGATATTGGACAAACATGGACCTCTGGAAATTCAGAGATGGGATCAGAATCCATGAAGGAATAAGCATCCTCTGTTGACGAGTCACATCCGCCGTGAGTCCAAAGTCAAATACAATAAACCAAAAGACCCATAAATACCAAAATACTGAATTTAACGAAGTTGGTAATACAATATGGAGATACGTGATAAGGGATATCAATGGACTTCTTGTGAACCCAGATGTAGGGTCAGGTGCTCCGGAGGATCGCATCGTACCTGCTAGAACTTAGTCAGGTACGATAACATATTTAATTTTGATAATTAAGCCATAATACAGAAACTACAGCTTTATCACCAACGACATACTCCATCCTGACAATGCAAGTCTTGTTAAGGTGTCCGTTTTATAAAAGGTCGAAACATGATGTCTGGTAAGGTATACTATAATGATTTTCATTTATGATAGTTAGGTATGTCCCATTCACAGATTTAAGGTTGGCGAGGACCAAATAACAAAGGCGGAATAAATTTTGGACATTGTTAATTTGGATTTATACTTGTCGAAACATTTATTTCCGAGTTAATCTCGATGATAGAAAACAACATAAAAACATACTAGACAGGGGATGCTTACTCCTCCATGGCACCTGATCCCACCTCTTGATTTCCGTGTTTGTCCATTTTTACCAGATTTGTGCCTATATCCTGGACATCCTAATGATTTATATCTTGGTATATGAGACATTTTATATTGTAAATATTTGATGATTCTTGTACGACAATCATTCACAAATCTTTATTTTACGATATTGTGATGAAATTCACATTTTCCGGAATTTGCCGAGATTGTACGGAAATATCAATATTTAACATACTCATTTATAAAATGGATACTTTTATGGTTCAAGAACCATAACTCTGTCACATAATAAACGCTTCTGATCACTTACCGTAATTAATGCAATAAAAGTTTAAAGTATAAAAAATAAATCAATATAACTAAATATTACCGTGCAATTAAAATACAACAAACAGTAAATGACAACTAGTAATGAAATTACATGTATATATATTTCTTTACTGATACTTCAACCCAATTTTAATTCCAGATATTAACACTAAATGGTGCCTTAACCCTTTCACCCCTTAGTATTTAGATGGTATGCTCTTTCCTATTGTTTAGACCAGTTTATTATGGCCTGTAGAGTTTATAGGGTTAAGATTTAATTTATGGCGTTATCGTCATCTGTAGAAAATGTGTATTTTAAGATTTGTGTTATAAAAGTTAGTTTAAACATATTTTATTCGTTATTATCGGCAAGATACATAATATGATAAATCACAGCAGACAAGAGGTTTGAAAAAAGCTAAACTTTGATATTTATTCATCTCCCAGAGTTCACACCAGCTCGTCCAGTGCAAAGTCTCGCCGAACGACCCATTCGGAATAACAAAGAAGTCGAGCGCACACAAGACCCCTAATGGCTATCGATCGTTCGGCGGGTCGCCACATGGAACTAGGATGTACTATTTTCCGAGTCACATAAGATGGCGGGGCGGAATAAACTTTAGATTATCATACGGATGCTTCTACTCACTTTTCGGTTATGACAAGATTCCCGAGAAAAAACGTTTTATTCCTCACTGGATTCGTATGTGTGGTTACAAGTAGGAATATATATATATATATATATATATAAAAATATATATATATATATATATATATATATATATATATATATATATATATATATATATATATATATATATATATATATATATATATATCTTTATTATTCAGAAACACACTAACATTATCTTTATTATAGCTGCCAGCCCATATTCAATTTGTCTGTGTTTCACTAATACAGAGAAAAATGCAACAGTCGGGGCCTAGTCAGCACTGCAGGCGTGTGGTCCCTTCAAGTTCAACGTCGAATTTACCCTGTTTTAAAGATTTACTATGCTCAGACAATGCCACAAATACATCGTGTAGTCGACAGTCTTATTTTTGTCTTGAAACCCTTTTTTCAACTGTTTACATGTCACGCTTTCGGTCGCTGCTCCTCGATATGTAGATCTAGCCAATCTAAACAATGCATTAGCCTGATGCAGTACTGCTCAGAGTTGCTGTTCCCGCGAATTTCCGGTTTGCTTGTCACGTGGACACTTTTCTAAATTATTAAGAATAATATAATGTAAGATAAATTTCTCGTATAATTGAAGCCCGTGTTGACAATTTAAGCGTTCTTTTAGACTGTAAAGAATTATGCGTAAGACAAATGAAAAATATCATTTCACGACTTGAAGAGTTACCGCCCTTTATTCAGTATTACTTACGACCTCTTTAGTTCAAAAGAGTACATCGGGAAGTTATTATTTCCGTCTAATTCACGAGAGACTGTTTAAAAATGGTAATTTATTATATTAATGAAGAGTAGGCTAATGGGATTTTAATCTCAAAAATTCTAAGTTGAGGAAGCACAAAAAATATCATTAAATTCTGCATAAATTTTATCTATTTTATTTGATTGCATTAAATATTCAGTCAAATCAGGTACTTATAGAGATCTTATTTCATTAGAACAAATATCAACTAATTAGTAAAACCCGGTCGTTGATATAAATTAATCGAGCAAAAACTCAATATGCATCAAATCATCTAACTGCAAATGTCGGAGTCTACAGCAGCATGAATTTGCTACTGAAGAAGCTACTGAGTTAAACAACCGTCATGTGACACGCGTATTCAACAAAAACAAATAATAAAACAACCTTCACGGTAGCTATAATACCAACTTATATGATTACGATGACATTTCAAATACTACACTTCCTCTGAATCAAAGAGATATGTAAATATGGTGATTTATTTAAAAGACAAACACCTACATATTACATGTAGCTGACAAACTTTTAATTAGATCTTCATCATTTCAATCAAATATTTGATAAAAATAATTGAACGAAGTAACAATTGGCATTCCCATTCCCAACAATGACTCCTGCTTCAATATCTCTTTAATTCAGAGATAATTATGTAGTTTTTGAAATGTCATATTCATGTGTTGATTCCCCAGCTAAATGTTGCCATACCAATATAACCAAGTTATTTGGAAACCTTTGTTTATTAAAGAAAACAATTGTATGGCGGGTACAAATCACACATCTCTTGAGTAACTTGCTTGCTTTGACTTGATTTAACGAGCGATGCGACTACCTAAAGCCCCTGCCATTGGTCCCCGTAAGGCAGGGGGAGAGATGTCGAGTTTGAATGTATATGTACGTCTTGGGTGGTCCGTATATCCAACGGGTTTTTTATTTCCACTACACAAAGTCGTGTATATCAATATCAAAATATCAGATAACATAGTATAAATCTTCAGGACGTTCAGAATGTGTGTGTGTGTGTGTGTGTGTGTGTGTGTGTGTGTGTGTGTGTGTTCGAACAATGTGCGTGCGTGCATGTCATAAGACGAGGAATTCCTCATTTATTTCATTTGGATTTGACTGTTGACTCACGGCGGGTGTGACTGGTCAACACCGGATGCTTTAACTTCTTTCTCAATGGCACCTGATCCACCTTTGGATTTTCCGGGATCCGTGTGTGTCCAATTTTCACCTAGTTTGTATTGTGTCTCATAAATGCTTCAATATATTATAAATGTGCTTTGATGGAATAACTCTGGGTCGCGATACAACACAGGGACCCTCTGTAGTCGAGTGGTTAGACATCGCGCTTTGGACAACGAGGTATCTCAATTCTGGAACCGAAGCCGATTTTTGTGCTTTTGGGTTCTCTCTTTCACCAAAAAAAATTCACCGCCAGAATATTATTGCATAACTACAGTAAAACTTGCTTTAGTGACCACCTGTGTATAAAGACCACCGTCTTTTGCTGTCCCCATAGTACCATTTGTGTACAAATCAACCTCTATATAAAGACCACCTCCCTATAGAGACCGGTTTTCTTGTGTCCCTAAGGAGGTCGTTATATACAAGTTTCACTGTGTTGAGTGTGGTGTTAGGCATTATAAAGTTTAAGTTTATACGAGTCACCACATTAACTCGGCACGATCGTCTTCAGCATTATAACTTTAGTATTATCTTTATAGTTTTTATAACCAGTAGGTCGTTGTCACTACTGGTGGACCGTTTGAGTCCCGCAAGGGTATACATAAAACTAGTACTTGGTATTTCGGTGCCAGCTGATAGTCTTATACTAAAGTAAAAGCTCTGATAAGAACATTTGAATTATAAATAGTCTTGTTTCCGATTACTCTGTTTCACTAAGTGAAATGTTGAGTTACCTGTTCGATAGCTGTTGTTGAGACGTCTGTACCAATTATAATGAGGATTCATTCCTCACGTATTTCATCTGGATTTGGCTGTGGACTCATGGTGGATGTGATCGGTCAACAGGGGATGCTTACTCCTCCATGGCACCTGATCCCACCTCTTGATTTTCAGAGGTCCGTATTTATCCAATTTTTACAAGATGTATCTTTATACTGGAGATCCTACAGATTTTAACCTCTGGTATCTGAGATTTAAAATATATATTTAAAGTATATCATCGAAAGACAAAGTGTATCATTCATAAATAAATAAATAAATAATAAATGCAAATGTATATGTACAGCCAAATTCGTCTAAGAGTAATTAAGTGACTTCGGACCTTGGGTCTGGTAAAACCCAATAATCTGTCACACTTTTGCATGATAAAGAAGAATGATACAATCTCAAATACTAAAATGCTTACATTTCCTGTGCCATACCCACGGAAATGCCATAAGCTTAGTGCCTGAGGAACAAAGAACAATATAAAATGCAAATTTTGACGACCACAAGGGAGATCAAGCTTATTATGTATAATAAGTTGCAGATGTTCGAACCATTTTGAGGGTGTGCATTCACAAAACTACAGTGAACTTGCATTAAAGAACACTTTATATAAAGGGCACCTGCTTATAAAGGCCATTCAAACATGCCCTTTGTTAACGTTTTATAATGAATAAACCTCTCTATAAAGGCCACTTGTCTATAACGGCTACTTTTGCCTGTTCCCTTGAGCGGCATATTTAGACAAGTTTGACTGTACTTAAAATTCATTTTTATTAAGAAATATCACTACTACCGTTTCGGATTCTACGTTTTAGTACTTTAGAATTTGTCCCTTTCATCCCTTCAGACCACAGTAGACCGGTCCAAAAGAATAGAAAAAAGAAAAACATATGCATCTGAAACATGGGAGTGAAATGGTTAAACAACGGTACTTTCTATATGAAATATCACTTTGGTATAAGATAATCATATGGTACCAGACAAAAACAGTTAATGAGATAATGCATACCCTCATATACTCAGACGGTCTACTATCACTATAGAAGCAAGAATCCAGTGGGTTTAGGTTTGATACACATACATATAACCAAAATTATAGTTGTTAGAAATATTTACCTTGGAATTTGCTGCTGGACTACCAACAGTAAATGGAAGTAAAAATAAATTACATGAATGTCTTTTTCATAAATAAAGATAAAATGAAACAGATGGACTAAGATTTTTTTGTACCTTAGGTTATATTTAAGTGATATTGATTATTAAACTTCGTCTGCCTGTCATACTTTTGATATCAATTTCAGTATCAATAATGACTGAGCGTATAAGAAGGCTATATCTATTCAAGTCATTAAACCTATCATTAGGAAGACTAAGGCTTTGACTATTTATAATCTTCGAGAAATCAAAAACAATAATTATCCTAATATAAATAAAATCGAACCCACTTGTATTGGACCATGTTATATGTTAATCCCATTTTATTTAATATGTTTTGATTCCCCGGTCAAATTTCTATATTATTGTTATATCCCTGTTATTTTAACACTGCTGGTGGACCGTTTGAGTTCCCGAGGGTATACATAAACCTAGTACCTTGTATTTCGGTACCGGCTGATAATCTTATACTAAAGTAATATTTTGCACTGATAACACCATTTGAATTCTAAATTCTTCAAAAGCTAAGATAGCCATCCATCTTTTTCCAGTGATTAGTCTTAAACAGATTTGGCCATGCATTTAGATTTATTATTTGGCCTTGTATGATACCAATTTACTTGAGAAATTCTGTTTTAAACTGGAGCTCAAGTGATGAAGTCTAATTGACAGACACGATCGTATTGAGCATTAAAACTTTGGTATTCTGTGATATTTTAAACCCCTTTTTATTAGGGAGAGACATTTATTCTTATTTCATAGTAAAACCCAGTGGTAGATGTTGTTTGTTGTTGTTTATATATCTCAACAACCGCTATTGAGTCCACAGTCAAATTAGAATGAAATACGTGAGGAATGAATCCTCGTCACAATTTGTACAGAAGTATCAACAACCGCCAACGAAAAGGCAACTCAACATTTCACCTAGTGAAACAGAGTAGTCGCAAACAAGACTGTTATACCGACCGTAAAATTTCTGGAACGTTGACATCAAACGCGGTTTTCGATACCCCTGTGTCAATAATTTGTCAGTGAGTAGTTTACCTCTGTATATGAAATGTTCTTATGTTAAACACACCCTGGTATATCGGATCATTTGTGAAATATAAACGCCATATGCAGGTGATTGTGGGATATTACTACTTTAAACGTTATAATAAATGCCCAGGACGACAATTGTTTGTGTCATTTAGTCTATATCAGTTGAGACTCCATTTTTTATATAAGGTTTCGAAAGAAACAGGGGAATCATAGGAGACAAAAAAACTAAGCCTAGTCGAATCAATGGTTGTAAATCTTATAAACTATACTATTGTTATATGTTGTAAAAACAAAGATTAAATAAATGTTCAAGACGATCGTTTCTCTCAATAAGACATCATTTGAGCACGATTTTTTTTTTAAAAAATGTCAACTTCCGGCCGAGAACGAGGTAATGAAAGATAACTCTGAAATGGAAATTAAAAGCGTAGTAATGAAAATTGGCCGTGTCTTTTGCCATCATAAAACAACTTCGGTATATCATATGTTATCTTGAAAACGATCAAATTTCATATCCTGTAATTATACATCTCAGCACATCAGTGTTATAACAGACTTAGTAACTTCAACATGATTTCCCACTTAGTTTAAACCAGAGGTCATATGAATATGTGACCGGGCTAATTAGAATTTTTGTCATTCTGCAAAAAGAATTCAATGAAATCTCATTTCACATGTTTAGATTTATTGAAATACTGAAATTTATGAAGAAATATAACCCTTTCACCCCTGAAAATCAATATGGTATGCTCTTTTCTATTGTTAAGACCAGTCTATTATGGCCTGAAGGGTTGAAGGGGCTAAATAGCATCATAAATGTGCAATTTTACCAATTTACAAACCCCAATATTGATAACACTGATTGATATTAAAGGTTAGTAGACTGTATTAATGGATCGAAGACATTCCAAAGAGGAATGAATAAATCACCAGGCGATCGAGTGCGATATATATATATATATATATATATATATATATATATATATATATATATATATATATATATATATATATATATATATATATATATATATATATATAAACTCGATAGTCCCCTGCGGTATATTGTTTTAATTCTTAAAATTGTAGGCTCTTAATTTTATTTCAAACTGGTTCCAAATTTTATCACAGTTTTTGGTAAGTACATTGAAATTGACATGCTTGTTGATTCGTGAAATAAATGACTATTGTTTTGTTCGATAGTGTAATCATACATTGAAATCTACAAAAACAATCCCTTTCATATCCCCTAGGCCGTATGTCTAACCGATGCTTATGTCTCTGTCGCCATCGAGATTACGGTGACGTAATCAGACACATATTAATTCATTTTGTACTGATTCACTCCTGGCTCCCCGAAAAATATTCTTCACTGCAGAATCACGGTTCTGTTTACCAGACGAACACTGGTATACTTGTAGTGAATAAATTTTCTTGATGTTGCCGATGATCTCACATGAACTTTTACACCCTTACATGCATGTACGTTCACAAATGCACATGCGCAATCGCAGCAACCATAATACAAAGTCACAAATGAAATACAAATAAACAAATAATTTAACATATATAAGAACAACGCCATATATATTGAAACAAAAGTACATACATATAAAAAAAAAATTATAATACATATAAATACAAAAAGAATAAGGACATAAATTAGGTGTAAGTGTGACAACTTGTTTTGCGAATGTGTAATTGTATTAATGCTTATTTTCATGAGTGTGTTGATATATTTTCATACATGTGAAGTGTCTATATATGAATTTGTACCATTTATAATATTTCGGTGTGCATTATATGGAGTGCATCTTTCTGTATGTGCGTGTATTGGTTTGTAACTGTATTGATTGTTTCATTAATGGCTTGCCTATTTATATTTGTCGTTTATATAAACTTGTGTATTGTTCTTGTCGTGTGTGTGTGTGTGTGTGTGTGTGTGTGTGTGTGTGTGTGTGTGTGTGTGTCCCCTTGTCACTCGTCTTCTTGACGCAGGGAAATATGTGTGTTTCAAACGGCCTTTCAAGTGCCAGTGTTCTTGTATATTCCAACGAAGGGATCTAATTGCGCATCCTAGACATATTTTACCCTCCATATAGGCATGGAGCTGTGCGGACAGAAGATGAAATCTCACCTCAGAAAATCTGGAACGATCAAGGATCGAACCAGGGAACTTCATTTGATTGGGATCGTATAATTGTTAATGTATAAATGGATTTGCTTGTGTGTAACTACATAAACATGAGTATGTGTTTGTGATAAACAAACACGATTACATATGTGTGCATGTGTTGATAATATATTTATTTGTGTCAGCAAGACATATCTAGATTAACTGGATCAAAATATTTACTTCTCTATGCATATGTGACTTGCGATAGCAGTTTTTAATGCCCCTTATTACATATATCTACTTACTTTGGTTCTTGTTTCCTGTTCTATTATGTTACCTGCGCTTGATTTAGGCGCTTGTTGTTGTTATTGTTGTTGTTGTTTAATGTATTGTTTAACGTCCCACTCAAGAATCTTTCACTCATATGGAAACGTCACCAAATGCCAATGAAGGGCTTCAAATTTTGGCCTATGCTCGGCACTTACGGTCATTGAGCAGTGAGGGTTCTTTAACGTGCGACGACACCTACTGTGACACAGGACCTTGTTTTTTTTACTGTTTCATCCGAAGGACAAGTTAAGCCAACCGCCTCCGCCGATCGAGGCTCGAACCCGCGACCGTCCGGTTGCAAATCGAGCACTCTACCGCAGAGCCACGATGGCTTTAAATTATCTGATATTTGTCCTGATATCCAGTTTATTAGTTCGTATGAATAACCGATTCAAAGTAATAGAACTTGTCCTAATTTTTCCATTCCGCTCGGTTTTGTCGGAATAGTGTATACTCGGATCACATGACATCAACAGAAATGTCGCCCAGGTCAGTTCCAGTTTCAAAATATGTTATCTAAATAAATGTATTCCCAAATCCAAGAGTAACTACTGTAAAAGATCAGTATCTAAGGTTTTGATGAGTTTAGAATTTACCCAATTGATATATTACTTGAGTAACAAATAATCAACTGGTACGAAACTACAAGGCACTTGGTTTTATGTATGCCCACGGGGACTCAAACGGTCCACCAGCACTGGCAATGACCCAGTTATTGTAAATATTAAAAACATAATACCAAAGTTATAGTTTTGCGAAAACAAATAAAAATAATAATAATAAGACCAAAAAATGCTCAAGAGGATTGTTTCTGTCAATAACACTTAATCTGTTGGGCTTGAATTTAAAATGCATGTAGAGATCCGAAAAAGACTATAAGGCTTCCAATTATATCGGGAGATAAATCTTAGTGGTGAGGGAGAAAATTCGTTTATAGAGTAAATAAAATCAGATCAGCTGCCAGACCACTTTTAATATCCAATTTGTCGTATCTAAATGAACTTTTATTGTTATACAACAATAACAACAACAAACCGATATACATAGGCATAAAAATTCTTAAATTCCTATATTTTTGTGAAAATTGTTAAGAAACCAAGGTTTGACACTTTTTTCAATTGCAATTGATTAACTCAACCATACTATTGGTATATGGATACCACACTGGACCTGACCTTAGTTTCACAAAGTATACAGAAATATAAGATTTTGAGGACTGTGTATAGCTTTTATTTGTTATTGCACATCAAGTGCAAGTGGTAAACGTAGAAAAAATCGAAATAATTGTTAATACCCCTTTAAAATAATTAAAAATAACAAAACATCAGATGCTTTAGGGGTTCTATTAATTGGAGTTCGCTACTGAATAAGAATTCTCTAGAGATTCTATGTGAATCATCGAGTGATGCTTGTTATAAACTAGTAAAATATCATTTCACATATTCATTTCCAATTTTAATTGGAGATTCGAAGTCAATAGAAAATAAATTTTATTTTTGTATTCATAAGGCAGATCGCCGTTAAACATGTTCACAGACAGAAGAGCTGTATATTTGTGTATACGTCTGATTTTAAGCTATTGTTAGAACATAAAACACAATTTACAGCTTAATTGATTTAAAATAGCATGAAATACAATTAAGTACATTAAAATTATTGATGAATTATTTCATAATTGCATATACTTGGAATATTCTCTGGAGTACTATAGCGTAGTCTAATTTGTAGAACTGGTTGTTATAGTGTTCATAAGATGACGACCAATCTGAGTATTCAAGAATAAAGGTGGTTACCATTTACTGTAACAGACCAGTCTGTTCTACGATTAATAACGTGTCCGTTTGCGGACACACAGGCACCTGCTCCGAGTTGGGGTCCTTCCCACGATTCAACAGGGGTGAACAAGTTAAGGAGCAGTGCAGTATAATAAGTTTATGAATAAACATTAGTTTCCTATTACTCTTTATGTTAAATTTTCTTTTTTTAAATTATTCCCCTGAGTCCTTTTATCTACCCTTAGATCTTAATGCATGTTATATCACTGATTATTACGTGGTACTGAAATTTCCAGATATAATATATTTTCTTTGTAACATTTTTTTTTCTTTACTTTTACTAACAAAAAAGGAAATGAGGTTGCAAAATTAAACAAGAAAGAATAAATGTATGTTACTTTCTAATTAACAAACAGGTTCAAATACAAATTTATGAAATCAAACGGTATGATGAATTGCAATAGATGTATGATTATGTTTTTGGTTTTTTTTTTAATTTGAAGTAAAACGTCTTCAAAATGAAGTTTTTAATGAACGTTTGACACTTAACATGATTTGATATGCATCTGAGCTATCTGTCTGATATTTATATAGGAGACAATAACACTAAGTTCACAGAAATTGTGCTACATTGCGACAAATTTCTGTAAAATGCAAATTCTTAAAGTACTTTTTTCTGTATATGCATCTACAACATTTTGTCCTACGATCTTCACATTTTCATTTTGATCCATAAACCATGTCCGTTTAACACTTCTGCTTGTCATCATACGTTATCCGTTTCAACACAAATTGGAATCAGAATTTTCAAACTGGCAGTTATTATTGCGACTTGAATTAGGCCACCAAGTGAGTGAGCGCCAATAATAGCTTCTCGAATCCTTGCATTTAGACAGGAATAATTGCGGCCAAGATATATACATCTTTATTCGACTTATTGGTAGTATTTTATTATTGCTATGTATCGTATGGTAAAAGATTTACCAAACTTACACTGTACAAAGGGAACAAAAACATGAACAACCCCCCCCCCAGAATCTTATATCTTTGAAAAAATGTAATGGCGAATAGCGAGCCTTGAACTATGTGTTATGATAAAAAGACTAAATCAAAAGTAAAATAAAGTACCAATATATAAAAATCTCAGATACCAAACTATTAAAATCTTAAGGATGTCCAAGATATAGATACAAATCTGGTAAAATATTATAAACATAATACCAAAGTTATAATGCTCAAGACGATCGTTTCTGTCAATTAGACTTCATCAGTTGAGCTCCAATTTAAAATGTATATGTATTTTTCTAAACAGAAAGTGGTATCATACAAGGTCAAATACTACAAATTAAAGATACAACAAAATCAAGCACACACGCTTCATACTTAGACATTTTACTTAATATAGATATAGACGGGAAATTAGCAACTACGCTATACGACAAAAGCGACGATTTCGGCTTTCCCATCGTAAATTTTCCACATTTAAGTAGTAATGTCACTCAATCACCCGCATATGGAGTTTATATTTCACAAATGATCCGATATGCCAGGGCGTGTACAACATATGAAAATTTCATACAAAGAGGTAAACTACTCACTGACAAATTATTGACACAGGATTCACTCCTCACGTATTTCATTGGACTTGACTGTGGACTCACGGCGGGTGTGACCGGTCGACAGGGGATGCTTACTCCTCCATGACACCTGATCCCACCTCTTGGTTTCCAGAGGTCCGTGTTTGTCCATTTTTACAGGATTTATATCTATGTCCTGGACATTCTATTGATTTATACTTTGGTATCTGAGATTTTTTATAATAAATCTAAAAGTATAGCCGAAATCCGTCTAAGAGTAACCACTGTAAAAAGATCACTATATAAAAAATCTCAAATCCCTGTCATCTTAGCTTTAGAAAAGTTGGACAAACACGGGTCTCTGGAAACCAAGAGGTGGGATCAGGTGCCACGGAGGAGTAAGCATCCTCTGCTGACCGGTCACATCTGCCGTCAGTACACTGTCAAGTCCAAATGAAATACGTAACGAACGAATCCTCGTCGCAATTGGTACAGACGTCTCAACAACCGCCAACCAAAAGACAAATGAACATCTCATTTAGTGAAACAGAGTAATCGCAAATGGATGTTCGAATTTCTAAGTCCATTAGAATACGATAAACTAAATATAACAACGGTCTCACCATGGAGAACAATTGCGAATCCCCAAAACAGGACGGGACCAGGTGTCAGGAATGAGTCAGCATTCCTTGTTAGCATGCCAAACCCATCGCAAATATTCCATGGAAACCTTTCGAGTTTGGTGAAAAGGTCAAGCTGAGTGAAAAGGTCAAGCTAGGTGAAGAAGGCATCAGTCAGCACCAGATCTGATACGTATTGGTAATGTGTTACATATCATATCCAAATGTTCATAGGCTTCATAAGTTAATGATTTTATTGAAATTTGATGAAATTTTATTTATCATTTTTCATCATGAAATATTACTTTTAATTAACATTAACACATCATTAATTACATTGTGTGAAAATATTGCAACTCCTTAATACGCATCCGGTAAAAATTAGATCGTCTTACAAGCGTTGAGCCCATTAGATTAACTGTAAAAAAACACGCAGACGATACATTTTTATAACTTTATGCTATAACTTCGATGTGATTAACACTACCTGAGCGAACTAAAATCAAAACATGAGTTTAAGCCATTAAAAAAATGGTATAACACGGAATTGCGAATCGAACATTCCACTGGTAATTCGAACGTTCTACTAGAACACAGCTAGCGGTGCCAATGTTGTTAACTGACTTGTGTATTCATAAATAACGTATTGAGTATTTGGTTTGGCCTCCTTTGTAAAACTAAAACTTTTGTATTGTTAATCATATTTATAACCACTGCGTCGATGCCACTGCGGTGGACCGTGTAAGTCCCCGAGGTTATACATAAATCCAGTACCTGGTATTTCGGTACCAGCCCATTGTTTTATACTGAAGTAATATTTCGCTCAGATACCACAATTTTAATTCTAAACTTTTTCAAAAGCTAAAACATTTTTTTTTACAATGGGTACTCTTAGACTGATTAGGCAACACATTTAGATTTATAATTTGGCCTTGTATGATTACCACTTTTTCTTTCAAAATGAGCCGGCCTGGCTCAGCCGGTAGCGCACTCGACTCTTGATCGTGAGGTCGTGAGTTCGAGTCCAGCCGGCGGCAGGTTGGTTTCCTGTCCTTCGGATGAGACAGTAAAACTCGAGGTCCCGTGTCGCAGTAGGTGTTGGCACGTTAAAGAACCCTCACTGCTCAATGGCCGTAAGTGCCGAGCATAGGTCAAAATTTGGAGCCCTTCACCGGCAATTGGTGAGGTCTCCATATGAGTGAAAGATTCTTGAGTGGGACGTTAAACAACAATAAACAAACAATAAACAAACAATCTTTCAAAAACATATGTACATTAAATTCGACCTCAACTGATGAAGTCTTATTGACAGAAACGATCGCCTTGGGCATTTGTTTTGGCCTCATTTGTAAAAGTAAAACTTAGGTATTATTAATAGTAATTGTAACTGTAATATGAAAATCACAGAAACGAAACCAAAATATTATAGTCAGGCATCGTCGTATAACCACGGTTAGGAATCGGTATGCTCTTTCCTACCCGTGGTTTTATGCGGCCGAAATCACTCGTGCATATTTTTTATTATTCATGGAGCCTCAGCCAATACAAATAAACTGTGCTCGCATTCGTCAACCCTTCAGATCGAGGCTTTTAAAAAATTTCAGAATTTTATCAAATCAACAAAATATGCGATGACTTCCGTTTCCGGTTACACCTACTATGATTGGATAGATAAGACACAACTACTCCTTGTAACTGTTCATTAGCTACGAGAGATTTCGGTTGCCTGAAACCACGGGTAGGAAAGAGCATAGCGATTCCCGACCGTGGTTTTACGATGATGATCGTCAGGAGGTCTAGATGACAGCATGAAGATCTGGTGAACATCACACTAACACGTATCTCTGTTAATGCAGAGAAGGGATCAAGTGACATTGGAAAGTAACACACGAAAAACTAGACAAAAGGATCTTGAAGATTTTGCTTGAATGAAAATGAATTCAGTATCATTCCTTTCTCGTCTTTGTGATTACGTGCCTTTCCCCTATATACTATACAATTATTGCCCTTGTTTCGGGTTAACATGAATATTTGTCCACCCGAGAGGCGTTATGGCAAATGTTCATGTCAACCCAAAACAGGGCATATGTTGTTTTACATACCGAAAGGCAATATAACAATATAACAAACTGACTTACGTAAGTTCATAACGATCGCAACACAGTGCCTTCGATACTTAATACTCTCAATATGTTTTATCATTCTTTGCATCGTTTTTCTAACCCTTAGCCTCCATCAAGGCTGACTACAGCAAATATATGTATAACGATGTATAAATTCTGTCGAATCATTAAATTTCGTCTGTTGTTTCTCTCCATTCCAGTTTGCATCTAGCAAACGTCTGTTTTATAACTATGTGCTGGAGGTTACACCTAATTACCACATAGCCTACTAGGAAAAAAAAAACGAACCGTACGCGCATTCATTTCTGGGCACTAGAGGATGACATAAATGTTTCAGGGTGACATAAAGAATGTTTAGATCACGTAATCCGATTTTGACTAATCAGAAGTAAAGATACATATTAGAAATATAATAATTATCATTAACTTTGATCTCATGATGAAAACAATACTTTGAGAAACATTCCCGTAGATTAAAATGTGATGTACTCTTAGGATCCCATTTTGACAATTCTATTTTTACAATGCTTTATTGATTTACTCTTCTAAAATTAAAACAAATATTTTATTTTAAACATCCATGTAATTATAGGCAATTCTGAACAAATAATGTTTATTTCAATCTGAAATTTGTTTTCAAGTACAAGAGTACATGTGAATTATTTTTCATTTCAAGCAGGATCCAGCAAATGTTCTACCAAACCTTTATTTTTACTCCTTACCAAGATATTAAGATAATGACAGCCGTTAAGGAGAAACTTCAACAATACTGTACAGTTGCTTATTCCAGAAGCGGTGTAAATCAGATGTGGATACTTAAAAATTCTAAACAGCTTTTAGAAAATTTGAAGGCACACAATTTTTCTCGAATTCACAGTATCAAAACTTATGACTTCTCTACTCTTTACACAACTATTCCACATAAAAAATTAAAAGACAGACTTTTTAGCATCAACTGTTTTTTCACTAAAGGTGGTACCCGAAAATTTAGATATCTAGTGATTGGCTATCAGGATACTTATTTCGTCAAACACCACTCTGATTCTACACATAAATACACTGAAGTTGATATAAAAAACATGCTGGAATTTCTAATAGACAATATATTTGTAATGTTCGGAGACGTGGTCTTTCAACAAACTGTCAGCATTCCTATGGGAACCAATTGTGCCCCTTTATTAGCCGACCTCTTCCTTTATTCATACGAAGCAGACTTCATTCAGAAACTGCTGAATCAAAAGAAGAAAAAGTTAGCGGTGTCCTTTAATTTGACATTTAGATATATCGAGGACGTTTTCTTAATTAATAATGACATACATATGTCAATGCGATATATCCCAGCGAACTAGAAATTAAAGATACAACAGAATCAAGCACACACGCTTCATAGTTAGACATTTTACTTAATATAAACACAGACGGGAAATTAGCAACTAAGCTATACGACAAACGCGACGATTTCGGCTTTCCCATCGTAAATTGTTCACATTAAAGTAGTAATATCCCTCAGCCAGCCGCATATGGAGTTTATATTTCACAAATGATCCGATATGCCAGGGCGAGTACAACATATGAAGATTTCATATACAGAGGTAAACTACTCACTGACAAATTATTGACACAGGGATATCGAAAACTGCGTTCAATGTCAACGTTCCGCAAATTTTACGGTCGGTATAATATTCTCGTTTGCAATTACTCTGTATCACTAAGTGAAATGTTGAGTTGCCTTTTCGTTGGCGGTTGTTGAGGCGTCTGTACCAATTGTGACGAGGATACACTCCTCACGTATTTCATTGGACTTGACTGTGGACTCACGGCGGGTGTGACCGGTCGACAGGGTATGCTTATTCCTCCATGGCACCTGATCCCACCTCTTGGTTTCCAGAGGTCCGTGTTTGTCCATTTTTACCGGATTTGTATCTATGTCCTGGACATTCTATTGATTTATACTTTGGTATCTGAGATTTTTTATATTGTTTCATAAATACGCCTATTTCTGATATTAAAGCTTTTTTCAGAAGTTTTAGAGTTTTAAGACTTTTAAGACCATAATTACATTCTGAATAGGATTGCTAGTTTAATTTTTCATTATTTACTCCATTACTTTGTTGTCTCGGTGTACCAGCCTCATGGAATACTTCAAGATTTTAGTGAATGTACAAAATATAAAAATAAAAATCAAAGAAACCAAAATATTAATCTTCAGGATGTCATGGATACAACAATCAAACCCGGTGAACACTGGACAAACACGGACCTCTAGAAATCTGGAGGTGGAAGCAGGAACCACGGATGAGTTGATGTAATCTTCAGCAATGGTTCTACAAATCTTTTACACTGACAATTTCATAGATGTTTATCTATTCAAAGTTTAAATCTTTCAGATAAGCTCTTTTGCCATATCAAATGTACTTCGTAATTCGGTCATGGGATCTCGGTCCTTTACGCCCTCGGACTAAGTTAAAGTGGGTCCATTTTTATGTGTTTTATATTTACTTTTAAAATACAGGACGTGATTTTGGAAAGTGTATGTATTATGTAAAATATATGCTTTTCAACGCTATTTTAAATATATGAAGAAAATCGGATGAATATATGAATAAATATATCAGGTCATTTCATACAGAAATATAGCTGCATTTTTTAAGGTACGAGAAAACGTAAATTATAATAAAACAAATGACTTCGAAAATAAGATCTTTTACAACGTTTCACGTGTTTGATAATGTATTTGAACACACATTTGATCATATTCTCGATCATAGGTCAGGGGACAAAAATAATCATTATTACAGTTTATATCGCTCAACCTGGTAAATGTCTCTGTGACCTTGACGTTGAATCTTTTTGAGCTTATGAAATTCGTGAAATTGAACACATTTTTCATGCTTATATTTATAATAAATGCGTTGTTTTTCGAGATATTATTGATTTTGAAAAAAAAAAAAAAATCGAATCCCTTTTGGCAGGCCCTAGCGATCTTTATTCGGGTAACACCCATTTCAAATTTGAAACCAATATGCACAACTAGTCTTTTGCTTCCAGATATTTCGTCACTTTGCCGTATATCAGATATACCTTAATCTAAGCCATCAATACACTACGTTTAACATATCCGAATGAATACATGTATGCCAATTATTGATTTTTAGGGAGATAACTTCCACAAGTACTGCACCAGCGGAAGTCATTAGAATTTGTGCATGTAATGATATGGTGCTGTTGCGAACAAAACCGTGAATGCAAAAAATATCTGTCTCGACTTATTTGTACTTGAAACACACTTACAAAATGCGTATTGTAAGACCTGGAGTGTCAGAATTGTAACAAACGGAAACTGAAATATTTTATTAATCCGATTGAGTTTGGTTTTTTTTTCTTTATACGTAATAAAGTGTTAACATTAACAACGTTATCTACTTCACGAATTATTTGTACATGAGCGGATGTAGATAAAACATTGACAAAATTGTAGGGCCTGTCGTGTCAGAATAAAAAAAATATATAACTGAAATGCTGTATGTTATGCATTGGACGGATTGAAAACGTAGATTTATGTTCGTAAAAGTAAAGTTAAAAAAGTGCCAATGAATATTCGAAAAGTGAATAAAATATTAGCATCTAAGCATTGCAAAAAGTTGTCGCCATTCCTCAGTGATTGAAGAGGTGGAATTTCCTGTAAGGTGCAACCAAAGTAGAGAAACTATTGGGAGTGTTGTGGTATATATTTATTTCAACATTTAACAAGGTTTTGAGTGTGACAAAGAATTAATTTTATCGCAATGATAGAACACACCACTTCATCAACTACTAGTATTTAAGTGTTAAAAGGAAATTTGATATATGACAATGGAATCGATTGGACGAGGGTTGATTGATAATTTTTTAGCCTTGTTTTGAATTAGTTAAGCAAAGATGCCTATTTTCAGCCTTACTGTTCCTCGACTATTTATCATTATGTAACCAATGTTTTTGCAGAAGTAGTAACACTCTAAAGTAAACAGAACAAGTTATGTAGCAAAATGGACAAAATTCCCGAGAGGATAGTAATTCAATATTTATTCAATATTTATTCAAGAGAGGTCTAGCACCCAAGGCTATTAATTCTGACATAGTAGGAACACTAGGAGAGGATGCCCTTTCAAATGGTATCGTAAAAGGCGTGTGTCAGAACCAAAGCGTGGTAGGCAGCACGGTGACCTTCATCTTGGAAGTCACTGTGGCAACTCCTGAAATGGTCACTAAAGTCCATGATGTTGTTATTGGTGAAAGACGAGTTTTTATATATATATATATATATATATATATATATATATATATATATATATATATATATATATATATATATATATATATATATATATATATATATATACACACCAGTACTGTCGGAGTTTCTCAAGAAAAAGTTTAGTTCATTCTCACGGGAGATCTAGAAATGAGAAACCTTTAAATACGTTGAGTACCAAGACTGTGATCCGATATCGGGAATCGAACCTGGGATTTTCCGCTTGCGAGTCTAAAGCTCTGCCACTGGAACACCACAAGCGGTGACGTAAGAAGAATTTCTCTTTCCGATGATATTGACTACATTACTACATTACAGGAAGACACCAGTAATATCTATCATAAAGGCACCGTTACATGAGCTTGGCAGCATTTAACTTGTTATCTAAATCTCATATACAAAACTGTAAATCGTGTATCCTAAGAAGAATAAGTTTTGGAATATTCCCAGATTTAGCAATATTCTTTAAAGTTCTATCGTGCCGAACCTTGTTGATCTATCTAATTTAGTAACAAATTATTGGCAAGAACAAAGTACCACGAGGTCATAAATTCAAATGATACATTGAGTGACCTTGAAAAAAATCTATAGATGATATTTCTCTAAGATGTAAAATACTGTAGTATTCTCTTCCTGTTCGGTATTAGCCATATTGAGGTTTTATTATTGCATTTATACAAGAGATTCTAATTTTTTAGATTTTAATTTTCCCCAAAAACTATTTGTACTTTTGTTCTAGAAGTATCTAAGCACTACATTTTATTGGATAATCGCGGAATAAAAGCTACCCATGAGACCTACTTACATAGAACAAGGTCATCAGAATTAATACGCCATATGAACATCTTGATATTACTAACAGTTTCCTCCCCAAAGTATCTACATCAAAATTAGGATGTTTTCCATAAATTTCTAGTCTCCAATTTTCAGACCAAACAATATGTTTTATTCATATTTTCTCTTTTGGAAAATAGAAATTTGCATCAGCATCAGACAGCATATTTCTTTTAATTTTGTAAGATTCTCTATATCCTTGATCTTTCGACGTTTGGGGCATTGTGTAATATATGGAGTGGAGTTGTGAAGTGGAGTGGAATCATTTTTGAAATAAATATTTTCAGGCTCCAACATTTCTGATGAATTCAGTTTTGTCTATTCCAGGCCAAAAGACGGATATGCACTAGCTCATAATAAACTATGAAATAAAGTATATAGTGGACTAACAGTTTAAACGTGGTTGATGAGTCATCTTCACCGTCTTTTACGAGACTTCATTGCTCAATTATTTCGTATGAATTTTTATATGAATTCGCATTGGTTGTGACCGGTCGACAGAGGTTGCTTACTCCTCCAAAACAATTGTTCCATCCACTGGATTTTTAGAGATTCGATTTTTCACTGGATTTGTATATTGTCTCCTGGTGATTAATACTTCGATATCTGTTGATTTAGAAAAAAGACGTATGAAGTCAGTATATTGAAATAAAGGGTACCAGTAATTTGACAAACACATGTTGGTATTCAGCTTTGTTGATTATGAAATATAATACTAGTACATAGATATTCAAAAGATAATGCACATTTTTACCTATGTTAAACGATATTAACATAATTTGGAACAGTTTAAAAACATTGAAGTTATGTTATTTCGCATACTGTTTGATTGCTCTCTTACATATCGCCAAGATTTTTTAACTGATATAGAAATGTCACAAGCTTGAGGGAAAGTGCTACAAATTTTAAACTGACGTCAATGCAGTTAGGTTTCTTTAGTGTACCGCGCCTTCTGCGACAAGCGATCTTGGTTTTCAGTGTCATTCGGAGGACAAGTGACTTTCACTTCCTATTCCAAGCGCAAGCGCAAAGGAACAGCTACTACATTTTTGGAAGTCTTTGGCATGAGTCTGTGGCTAAAGATAGGTAAAATCTGTTTCATCCCTCATACTTTAAATTGCACTACAAGAGTCTCTAATGGATAGAATGCCATAAAGGGTTTTTTTTTTGCAAAAGGTCGACGGTGAATTTAAAATAGCCGTGAAATGATTCCCCGCATAGCAACAGTCAAGACGTAACCCGGCGGGCGAAACTGCGATTTTGAAAAATTCTTTGTACAGGACACCTGGTTACAAAGACCGTTTTTGTTGTCCTCAATAGTACCATTTGTGTACAAATCAACCTCAATATAATTACCACCCTCTATAAAGACTGGTTTTCTGGTTTCCCTGATGAAGTCGTTATATACAGGTTTCACTGTATACGGATTTTAGAAATTTAATTTACATACATATGTATCATTTTAAATAAGAAACAATTGCGCTTAGCATTGAAACCAAAATTATGATATCTAAATATCTAAAATCTGAAACGTTTTTCCTCTTCACAGGTATAAATGTTTGTCGTTATTAGGACTGGTATGTTGCATACGCCTTATAGTGTCTTACTCCTTCCGAGCACCTGGTCCCATTCCCTTCGGTATTCGCAGTTATTCTTCATGTTTAGTCCGTTATTATATCCAAGCTGTCGTATTCTAATGAACCTGTTTGATATCCATTGGTAGTTCTTCATTTTACTTCAATATATTATCACGATTGTGAAAGCATATTCTTAACTTCCATAATTCTAATGACAAGGTGCGCATACAAAGCGTGAGACGTAATATTACCATGTTAATTAAAAGTGAAAATAATTTTAACATCACTGAAATCACTTTTCTAGGTTTATTCTATTTCTCTATATGATGAGAATATTTTGAACAATTCAATAGATACGAAATACAAAGTTTAAATATATATAAACATAATACGAAAGTTATAGTTAGAGAAGCAGGCCATTACAATTAACCTAACGCCAAGTGTCTGTCACATGTGTTTTTCTATGTCATTCGATTGTGATGTCATAATAACACAAGTGTTTGACGGGCCACTTGATTGTGACTCATAATGGAAAAGTTTGCCAAAAGGTGCCGTGTCGGACATTTGGCGATAGGTCAATTGCTCAAGACGATTGTTTTGAATCATACAAGACCAAGTCAATTAATCTTCATCAGTTGAGCTTATATTATATAAATATAACAAATGCAGTTCATGTGAGTGTATTGTCAAACATGTACACAACATGTACAGATGTAGACATATTGGCTTTCACAGGAAGAAAACAGATTTGTTATTGACCCTCTTATCCAGGAATAGTTAGACAATCATCACTTTCATGTAAATGCTTTGATAAGGGAAATTCAACAGTTTTTTCATCTATCTGGCTCTTATATGAAAACATAGAAAGTTACCAAGGATATACAAACGCTGACAAATGGGGTGCGGGGATACGTACTGTACCCATTACTACAATGAAAACATCTTATCCAGAAACTTTGTTCCCATTTCGTTACAAAAAGCAAAGAACAAATATCGGAAATCATCAGGAGATTGGTAAGAACATGTCCATTAATGTCCATGTGTAGAAATAGGTATAAATGTTTTAAGATATATCATTAGGCATGATGCTGTAAGGAGCTCTGTACTCAGAGTGTGGTTAGTACTTAAATGTTATTAGCTCTATACAGAATAATTTTCCGCCGTAAAAACAACTTTAAACATTTAGTTAACATGCGACTGAGATGTTAAACAAATTCGTGAAAAATTCAAATCAACACCTCCAAAATTTGAACCTTACAGACACAAAAAATACACTAATTCATAAGACCAGTCAGTAATAAACATTGAACAACTTACAAAAAATAGTTATTTGATTACAGATGTTAAATAATTGAAAGATAATATACACAAACTACAAAATGTAAGGCCAGTCAACTCCATATACTACACTATGCCGATGTGTGAGTCATCTTTTATTATTTAGATAGAAGTTTCGTATTCCCATTGATTTCATTCAAACATTAAGAGAATAACAGTTATATATGATTAGATCACAGTTCCCATTGTTGCTCAGGAATGTTCATTCTTTACCGTATTCATAATATCACATATACTAGTTAAGTCACCGTGACCTTCGCCATACAGATATGTAAATTATGCATGGCCATAGTCTACCATAATTCCCAAGTGACTGATTGGATAATAAATTGATAGATTGATGGACTTTTAGGGGTTTTGCCGTGTCATAACTGAAAGTGACAGAATATGATATACTTAATCCATTGATATCATCTCGCCCTTCCCAGAATAATCCAAAACATTTTTTTAATGGAAGCATTTTTATTCAGGAAAAATATGAAACATTATTCGTAGTTTGAGTTATTAGAATCTTTTTTCGTCTTAAATTTTCAAAACAGAGAGAGAGAGAGAGAGAGAGAGAGAGAGAGAGAGAGAGAGAGAGAGAGAGAGAGAGGTACACATACATGAAACGCTCGGGCGCGCACACAGACACACACAATCACACACAGAGAGACACTTGCACACACAAACACACACACATCAACGAGAACATCTACAATCGAAATATGTATGTATGGAGCGAAGTTTATACACTTCCGCAGTACTCAACTCAGCTTATCTCAACTCAGAAATATGTATGTATGGACCGAAGTTTATACATTTACTCAATACTAAACTCAGCTTTCAATGTAATATTTTAACTACATAGTTGTATGTAAAACTTGGGAATATGAATGAATAGGGAGGCATATTATTCCCATCCACTTAAAAACATTGGATACAATTTATGAGTCTCCCTTACAAAACAAAAAGTGCCTTTAATATGATACTCAAAGTCTTAGTTTGTACTCGAACTCTTTTTGATATTTCAAAACATGTTCTTCAATTGAGCACTGGTTTCCATCATTATTTATAATTGCATTCAATAGCTATATAATATATACAGTTTATCAGCATACATTACGTTGTGCTTGAGCACAAAATAAATTCTGGTCCTGAGTTAGATTTGAACTATCTCTCCAAACATTTAGTAAATCATAATCAAATATTCAAATAGATTCAGAGATTTCGAAAAAATGCAAAATATCAAGTGTGATATATATAAGCCATGATATTAGATATTAGATATTATCAGCAATTTACGTCAGTTTAACAGGTCTAGAATCAATGATAGGTTTTTAAGAAACACATTTTACTGGCACCATACACATTTAACGTCATGATCTAAAAAACCAAACAAAATAAATCGCTCATTTTACACGTAAAACTCACTTCATGTCGTTGTTTGGTGTCAACTTTCCGCAAATTTTTCGGCCAGTGTAGAGACCTTGTTTGCATATTTTAACATGTTTCACTAAATGTTGGATTGCTGTTAGGTTAGGATTTTGAATAATGTTTTACACCACACCCAACAACTTTTTCAGTTTTATGGTGTCGGCCAGTTTTCAGTTGTGAAGGAGATAACCCAGTTACCCACGAAGAGACCACGGGCCTTCCGCAAGTAAACTGGCAAATTTTATCACAAAAATCAGCTTAGATTTCATTAAGGCTCGACCCTGATTGATGTTCGATGCCGTTTGTCGTGTCGTCTGTATCAACTGTGACGATGGTTTTTGCCGCTTGTCGTGTCGTCTGTATCAACTGTGACGATGGTTTTTGCCGTTTGTCGTGTCGACTATATCAACTGTGACGATGGTTTTGCCGTTTGTCGTGTCGACTATATCAGCTGTGACGATGGTTTTTGCTGTTTGTCGTGTCGTCTGTATCAACTCTGACGATGGTTTTTGTTCGTTGTTTTATTTCAATTGGACTTTGGTCTCGCGGCGGATGTGACTGGTGGCAGGAAAAACTTACTCCCCCATGGTACCTGATCCCACCTTTGAATTTCCAGAGAGATCCGTCTTTGTCCAATATTCCCCAGATTTGTTTATTCTCTCCTTAACATCCCCTAAGATTAATACTTTGGTGTATGTGACTTATAAAACTTTCATGACATTAATTATAGCACCATACTTAAATTTACGACTTTTTGGCTGTCCTTCGGATGAGACAGTAAAAACCGAGATCCCGTGGAACAGTAGGTGTCGGCACGTTGAAGAACCCTCACTGCTCAATGGCCGTAAATGCCGAGCAAAGGCCAAAATTTGAAGCCCTTCACCGACATTTGGTGACGTCTCCATATTATGAGTGAAAGATTCTTGAGTGGGACGTTAAACAGCAATAAACAAACAATAAACAAACAAACAACGACTTTTCGGTGTGTTATGAACATCTTCAAAAATGTGTTCTTGTTATTCTTGTTATACTTCCTCTTTGTCATGCATTTAGAGACTTACTCTATTTTCCCATGAGCCTATCTTTGCTTTTACTCTATTTCCCCATGAGCCTATCTTTGCTTTTACTCTATTTTCCCATGAGCCTATCTTTGCTTTTACTCTATTTTCCCATGAGCCTATCTTTGCTTTTACTCTATTTTCCGATGAGCCTATCTTTGCTTTTACTCTATTTTCCGATGAGCCTATCTTTGCTTTTACTCTATTTCCCCATGAGCCTATCTTTGTTTTGAGTAATCATTTAATCACTTGAACATAATTACACAACGTTAAAAGATAAAATAACAAAAATGTTTGGTTTTTTTTTTTTTTTTTTTTTTTTTTTTTTTTGCTTATTTTCTGTATTGCTATATACACTTAATCGCAAAGTGTTTAAATTATTTAAGTTCCATTGTACACGGTGCGTCTCTGCTTTGGATAGATGATATCCACGTTACCTCAAACAAAGCCTAATAAATTTCGTCTTAACAGCGCTCTTTTTCAGAAATGTCTAAAACATGGCAGTCACTGAATATCTTATTGACATTTAATTGTTGTAAATGTAAATTGTTTGAATGTATTCTGTATGTTTATTCATGTATAATTTATTGACGATGCGATTCATTAATGTGTCAGCATTTCCCCTGATCATGTCGTTGATAAGATATATAGGTCCAAATATAGTAGAAATGGACAAACACGGACCTCTGGAAATCAAGAGGTGGGATCAGGTGCCATGCAGGAATAAGCACCCCCTGACGACTGGTCACACCCGCCGTGAGTTCACAGTCAAATCCAAATGAAATACGTGAGGAACGAATCTTCGTCAACCGCCATCGAACAGGCAACTCGACATTTCACTTAGTGAAACAGAGTAATCGCAAACAAGACTGTTATAAGGACCGTAAATTTTTTGGAACGTTGACATCAAACGTTTTATTCTGTACTGGATACTCGTGGGTACGATGACAAGTAGCAATGACTATTCTTATCAGTGTACTTATGATGTCTTACCATAAATTCGTCCCAGTCAAGAAAGGGTTCACGAGACCCGGCCAGGTTATATGATTTCACTATACGACATATTCTTCTACAAGTTAGAATCTGTATATGCAAATCAGCCATTAGAGTAAAATGAAAATATAGGTAATCCTGCATGGTACCACAGAACAAATTACCTGTGACCACTCCGACAAAGGATGCTATTTCTTCACCTAAACCCTTTGTCTAACCTCCTCTGTATACAAATAGGGTCTTCTGGAATCCCTTACGGTCCACAGTTGGGTAATTTGGTGTTTTGTTTGTATCTACAACTACTGGAATGTTGTCACTGCTAGTGGACCGTTTGTTTCCCTGACGTACTTATAATTCCAGAACTAGATTTTTAGAACCAGCTGATTGTATTATACTAATGTAATTTTTTCGTTTACACAGCGCCATTGTTTAAATTCTAGACATTTCTCAAACTAAGATAATTATCTATTACGGCAGTAACTCTTAGACAGTTTTTAAGTTTAATAAAGTTTTTCTCATACCCTATTTTCCGTGGGAACTTAACAAAATTGTATTTTAAAATTGAGTCCAACTGATGAAGTCTAAATTACAGAAACGATCGGGTTGACCGTCTGATTTGACCAACTTTTTACAAACTAGGATTCTGGTATTGTGAATATATTTACTTGATATATTATATTCCTGTATCATAAACTTCTGTCAGTAAAAATGGAGAAGTACTAATTGATAATCGAAACTCAAGTCCATTAGAACACGACGAATTAGATGTGCAAATGGTCTCAACATTAAGAACAATTGCAAATCCGAAACGGGATAGGAACAGGTATCCGGAAAGCAGTCAGATTTTATTTTAGTAGATTCTTTATACAATTCAATATGCATTTCCTTCAATATAAAATTTTTGCTCGACAAATAATTCCAACTATTTAATACAATTTATTATATCATTCCGTGCTTTTAGATTATTTCTGACATTGTTTAAATTCATATTCCTGTGCACATATCGGGAAACGTTTCTGCTCGCTGTGAAAGCTAGCTTAAGTTTTCAACCGACTGATTGATATCGGCAATACTTTAGGATGTCATTTCATAACAATACAATAAAGAACAAAATCTGAACGGAGGTGTAGGCGATTGTAAATCGCCGGACTTGTCAATTCACGATGAATTCTTTGTCTAATAATGTTCGGTCGTAACGCATTAATTTTATGCTTTATCTAGAGCTGTTAGATTTGCCACTTGAAAGGTTATACGTAATACGTTGTATTCGCAATGATAAATCAACTTAAATGTGTTAAATTATTGAATGACTTCGACTTGTTGTATGTATCGAATGTCTATGTTGAACACTCAAAATGACTAAATATAAATCAAATTCATGAATTTACATACTTCTCCGAGTGTAGGATAGATGTCACAGATGCGAATTCATTTGTATAAAAATCTCAGAAACGAAGGTATAAATATTCAAGATGTCGATGATACATATATACAAATCTGGTGAATATTGGACAAACGCGGACCTCTGGAAATCCAGAAGTGGGATCAGGTGCCATGGAGAAGTTCAAATCCGCAACGAGTCGACAGTCAAAATCTGGAAATCACAATCGAAGTGGCTTCTCATTTGATCATTGGTGGTGTCATGTTTCCTTTTATCCTTGAAGTTGGTTCAAATCTCACTTAATCTTGTTGTTGACAGTCCAAACTCAAATGTGTCAATATCTGAACACTTAACTGTTGTTGGTTTGTCAGTGTTTGACACTTAAGTGTCTCACTTAATCCTTGGGTGTTGGTTCTACTTATCCTTGTTGTTGCTATCAGTTTCGTCACTTATCCTGTTGTTGGTGTCAGTGTCTCACTTATTCCTTGTTGTCTATCATGTAATCTTATATCCTTGTTGTTGGTGTCAGTGTCTCACTTATCCTTGTTGTTGGTGTCAGTGTCTCACTTATCTTTTTTGTTTGTGTCAGTGTTTCACTTATCCTTGTTGTTGGTGCCAGCGTATTTTGTATCCTTGTTGTTGGTGTCAGTGTCTCACTTATCCTTGTTGTTGGTGTCAGTGTCTCACTTATCCTTGTTGTTGGTGTCAGTGTCTCACTTATCCTTGTTTTGGTGTCAGTATCTCACTTATCATTGTTGTTGGTGTCAGTATCTCACTTATCCTTGTTGTTGGTGTCAGTATCTCACTTATCCTTGTTTTGGTGTCAGTATCTCACTTATCATTGTTGTTGGTGTCAGTATCTCACTTATCCTTGTTGTTGGTGTCAGTATCTCACTTATCCTTGTTGTTGGTGTCAGTATCTCACTTATCATTGTTGTTTCACTTCTCATCTTATCTTGTTGTTGGTGTCAGTGTCTCACTTTATCCTTGTTGGTGTCAGTATCTCACTTACCATTGTTGTTGTGTTGTGTATCTCACTTATCATTTGTTGTTGTCAGTATCTCACTTATCCTTGTTGTTGGTGTCAGTATACTTATCTTTGTTGTTGGTGTCTCTCACTTATCATTGTTGTTGGTGGTGTCCTCACTTATATCATTGTGTTGGTGTCAGTATCCTCACTTATCTTTGTTGTTGGTGTCGTATCTCACTTATCCTTGTTGTTGGCCCTGTTGTCAGGTTACTCAGTGTTTGTCACTATCTCATGCTTGTTGTTGGTGTCAGTTAGTTGTTGTTGGTGTCAGTATCTCACTTATCATTGTTGTTGGTGTCAGTATCTCACTTATCTTTGTTGTTGGTGTCAGTATCTCACTTATCCTTGTTGTTGATGTCAGTGTATTTTTATCCTTGTTGTTGATGTCAGTGTCTCACTTATCCTTGTTGTTGCTATCAGTATCTCACTTATCCTTGTTGTTGGTGTCAGTGTTTCACTTATCGTTGTTGGTGTCAGTGTCTCACTTATCCTTGTTGTTGGTGTCAGTGTCTCACTTATCTTTTTTGTTTGTGTCAGTGTTTCACTTATCCTTGTTGTTGTGCCACTTATTTTGTATCCTTGTTGTTGGTGTCAGTGTCTCACTTATCCTTGTTGTTGGTGTCAGTATCTCACTTATCCTTGTATCAGTGTCTCACTTGTATCTCACTTATCATTGTTGTTGGTGTCAGTATCTCACTTATCCTTGTTGTTGGTGTCAGTATCTCACTTATCTTGTTTTGGTCGTCAGTATGGTGTTATCAGTTGTCTCACTCACTATCCTTGTTGTTGGTGTCAGTATCTCACTTATCATTGTTGTTGGTGTCAGTATCTCACTTATCATTGTTTGTTGGTGTATCTCAGTTGTTTCATCTCACTTATCTTTGTTGTTGGTGCTCACTTATCCTTGTTGTATTTGTTATCTCACTTATCCTTGTTGTTGGTGTCAGTATCTCACTTATCCTTGTTGTTGGTGTCAGTATCTCACTTATCCTTGTTTGGTGTCAGTATCTCACTTATCATTGTTGTTGGTGTCAGTATCTCACTTATCTTTGTTGTTGGTGTCAGTATCTCACTTATCCCTTGTTGTTGATGTCAGTGTATTTTTATCCTTGTTGTTGATGTCAGTGTCTCACTTATCCTTGTTGTTGGTGTCAGTATCTCACTTATCCTTGTTGTTGGTGTCAGTATCTCACTTCTCCTTGTTGTTGATGTCAGTGTCTCACTTATCCTTGTTGTTGGTGTCAGTGTTTCACTTATCGTTGTTGGTGTCAGTGTCTCACTCCCTTGTTGTTGGTTGTCTGTTGTTGGTGTCAGTATCTCACTTATCCTTGTTGTTGGTGTCAGTATCTCACTTATCCTTGTTGTTGGTGTCAGTATCTCACTTATCCTTGTTGTTGGTGTCAGTATCTCACTTATCGTTGTTGGTGTCAGTGTCTCACTTATCCTTGTTGTTGGTGTCAGTATCTCACTTATCCTTGTTGTTGGTGTCAGTGTCTCACTTATCCTTGTGTTGTTGATGTCAAGTGTCCAGTTGGTATCAGTGTCTCACTTATCCTTGTTGTTGGTGTCAGTGTCTCACTTATCCTTGTTGGTGTCAGTATCTCACTTACCCTGTTGTTGGTGTCAGTGTTTCACTTATGCTTGTTGTTGGTGTTAGTGTCTCACTTATCCTTGTTGTTGGTGTCAGTGTCTCACTTATCCTTGTTGTTGCTATCAGTATCTCACTTATCCTTGTTGTTGTCAGTGTTTCACTTATCCTTGTTGTTGGTGTCAGTGTCTCACTTATCTTTTTTGTTGGTGTCAGTGTTTCACTTATCCTTGTTGTTGGTGCCAGCGTATTTTGTCCTCAGTGTCTCACTTATCTGTTTTGTGTCAGTGTCTCACTTATCCTTGTTGTTGGTGTCAGTATCTCACTTATCCTTGTTGTTGGTGTCAGTGTCTCACTTATCCCTTTTGTTGATGTCAGTGTATTTTTATCCTTGTTGTTGATGTCAGTTTCTCACTTATCCTTGTTGTTGGTGTCAGTATCTCACTTCTTCCTTGTTGTGTTCAGTATCTCATCTTATCCTTGTTGTTGGTTGTCTGTATCTCACTTCTCCTTGTTGTTGGTGTCAGTGTCTCACTTATCCCTGTTGTTGGTGTCAGTGTCTCACTTATCCTTGTTGTTGGTGTCAGTGTCTCACTTATCCTTGTTGTTGGTGTCAGTGTATTACTTATCCTTGTTGTTGTTGTCAGTATCTCACTTATCCTTGTTGTTGGTGTCAGTGTCTCACTTATCATTGTTGTTGGTGTCAGGATCTCAACTTAATCCTTGTGTTGGTGTCTATCCACTTATCCCTTGTTGTTGGTGTCAGTGTTTCACTTATCCCTTGTTGTTGGTGTCAAGTATCTACACTTATCCTTGTTTGTTGTTGTCAGTGTCAAGTGTCAAATATCTCACTTATCCTTGTTGGTGTCAGTGTCTCACTTATCCCTGGTTGGTGTCAGTGTCTCTCACTTATCCTTGTGTTGTGGTGTCATTATGTCTGTCACTTATCCTTGTTGTTGGATGTCCTAGTATCTCACTTTGGTTGTTGTTGGTTGTCAGTGTCACTTATCCCTTTTGTTGATGTCAGTGTATTTTTATCCTTGTTGTTGATGTCAGTTTCTCACTTATCCTTGTTGTTGGTGTCAGTATCTCACTTATCCTTGTTGTTGGTGTCAGTATCTCACTTATCCTTGTTGTTGGTGTCAGTATCTCACTTATCCTTGTTGTTGATGTCAGTGTCTCACTTATCCTTGTTGTTGGTGTCAGTGTCTCACTTATCCTTGTTGTTGGTGTCAGTGTCTCACTTATCCTTGTTGTTGGTGTCAGTGTATTATGTATCCTTGTTGTTGTTGTCAGTATCTCACTTATCCTTGTTGTTGGTGTCAGTGTCTCACTTATTGTTGTTGGTGTCAATATCTCACTTATCCTTGTTGTTGGTGTCAGTATCTCACTTATCCCTGTTGTTGGTGTCACAGTGTGCAATCGTTGTCTGTTGGTGTCACTTCTCATCTTATCTGTTTGTTGGATGTCAGTGTCTCATTTATCCTTGTTGTTGGTGTCAATATCTCACTTATCATTGTTGTTGGTGTTCAGTATCTCACTTATCCTTGTTGTTGGTGTCAGTGTTTTCTCTTACTTCCTTGTTGTTGTTGTCAGTATCCTTGTTGTTGGTGTGTCTCACTTATCATTGTGTTGGTGTCAATATCTCACTTATCCCAGTGTCTGTATCCTTGTTGTTGGTGTCAGTGTTTCACTTATCCCTGTTGTTGGTGTCAGTGTCTCACTTATCCTTGTTGGTGTCAGTGTATTATGTATCCTTGTTGTTGGTGTCAGTGTATTATGTATCCTTGTTGTTGTTGTCAGTATCTCACTTATCCTTGTTGGTGTCAGTGTCCTTGTTGTTGTTGTCTAACACTTATCCTTGTTGTTGGTGTCAGTGTATTATGTATCCTTGTTGTTGTTGTCAGTATCTCACTTATCCTTGTTGTTGGTGTCAGTGTCTCACTTATCCTTGTTGGTGTCAGTGTATTATGTATCCTTGTTGTTGGGCCCCCCCAGTGTCTGTTTGTCAGTCACTTATCCTTTTTGGTTTGTCTGTGTATTATGTTGTTGTTGGTGTCAGTGTCTCATTGTTGGTGTCAGTGTATTATGTATCCTTGTTGTTGGTGTCAGTGTATTATGTATCCTTGTTGTTGTTGTCACTTATCCTTGTTGGTGTCAGTGTCTCACTTATCCTTGTTGTTGGTGTCAGTGTCTCACTTATCCTTGTTGTTGGTGTCAGTATCTCACTTATCCTTGTTGTTGGTGTCAGTGTCTCACTTATCCTTGTTGTTGGTGTCAGTGTATTATTTATCCTTGTTGTTGGTGTCAGTGTATCACTTATCCTTGTTGTTGTCGTCAGTATCTCACTTATCTTTGTTGTTGGTGTCAGTATCTCACTTATCCTTGTTGTTGGTGTCAGTGTCTCACTTATCCTTGTTGTTGGTGTCAGTGTATTATTTATCCTTGTTGTTGAACTTACTTATCCTTGTTGTTTGTCGTCAGTATCTCACTTATCTTTGTTGGTGTCAGTATCTCACTTATCCCTGTTGTTGGTGTCAGTGTCTAACTTATCCTTGTTGTTGGTGCAAGTGTCTCACTTATCCTTGTTGTTGGTGTCAGTGTCTCACTTATCCCTGTTGTTGGTGTCAGTGTCTCACTTATCCCTGTTGTTGGTGTCAGTTGTTGTCGTCAGTATGCTCACTTATCTTTGTTGTTGGTTTGTCAGTCTCATTAATCCTTGTTGTTGGTGTCAAATCTCACTTATCCTTGTTGTTGTCAGTGTCACTTATCCTTGTGTTGGTGTCAGTGTATTATTTTATCCTTGTTGTTGGTGTCAGTGTATCACTTATCCTTGTTGTTGTCGTCAGTATCTCAGTGTTGTCAGTAATCTTACTTATCCTTGTTGTTGGTGTCAGTATCTCACTTATCCCTGTTGTGGTGTCAGTCTTCACTTTATCCTTGTTGTCTCACTGTCATCTCACTTATCCTGTTGTTGGTGTCAGTATCTCACTTATCCTTGTTGTTGATGTCAGTTATCTCACTTATCTTTGTTGGTGTCAGTGATCTCACTTATCCTTGTTGTCGGATGTTAATGTCAGTTATCCTTGTTGTGTTGGTGTCTATCTCACTTATCCTTGTTGTTGGTGTCAGTGTCTCACTTATCTTTGTTCACTTTATCCCTTGTTGTTGGTGTATTATCCAGTGTCCCTGTTGTTTGGTGCCAGTATCTCATCCTTGTTGTCGGTGTTAATGTGTCCTTGTTGTTGGTGTCAGTACTTATTATCCCTGTTGTTGGTTGCCAGTATCTCACTTTTCTTGGTTGTGGTGTCAGTATCTCACTTATCCTTG
>BROG01000116.1:1385000-1459075 GCA_030159075.1 Atrina japonica
TTCGAATATGGAACCTTTCCAGAAAGAAATCTTGGTTTTATAACTTTATTGCTCAATGATATGATAAGGAACATAATGACTTCAACTTTTCGCTTTAAATGCCGAACTGTTGGAATAGAAATCCTTATCTTGAAAATAATATTTTTTTGAAATAATCAATTCAAATGTTTTATGAAAGAACCAGTTAGCAATGAGCTATTGAATTCGGGTTTAAGATGTTCCTGGTATATTGCTATTTCACAAATGAATCCACAAAAATGCCAACAAAATAGCGATTGTAATTACAACAACAACAGAAACAGAAACAACAAAAAATGAAATACATTCTGTAAGCATGGAAAGGTTATATGACTTTGGTAGTTTGCTTTGACGATGTGTGCCCATATAATAACAACGGGCTGCATTTTGTATAGACATATATCCCTAAAATTCACATTCATCGGCACATTATGGATTTTTTTTTTGTACAGAAGTCGTTAAAATCAGTGGTCTCTAAAGGAAATAAGTTCAAATCTAGTTATGATAGAAAACATGTGAATAAAGGTAAACTATTTTCTTTCATCTGAGGTATGGCATACGAAATGACAGTCACGTGACTGTTTTGATGAAATTTAATGAAAAATTCCGTACGCGTGTCACGCCAGGCATTGACATACATACAGAGCTCGGGTCAAAATATAATTGCACTTCCCATATAGAATGTGACGTCTCCTAAGAATATAAAAGTTTAAGGAAGACATGAAAGTGAAGACTGTGTTCGATTTAGTGATACCCATAAACAGAGTATCATAATCCATTGAAGTCTGTCAATTCTAATTCAGGATTATCATTTAAGGTTGACAAAAAATATAAATTAAAGCAAAAGAGAGTATAAACATAATAATTCCAAAGTCTTAATACTCAAGACGATCGTTTCCGTCAATTAGACGTCATCAGCTAAGCTTCAATTTAAAGTATATGTATATTTTCTCAAGAGAATGCGGTATAAATGAGATATATAGACTGATGTAATTATTGTCAAAACATTTGCAAACCGTTGTAATCAGGTTACTTCCGGTACAAGTTTTTGTTAAAACGTTGTGCCAGTTTGAATGTTTTTCGGGTTCATCTGCCTGTTTGCAGGTTTTTCGGGTTCATGTGAAGTGTGTGAAATAAACACCTGCAATATATTTACATAAATGCACTACAACATTTTAAGTGTGTAAGTGATTTATGTAATTTCAATGCGGAATTAAGTGTGGTATGTCATAGATTTTCATACAAAAATCTTTGTTTACGAACCCTTCTTTTAAAAGGTACACGCTTGTATGTTAGCTTGAATAAAACAAGGAATAAAATATCGCGCAACCTTTTATTTTCAGAAAAGTAAATGGAGTACAACTCGTGAATGTTAATAAACGTATTTGTATACGTAACAGTACGAGACAAGGTAAATACAAGTCCCATGTCATACTAGAGAAATTGCTTTGAAGTACTATTAATATTTAATGACGTAACTGATCTCGTGTAGGTACTACATCTACCTCGATGTTTGATTTACTGCACATGTGATAGTTCCTTCGTGACAAGGAATATTAATAATCCATATGTCTCAATATGCCCTTGTACACATATAAAAGTGCAGCCCATATTATTAATGAAGTATTTGAAAGATGCTCCATCACATTTCACAAACTTAATTCTATGGCAGTGGCGTAGAAAGCTGTACGCAAATACTAGTTAGATACACATATCAAATTCGCAAATGACAAAAATAATTGGGAAAACACTCATTCCGAGATATTTGGGGAACTTGTAAAGTTTCTGTAAACCACGGGGCTTAAGGAGCTTCACCCCCTACCAGGGTTGTACAATGCTACCACTAAGCGGCCATTAAGCGGCGCCATACCGCTGCCGAAGTTTTGATTGCACATCAGTTTTACAGAGTTATGCCTTTTGTTGTCATCAATAATATCTAAAGCGTTTAGTTCCTGATACATATTATACGAAAGAAATGCGGAACATTTTTTAGTTTTAAACTTTATCGTTACTAATAATGATTTCAGTCGTTTTTTTTTTTATTTATAAGTATATTTACCAAACTTTTTGTGGTTAATCGTCTAAACAGATGTTTTACCTCAGTTGCTCTGATTTGGATATGACTGTGGCCTTTCGACGAGGGTGACCGGTCAACAGAGGATGCTTATTCGTCCTTTTCACCCGACTCCTCTGCTATATTGTATTGCCCGATTCACATAAGATGGCGGGGCGGAGTAACCTTTTGATTATCATACAGATGATTCTACTCACTTTTCGGTTATGAAAAGCAGCACGGGGAAAACGTTTTATTCCTCACTGGATAGTCTCGTATGTACGCTGACAAGTAGGAACGATCACTCTAATCAGTGTAATTTTAATGGTAATATGCTTTATTACCTAAAATTTAAACTCGTCCAGGTCAAGAAAGGGTTCAGAAGACTCGACCCCGCCAGATTATTTTGATTTTACTATAGGAGATGCGTATTTGTTCAGTGTTCACTATAGTTTTATACGGTCACCTGAACCTCCCAATGGTTTAAACTTTTATGTCTATGATTTGTTGTTGTTATTGTTGTTGTTGTGTTTATCAAAAGATATTTTGATATTTTCTATTTTTACTCCTTGTACTTAATTTACAGTAGAAAAATAAGAGCTAGACACAGGCATAAAAATCATACATTACTTTTTATATCAAAATAGTAAGGTTGAGTTTATTAATTGCAATTGAAAAAGTACCAAACCTGCGTTTCTCAAGCAATTTTTACACAATTTATAGGAATTTAAGAATTTGTATGTGTGTGTATATCTTATTTTTTTTTGTATATTAATCTAGGTAGTAAAAAGGGGTCGAATTTTTTTTTTTTAATTCACTTATATGAAGGTGTCAGAGGCTTTAGGTGAACTGCTCTAAAATTACAATTTTGTTTTGGAATGGTGTCAATGCAGTGAGGGTCCTTTTACGTACCACGCCTGTTGTGACACGAAAATCATCCTGTGATTTAAACTTTTTGTGGTGGGTGGCTGGCAGTCACTATTTTTCATTAACCCATCAACCCCTGTGGTAGCATTTAGACTCACCCAGATCAATAACTAGAATGGTCTACTGTCATAATTCACGATTGAACAATTTTATATTGCATGCGAAATTATAATAACTTTTTATTCTAAATCATACACATTTTAAAAGTGGACTGGACCATTCTTTGAAATGGGCAGGTCCAAATGTGACTTCAGGGGTTGATGAGTTAAACTCTTAGATATATCCGTGGCTTGCGAGTCGAATGTGTTACCAGTATTACTGTACTAGAAATAATATCATAAAATTATACTCCACTTCTGATGAGTTCTAGCAAAAGTGTGTTAAGTAATTACTCTTTAAATGTCGAGTCCCACAAACCTGACTGATGCGATACCATATGCTAATGAAGTGATACTGAGTGTTTGATCATTGATTGACATTGTGAATATGTTAATTCTTATTTCAAGAGTCAAGTGATACACAACATTATAGTCAATATATGTATTTAAAAGTCTCAGGCTTAACAAATAAGCCGATTTTGAACTAAACCTTTCCCATTCCAGACCTATACCGAACTGGCCTCCAAATCCCTTAGTAAATGCATGGATAACATGTATACAACATACAAAAATTTATCAGTAATATCGAATAAAATGGGGCCGAGTGGTTAGAGCATCGCGCTTTGAACCATGAAATATCTCACTTCTGGTAAGCGCAGATTCGATCCCCGGTGGAACCTAATCTGATTTTTGTGAGAAAATTTGGCAGTTTACTTGCGGAAGGCCCGTGATATCTTCCCGGTACAGCGTAACAGCGTGGCGTAAAACATTATTCAAAATTCAAAGTTCAAAATTACTGTACTTGATTCAATATTGCACAAGGTTTGTCGTTTGAAAATCCACAAAATACATTAGCTGATAAATAACTTGCCTGTGTTCTTGTTTAGTTTTGTGTAATATCCCGCTATCACATTATTCTGGTGTTTATATACGTGTATCGCAAATTATCCGATATACCAGGGCATGTTCTACAAACGAACATTTTATATACAGAGGGAAATTATATATGATAACTGAAAAGTTATTGTCACTGGGATATCTAGAATTGCACTTGATGTCATCGTTCCGCAAATTTTACGGTCGGTATAATGACCTCGTTTGCCGTTACTGTGCTTCACTAAATGAAATGGTGAAATACCTGTTGTTGAGTCGTTTGTGCCGGTTGTGACGAGAATTTCTTTCATTCATTTCATTGAATTTTACTTGGAACTCACGGCGGGTGTGACCGGTTAACAGGGAATGCTTACTACTGCATGGCATCTGGTCCCACCTTAAGATTTCCAGTCGTTTGTCCAATATTTACCAGATTTGTTTATTGTATCATGGACATCCTGAGGATTTATATATCACGTCAAGAACATCTCAATATGAAACGTCAAAATACTTAAGTGAAGTGCCACAAAAATTTGTCTGTTCCATGGACTGGTGGAAATGAAGTGAGGATTTTTTAACTTTGCATGGATCATCAGTTTTAAAACTCAAACGGAAGACGGCATATATCACTTCTAATACAAAGCGGATAGGGACGTTCAATCTCTATTTCTAAAAGTCTTCCGCTTGCAAGTCGAATGCCAGACCAATGCAAATGAATTGTATATCAAATAATTAATTACTCCTTCCATGCCAATACGGTTGAGCCGATCATGGTTGTGTTTATGACTTCCTTAACTCAGTTTATATATTG
This sequence comes from Atrina japonica, assembly GCA_030159075.1. Classification (NCBI taxonomy): domain Eukaryota; kingdom Metazoa; phylum Mollusca; class Bivalvia; order Pterioida; family Pinnidae; genus Atrina; species Atrina japonica. The sequence continues at coordinate 1,389,781 of BROG01000116.1, forward strand.
ATAAATGACATTGTTGAAGTTCATTATAGAAGAATTTTGATTATCTTACAAATATAGATCGCATTATCATCTTTTATGCCGAAGCAATTTGCTCATTTGAGGTGAATTTAGTGAAAATCAATTAGGAGTTGGTTCCTTTGGTCATTAAAGTGGCCAGTATTGGGCCACTCCACTGTCTGTGTGTTGGCGCTTGAAACTTAACCGTTGTAAATTGATAAGGAACAAGCAACAATATATAAGGACGAATTTAAGTTACGCTATAAAATGTACATTATTTCAACAACAGCCTTTCATTCCAAATGCATTGTTCCGGTACACGACACTTCCATTCCAATAATTCCCTCCTTTTTACATTTGGATCTCTTTAATAATGGCATCCCGGACCACACAGTCCTCTATCAATGTCATTATGCTACGTCTTTCATGCTTTATATATATATATTTCGGTGGAAATTTGTTCTTAAAGAAAAAGTGGCGTTTTGCGAATTTGGCGTTATAACGAGGACGATCGATATATCATGGAAGAACTGTGGATAAAGATGCTATTCACGAATGATCTTCTACTTAAGCTCATCGCATACATTTTAACAGTGTATATCTGACTCACACCTTATGGGCCGACACTCACATTAGGTATAGGCTGTGTATAAATAGACACTTCTGAGCTTGGTTTTTATATATAATTATATCACAAAACACAAAAACTATTTCTGACATTCATATTCACTGGATACATTCGACAAATTCAAATTCTGTGTTTAATTTTTCTTTACGTCATTTCTTTAAATACACCTGGAAATAATCATCGTCCTTCGATGATTGGGCGAATTAAATATGAGAGGAAACTTTACAAGATAAACAGTTGAAACACGGGCTTAAATGCCATGCATGAGACTATGGTGATGTGGGGCGAATTAAAGACGTGATGAATATGTTAATTGTCAGAAAAGGGCGAAAATAAACAGGGGCGAAATTTTTAGGTATACAGTATAATTCTATTGTGTTTTAATTTAGACTCGTTGCGTTTGTTAACATGTACCGTTTTATCGCGAGGTGTCGTGGCTCCGCGGTAGAATGCTCGATTCGCATAGGCCAAAATGTAAAGTCCTTACACCAGCATTTGGTGACGACTTCATATGAGTGAAAAATTCTTGAGTGGGATGGTAAATAACAATACAACAACAACAACAACTACAACAATAACCATTTGATCTTGGTATAACTTTTTATACGGTCCACAAAATCATTTAAGTAAAACATGGTTCCAGTCAGATGCCTCAGAATTATGTACATGTATCATTCTATTTTGAAAGCTAATTGTTAGTAATGATAAATAAAGGGGTCATGATAAGTAAGAGTTGTATGATAGAAACTTTAGGTTTTGTTTTTGTTTTTTGTTTTTTTGTTATTTTGGTTTTTTTTTTTGGTTTTTTTTTTTTGGTTTTTTTTTATGTTTTTTTTTTTTTTATCGTTATTTAACGTCCCACTCAAGGATATTTCACTCATATGGAAATGTCACCAAATGCCGGTGAAGGGCTTCAAATTTTTGGCCTATGCTCGGCACTTACGGCCATTGAGCAGTGAGGGTTCTTTAACGTACCGACACCTACTGTGACACGGGACCTAGATTTTTACTGTCTCATCCGAATGACAGGAAACCAACCTGCTGCCGGCTGGACTCGAACTCACGATCAAGAGTCGAGCGCGCTACCGACTGAGCCAGGCCGGCTCAAAATTTAGTGTATAGAGGTTTAATTAATTGAAATGTAATGTGAACGAATTCATTCTATTTCCCAAATTTTAAACTCAAGAACCTTTCTGATTTCTCAATATAATAAGAGGTAAATGCAAAATTTAAACCCCCTCATCAAATTCTCTGAACACCCAACAAAATAATTAGTTCATGGCAGAAATATTATGTTATCTTGATTGTTTTGACCAATCAATTGGTTTAGCCTGAACTATTTAAAGTAGGAGGCAAATCGATTTCACAATTTCACTTATATTTCCCATCGAAAGTATTGAGTAGAGAAAGACATTTAGCAGGCTCTTCAATTAAAAGCCATTATGATGTTTTTTCCTCGCTGATAAATGATTTTTGCCAAGATCATGTTTCGAGATGGGATGGGGCGGAAATCAAATAAGGAATAAGATGGATCCGTTACAGAAGTATATGTAGAACATAGACCACAGCCACCTTTAGATAGATAGATAGATAGATAGATAGATAGACAGACAGACAGACAGACAGATAGATAGATAGACAAATAGATAGATAGATAGATAGATAGATAGATAGATAGATATAGACTGTTAGATAGATAGATAGATAGATATAGATAGATATATAGATCGATGGATAGATAGATAGATAGATAGATAGATAGATAAATTGGATATAATATTTATAACTATAGCTGGTACTAGGTTTATGTATACCCTCGGGACTCAAACGGTCCACCAGCAGTGGCCCAACGACCTAGTGGTTATAAGTGTTATAAACTTAATAACAAAGTTATAATGCTCAAGACAATCGTTTCTGTCAATTAGACTTTATCAGTTGAGCTTCAATTGAAAATAGATATGGTGTCGTACAAGGCCAAATAATAAATCTAAATGCATAACCAAATTCGTCTAAGAGTAACTTATTTGGTTTTGCATGGATTGTTATTCTTGAAAAATCAAAATCATAAATGTTACAAGTTTATTTAATTGACAAATCCTTATATTTCACTACCAAAAATATAATTAATATTTATCTATCACTTTCTATTCCTAGTACGCTTATGTGATCATGGACGAGATAACAGTTTGCTGTACGTCATTGATGAAATTCACTATCGACATATTTAACAAATTAAATTAATATATACCGTAAAACTTTCTTTAGCTACCACCTGTGTATAAAGACCACCTGGTCACAAAGACCATTTTTGCTGTCCCCAATAGTACCATTTATGTACAAATCAACCTCTATATAAAGACCACCTCCCTATAAAGATCGATTTTCTTGTGTCCCTAAAGATGTCATTTTATACAAGTTTCACTATATCTATCTATCTATCTATCTATCTATCTATCTATCTATCTATCTATCTATATATATATATATATATATATATATATATATATATATATATATATATATATATATATATTGAAATGAACATATACCAAAATATTTTTCCTGAATTTCCATTCATTTTGTGTCGAATTTATAATTTAATTGTTGCATCGGAAGATCAACGGCTTTGAGACAAACAAAATTTTTCTCTTTATAAGAATGAATTTGGAGTGTCGGGATAAATTCGTATTCGTCTAGCTTTTCCGTTTGGACGAACATTCAAGTAAACTATGTTAAGAAAAAAAAATAGCACCAGATCCATAAAAGCACAAGTGATAAAACTACCGAGTTATTGTTGAAATTGATGCTAGTGTGTATACCAAATACACTTAAGGCCTACAACATCCATTAAATGAGGACAGACGGCACTGATAGTGATTCTAGTTTAATGGGACATCAGCTATGTGTTTTTTTACTATCCGTTTTACTACTTAGATTGATATATAATAACAAAGAAGAGATTGTTTGTTTGTTTGTTTGTTTTGTTTGTTTATTGTTGTTTAACGTCCCACTCGAGAATATTTCACTCATATGGAGACGTCACCAAATGCCGGTGAAGGGCTTCAAAGTTTGGCCTATGCTCGGCACTTACGGCCATTGAGCAGTAGGGTTCTTTAACGTGCCAACACCTACTGTGACACGGGACCTCCAGCTTTTACTGTCTCATCCGAAAGACAGGAAACCAACCTGTCGCCGGCGGGACTCGAACTCACGACCTCACGATCCAGAGTCGAGCGCGCTACCGACTGAGCCAGGCCGGCTCCAAAGAAGAGATAAACACAGACATAAAAATCTTAAATCCCTATATATTTTGTGAAAATTGCTTGAAAAATCCAGTTTGACAATTGTTCACTTGCAACTGATTAATTCAACCTCACTATTTGTATATGCACACCAAACTTGACCTGACCTTATTTTCACAAAATATATAAAATATAAGATACAGTATTACTGTGTATAGCTCTTATTTGTTATTATACATCTAGAGATAAAAAAAAATCGAAATTATGTTTTGGTTAATACAGCTTATACATTTTAAGACATGCGATCAAATTTCTTCGTAAGATCGGGAGTTCTCCTAACTGTAATGTTCGGAAGACAAATAAAACAAACCACTTTAAGAAAACAAAACAGCACCAGATCCATCAAAGCGCTAGCGTAAGTGATAAAAATACTGATTTATAGTTGAAATAGATGCTTAATGGACCAATACACTTAACGCCTACAACATCCATCGAATGGAAACAGACAACACTGAAAGTGATTCTAGTTTAATTGCAGTTTGGAAGTCGGTTAGAGGAGTACATATTAAATAGTTAGTAATAAAACGTTGTGAAAAAGGAGTAATCCAAGTATGTATTTGTCATATATAGTAAAGTGTATCGCAGTTCATATGCCATGCACATACAAACGAATACAAACTAGATACTACATTTTGCATACATTAGGGAATATATTTCATAGCTTGACGTTTTACTGCATTGATCGTCAATCTCCAATTGGCAGGCACCATCCTAATTGCTGAAACCTGGCCCTCGGGTACAGTGTGGGTACAGATAAGTCATCAAATATGTATCTAAATTTATACAAATTTCAAAATACTTATTCTAATCTAACAGTTTAAGTCAACACTTCAAATTCCTCAAGTTTCCGTATCATCAGACTGCACTTGATCGTTGTAGCGGATGGATTTAACTCGAGCTACGCTCTCGATGTATCCATCCGCTATAACGATCGCGTTGAGTCTGATGATGCGGATAGAAACATCTGGCCCACTGTAATGAGATAAATGTTGTTTTTTCTCCAGTAAGTCCTATTTTTATCCACGTAAGCCTTGTTTTTCTCAGTTAAAATCAGAAAACAGTTATGCATCATTTATAAATTGGAGCTCAACTAATAAAGTCTAATTGACAGAAACGATCGTCCTAAGCATCGTAATTTTGGTATTATGATTATAATATCTATTTAAGTTTAGCTGCAACAAAATATCATTAATACTCAATAATGTGATTTTAACGAAGTTGTACTAAGTCTTAATCAGGATTTTGTCGAGAAATATTAGATTTAATCCATTTTAGTAATTTTGGCTAGATTTAGTAAGCAGACTTCATTTAGAAACTGCTGAATAAAAAGAAGAAAAAGTTAGCGGTGTCCTTTAATTTGACATTTAGATATATCGACGACGTTTTGTCAATTAATAATGACAATTTTCATACGTATGTCAATGCGATATATCCCAGCGAACTAGAAGTTAAAGATACAACAGAATCAAGCACACACGCTTCATACTTAGACATTTAACTTAATATAAACACAGACGGGAAATTAGTAACTAAGCTATACGACAAACACGACGATTTCGGCTTTCCCATCGTACATTTTCCACATTTAAGTAGTAATATCCCTCAGTCACCCGCATATAGAGTTTATATTTCACAAATGATCCGATATGCCAGGGCGTGTACAACATATGAAGATTTCATATACAGAGGTAAACTACTCACTGACAAATTATTGACACAGGGATATCGAAAACCGCGTTTAATGTCAACGTTCCGCAAATTTTACGGTCGGTATAATAGTCTTGTTTGCGACTACTTTGTTTCATTGAGTGAAATGTTGAGTTGCCTTTTCGTTGGCGGTTGTTGAGACGTCTGTACCAATTGTGACGAGGATACACTCCTCACGTGTTTCATTGGACTTGACTGTGGACTCACGGCGGGTGTGACCGGTCGACAGGGGATGTTTACTCCTCCATGGCACCTGATCCCACCTCTTGGTTTCCAGAGGTCCGTGTTTGTCCATTTTTACCGGATTTGTATCTATGTCCTGGACATTCTATTGATTTATACTTTGGTATCTGATTTTTTTTATATCAAACATGGATGTGGATGTAAGTGTGAGATAGGATGTGAGTAGTGGTGATAGAGTGGCTCTATGTGAGAGAGAGAGAGAGAGAGAGAGAGAGAGAGAGAGAGAGAGAGAGAGAGAGAGAGAGAGAGAGAGAAAGAGAGACAGAGAGAGAGAGAGTATGAAATTTTGGATGCAAGTATGAGTGTGTGAGTGATAGGGCGGATGTACGTATAAGTGTGTGAGTGATAGAGCGGATATAAGTATTAGAGTAGGTGAGTGAGTCAGTGGATGTAAGAATTAGCGATTGAGTGGATCAATGTGTGGGTGAGAGAGTGGATGTAATTATGAGATTTTGGGTGTAAGTATGAGTGTGTGAGTGATAGAGCGGATGTACGTATAAGTGTGTGAGTGATAGAGCGGATATAAGTGTTAGAGTAGGTGAATGAGTCAGTGGATGTAAGTATTAGCGATTGAGTGGATCTACGTGTGGGTGAGAGAGTGAATGTAAGAATGAGATTTTGGGTGTAATAATGAATGCGTGAGTGAAAGAGTGGATGTACGTATAAGTGTATGAGTGAGAGTAGGTGAGTGAGTCAATGGATGTTAGTATTAGTGACTGAGTGGATCTACGTATTGGTAAGAGAGTATATGTAAGAATGAGATTTTGGATGTACTAAGAGTGAGTGAGTCAGTCAGTTGATGTCAGTATGAATGTTCGAGTGAGGAAGAGGGTGCAAGCATGAGTATGTAAGTGATGTAGAACTTACCTAAGATTATTTGGGACATCCGCCTGATATATATCCCACGCAAAACTACAAACTGTGGCAGTTTTCCAAAAGAGCATTCCTGTGTTCTAAATCCAAACGACGTTGTAATTTTATGCGTAGAACATTGTAACATATTCTAGATAATGACTTTTTTAAAACCAAGAAATAGAACGTGTTTAAATTACAGATTCAGATACTTCTTATGTATATGTTCTTATTTCTTCCTTATATTTAATATCAGATTCCATCTTATACTTGACTGAGGGTGTATAAAAAATTTTCAGCTTTCTTTATGAAATCATTTTCTCTGCAACTGCGACAGACACTTTTAAAATAAAAAAGAAGATCAAGTCACTTCCTTGTTATCTACCAGCAAAAGTAGGGTATACCGATTATTTGATTAGATGTATATGCCTTTTTTGTACTTTGGTTGATGCTTTTGTATAATTCCCTTTTTATAAACAGACAGGAAACAGACAACTGAACTAAAATGACAAACGTTATGATGTCAATTTTCCTATAATCAATTTATCACAGTTTTAAAAAAGAAATATCCATTTTTTTCTCCTGCTTATGGAGTTAATTTCTCCAAAATGAACAATATGCGTGGACCTGCACGTTGTAAGATCATATTATATTCAAAGACCCATTATATAGTGATGATGGAAACCATCACTCTGTTTGCCTAATAAATCTTGAATTACATGTTTGAATGTTTTTATTGAACCATCCAGTATTAATACCAGTTGTAACCAGAGATACTGTATGTGTACTTATTTGAGCGGAATTCTAATGTTAGCGCCTTTAACGCTCAAGTAGTTGCGCTAATTCAAGTGCAGCGCTAAAAATTTTCTATCCTATCTTTCTGCATACACGACAAAACTAATAAAATTATTAGCGCGAATTCAAGAATCCGCTAACAATTCTACACCCCCTCAGAGTGCTAAAATGTGAGTGTGCTAATTTAAATACTATAAAATCGGTTTCACTTGTTTGGGATTTTATGGTTTTTGTCTACACCCTTCCCGAATTTCTCTCAAAAGGGTATGCCCTACATATCGGTAAAGAAATCGTTTATTATCAGCAGGCATGAATATGAAAATTTATTTGTAAACAGAATCTGCATTGGATCAAAATGTATACGATTTCCCTTGAGTTATTACAAGCTCAAGATCGCATTTTAAAATCCAGTGAGACGCAGCGTCATTATCAACGACGCCATAAAGTGTAACGCTTAATAGCACCAATATCTTGCGCGACGTCAGTAAAATCATGTATGTGATTTTGTTCTTAATTTAAAATAAACGGTAGCAATACAAAATTAGCACCAATATCTTGCGCGACGTCAGTATTTTGAAACGGTTCACACAGAACGATTTAAACTACTGCAGATGCCAAAAATTTAGGAGTCAGAACTGATTTATTTTTTAAATCATGGATGTGATTTTGTTCTTAATTTAAAAAAAAATCTGTAGCAATACAAAAATAAAATTATTGTACAAAAGAGACTGTAGTCTTCCTTTTATTCTTGTCGGCATTACACTTTGATGGATTTTCAAATTTTACTTTCCATTCAATTCTTCAATATCACTTTAGCAATAAAAAACATTCTATTGATTTCAGAATAAACCGTCATACACCGGCATAAGGATGGTCCTTCACAAAATTTCATACATTCTGTTTATAAGTCTTTATCATATACTGTTTTATTACTTAAAATCTATATTTAACAATTTATAGAAAAAGCTACATGATTTTAAATAAAGATGTATACGGCCTCAAAATAAGCTAATGAGTCTAAAATGCTTTCCACTTCTTTATAGCTACTATATGCAACTCGTGGCGGGTCATGTGACCGGTTAACAGGGGAAGCTAAATCCTCTATGGCACCTGATCCCACCTTTCGGTTTCCTGGCGGTCCTTGTTTATTCAATGCTCAGCAGATTTCTTGGACCATCTGACAATTAACACATTGGTATCTGTGCTTTTTTTATATAATCATATTCAGAAAGTAATGTCGAACTATAAGGTTGTAGCTATTATACAATGCAGACGTTTTCGACTCATCAGGTAAATAACTAATACTATAAATTCCTCCTGTGTATAAAAATCACCTGTGTATAAAGACCACCTGGTCACAAAGACTGTTTTTTCCTGTCCCTAATCGTTCCATTTGTGTACAAATCAATCTCTATATAAATACCACCTTCCTATTTCTTGTCTCCCTCAGATTTGAACTTACTACCTGACGTATGTTAAATATTAAAGTGGCATTAGCTATGTTTACCAAAAAATATTTAGATTTTTTTTTTTACTTTTACTACTTGTACTTGATGTGCAATAACAAATAAGAGCTATACACAGGAATCATATATCTTATATTTTGTATATTTTGTGAAAATAAAGTCAGGTCAAGTATGGTATGCAAATACAAATACTGAGGTTGAATTAATCAATTGTCAAACTGGGTTTTTAAAGTAATTTCCACAAAATATATAGGCATTTAAGATTTTTATGCCTGAGTTTATCTCTTTTTTGTTATTGTATATCAATCTAAGTTATTGAAAAGGAAAGTTACAAAACATAGCTAATGCCACATTAAACTAGAATCACTATTCGTGTTGTCTGTCGATATTTAATGGATGTTGTAGGCGTTAAGCGAAATGGTCTATAAACTAGCATCAGCATAAGAGCTATACATAGGCATAAAATATCTTAATTTTCTTATTTTGTGAAAATAAGGTCAGGTCCAGATTGGCATTAAATGAATCAATTGCAAGTGAATAATTACCAAACAGTTGTGTTTTTTCAAGCACTTTTCACAAATATATAGGAATTTAAGAATTTTTGTGTACCGGTGTATATTTTTGTAATGTTATTGTATATATATATATATATATATATATATATATATATATATATATATATATATATATATATATTATATATATATATATATTATAAACTTATAATACCAAACTTATAATGCTCAAGACGATCGTTTCTGTCAATTAGACTTCATCAGTTGAGCTCCAATTTTGAATAAATTTTCTAAAAAGAAAGTGGTATCAGACAAGGCCAAACAATAAATCTAAACGTATAGCCAAAATCCATCTTAGTTTTAGAAGAATTTACAATTTTAAATGGTGTTATCAGTGCCAAATATTACTTTAGTATAAGATTATCAGCTGGTACCGAAATACCAGGTACTAGGTTTATGTATACCCTCGGGGACTCAAACGGTCCACCAGTAGTGGCAATGACCTAGTGGTTATAAATATTATAAACATAATACCAAACTTAAAATGCTCAAGACGATCGTTTCTGTCAATTAGACTTTATCAATCTAAGTAAAGAAAAAGAAGAGAAGGAAAGTAATTTTTAAAACACAGCTAATGCCCCTTTATTTACTTGCGTATCGGAAAGTGATTCCCCCAGTGATCCGCGTATGAATACAAACATGAAATTGAACTGCTTGTGAGAGTTGTGTTGAAAGTCTTAAATTATTAACAATAAATTATGAAACATGAAGTAGAAAATGAAAAAATAGCATATTCGCCTTAGCAACATGGACTTAATGTCCCTGCAATGAAAAAATACGTCGAATGCATGTAAATATAAGATTTGAATTGCATTTTTATTTATTGCATTTATGGTTCTATATCTGAATTTGGTATAGGGGCATTTTCAACATAAAGCGCACTTCATTAAAAATGCCCCATTACCAATTTCCGATATAAAACCATAAACGCAATAAAAATGCAATTCAGACTTTATTTAAGGTTTTAAAATAGAGATATAGATAGAGACAGAAACCAACGTATATGTCCCAAAAAAAGTCCAGGGAGATACAAATCAGTTGAAATAGGACAAACAGAGATGTGTCGTTGCAGATGTTCATCTGCTTCCACTTTGAGTTCCTGAAAGAAAAAAGTGGATTGACGATAAGTCCCAACAGGGGCACTTGATTATTTTTCTCGCTCCTAGAAAGGTGGATATCTCGTTTGAGTCTCTTAACTTTCTGTTTCGGAAATCTACATCTTTTTTTAAGTTTGAGCTTAACTGATGACAGAAAAGAACGTCTCAATCATTTGTTTTAGCATCCATTTTTGGTATTATGATGATATTATGTTGATAATATTTGAACTATTGTAGCAGCCAGCGCTCACGATTTGTTCATCCACCGCAAATAAATATAAACCCGTGATAAACACATATTATATATATATTTATTTCCCTTCAAACAAATTTTGTGTAACTGACAACTTATTCCAACATCATTGTAATACATGTAATTTAAGCCATCAAAACGAAAATCGCCTTGATCCGCCATGTTTCAAAACAATGCAGACGACATGCGTAGGGATAAAAAGTATTCTTGATCAGCAGTTCCAGATAGAAATTTGCAGTACTGGTAACGAGGAGGATCTGTCTATCTAAGGTGCGAGAAATACGCTTTCAGGCGGTGTATTTCAAATTGTTTATTTTTGTTTTTGTTTTGTTTTTTGTTTTTTTTTTTTTTTTTTTTTTTTTTTTTTGATAGTTTGTAAAACACGGAATTATATAACTGTGGTATTTTGAATATTTATAACCACTGGGTTGTTGCCACTTCCGGTGAACCGTTTGAGTCTCCGAGGGTATACATAAACCCAATACCTGGTATTTCGGTACCAGCCGATTTTTTTTAAAAATAAAGTAGTATTTCGAACAGATAGCACAATTTCAATTCTATATTTCTGAAAGCCAAGATATTCATTTGTACAGTGGGTACTCTTAGAGCGGATTCGGCAATTCTTTAGATTTATTGTTTGGCCTTGTACGATACCACTTTTTTTGGAAATACATGTACATGTATATTAAATTCGAGCTCAACTGACGAAGTCTTATTAACATAAATAATCGTTTTTGTTTTGGCCGCATTTGTAAAACGTTACTTCTTTAGATCAGGCATTGTCAAGATAACATTTGTTCCAACTCGTCGTTTACATTCCAATTTTGAACAGAGGAAGTGTCACAAAGCGTGATAGACATTTTATTTGCATTAACTCATTATGCCTTTTTAAAGTACAACAAATTTGGTGACCTTTTCCGGATTTCCCCTTGCACTGACATTTTTTCAACGTTTTGTTTTTCATATAAGTTGTTTTTATCTAAAATGTAACTATATTAGGTTACAGTAATTGGTTTATTGTCATATTCGTTAATGTTGTAGTACGAATGTTGTTTAGAGCTATTGAATATAGTTAATCAATCATTATTTTGGACAGAGGAAGCGGAAATGTGATTTATTTCAGTTATCCAATCTTCAGCTTCGGGGTCACGTTTAGCTGTGTCATGATTCCACTCCTTGACTTGTCAGGGATTGTACCAAAAGTGAAAACTTAATAAAAGCAAGATGAACTAACTGTCTTCAACAGATTTTTTTTACTTCAGTTGTCAAATCGACTCTTTGCAATTTTAATAAAATGAAAAATATTTCTAATCACGAAATAACCTACATTTATAATGATTTAAACCTTTAAACATAGTTTTCTTCACACAAGAAATAGATACTGTGATGCAATACAATATTTCTCTGACGTAATTGTATATACTCGTAGGACAATGACCATGCATGTTCAAATATTTTTTGGAAGTTAAAACAATGTCAGGAAACGCAGACATAATAGTATTTACGTTTGGCAAGTCTATTCAAATAATATGCATGCATTTGTACTTGCAACCACCAGGCGATCTCTTTCTGGTGTACAAAAGACAAAATATTTCATGAAATATTTATGTAATAATATTTCCCTCACCGAAAGCTCAAATACGTAGTTTCCAAGATCCGGAACGGTTCAGATATTACATTACACATTGATCATATGACTTTTAAAACTTTAGGGCACTTTTTGTCCCAGTAAATACGAAGTAAACCATGGTAGGGGATGCATAAAAAAATAATCAAAAAGCAAGTGCTGACCATCTTCCCAAGTCAATATTTTCCGATCCACTGCGTTACACACACACACCTTGACAGATTTTGCCTGTATTGTGACTTTTTATTGGATGCGGGTACCGTTTTCATGAGCCAATCGGAACGCGTCTAACAATTGATCACGCATCGACATATGATAGAGGGGGAATGGCGACGTGCAGGCTATGCAGTCTTTTCATTGGCTAAAGTCAGGGGTCAGTGACGGGTCAATCAATGTGAAATTTTTTATCGGTGCTAGATGTCGCCACCAGTGACCGCCAAATATGAAATGTAATCTGTCAAGGTATTTCAGGAATGACGTGGATCAGAATACCTTGACTTGGGAAGATGGTGCTGATGTGTGGTGCCATCGGATTCCAGAGAGATAAATAAGCAAGATAAATATCCGTGGATGGATGGCATTTTATTTGAACTATTCCTCAAGAACCAATCAGAACCTAGATATAGGAAAATATTTATGAGTTAAAATGTTAATTGAAGGAATTGTTGTATTCATCTTAACTTTACATTTTATCAGCTGATACGAGGATTACTGTAGGCTAATGTGCCATACCATGTAATTTTTCAGTCATAGTAGAAACATGCTAAACAACACGTGTAAACCTGGTGTCTTTTCTAATGCTGAAAATCCGTTGACTAGATAAACTTGGTATCCAGCTAGCACTCGTCGTAGAACCTACTACTACTTCTACTACTACTACTTTTCTACTGCTGCTACTTATACTACTACTATCACTACAACTACTACTACTACTACTTTTCTACTGCTACTACTTATACTACTACTATCACTATACTACTACTACTATCACTACAACTACTACTACTAATTTTACTACTACTTTTACTACTACTAGTAGTAGTACTACAACTAGTGCTGCTATTACTTTCACTACAACTACTACTACAACTACTACTACTATTACTGCTGCTGCTGCTGTTGCTACTACTACTACTACTACTACTACTAGTGCTGCTACTACTTTCACTACTACTACTACTACTACTACTTTTGTTTACTACTACTAGTAGTAGTACTACTACTAGTGCTGCTACTACTTTCACTACAACTACTACTACTACTACTACTACTACGTCTACTACTACTACTACTACTGCTGTAGTACTACTACTACTACTACAACTACTACTACTACAACTACTACTGCTACTACTACTTCTACTACTACTACTACTACTTTTACTAACTACTACTACTAGTGCTACTGCTACTACTACTACTACTACTACTACTTTTACTAAAGTAGTACTACTACTACTAGTGCTGCTACTACTTTCACTACAACTACTACTACAACTACTACTGCTACTACCGCTACTACTACTACTACTACTGTTGCTATTTCTATTATTACTACTACTGCTGCTGTTGCTGTTGCCACTTATACTACTACTACTACTTCTATTACAAATAGGTCCTGTTAGAACTTTATAGTGAGATAATTTGAGATCCAAAGCTCCCAAAACTCACATCGTCAGAAAACGTCTGGTGACTTTTTGGACTCCTAATGTATTATGTAAATGTTACACAAAAATCACATTGATGAGTTAAATCTAATTTTCTCATTTAAATCTAGATTTTCACAGTTAATTCTAGTTTTTTCTCAGTTAAACCTAGTTTTTCTCATTGGCTTACATTACTCTTTATTGCTCATAAAATATATCATAGTATTACGATTTTTGCGTGGTATAACAGTTAAATCGGGTTTTTCTCGATAACTTCTATAAACTGGAGAAAAACTTGGTTTAACTGCACCGAAATCACAATAATGACTTAAAGCGATATGAGCTGTCGCAGGTGAAAAATTTTACTTGCCCATTTTATGTAATATTTTATCTCATATATATCCCAAAGAGACCAACTGGTCGTTAGAATAACAAATGCATGCGTATAATTGCAACAATCTTGCCAAACGTAACCCGTAATATCAGTTATTGTTTGCCCGCCATTAGTTTAAGCATTGCAAAATACGGTATTTTTTACGAAGAATACTGAGTGTCCAATAAGCATGTGCTATTTGCAGTTAAAATATATTCTATTCTTATTAATCTTTACGTTTATTTTCGTACATCATCATTTCATACCTAAATCAGGCAAAGTTGGTCAAAACATTCGTTTCTGAAATTGTCCACGTGCCGGGTATATCGGGTTATCTCGACCCATTTTTAACTCGGTCCCATCGCATTCTCGGCTTTATCATTCTTGATTCATATGATCATGAACTGCCCAACTCCACAGGACATGGCGGCACCATTGTAAAACATGAGGTACGCATAGTTTTCACAGTTATATTGTTTTAATTTTGGCAATTTCAGCATTCAGGGTAAAATTAAAGATTGGAGGAATTTCTGACCTGATATCTTTATTCATATCTTACATAATACATGCACTTTCCAATAAAATCACTTCCTGTATTTTAAAAGTACATAAAAATTGCCCGACTTTTACATACGCCTATTGTGCCAAAGACCTATATTGCTGATAGACCGAGCGCGTAAAGGACCGAGACCCCCTGACCGAATTACGAAGCACATTTGATATGGCGAAGAGATTATCAGAAAGGTCATTGCATACGGAAATACAGCTGGATTGTTTAAGTTATGGAAAAACTTAAATTCTAATAATACAAATAAATTCGATCTTTTACAACGTTTCACGTGTTTCATATTGTATTTGAACACATTTTATCATATTCTCGACTATATGTCAGGGGACAAAAATAATCAGCTTACATCGCTTTAAATATCGTGGAATTCTTTACGGTGCAATATGAGAATTATCTTATTCGACATCCCCACCCACGATAAGAAAGAAAATTCCCTCAAATGGCCATTAGTTCTATATTTTAAGTCAAAATGTTTTAAAATGCTGTCTGTAGAGTCACCGTTTTAAGGTAATCGATATACCATTGGTTAGTAAATTTTTCGTGCCAAAAACCAAAAGCCCTATAATATTCTAATGAAACGTTGCCTGATTGGTACTTAGATTGCCCACTTTCAATATCCAACATCGTCACCTACCATCCAACATGTATGGTGGCTGATTTCTGTCATTTCGCCTTTTCGCGATGTTTCCTTTAATTATCTACGCGAAAAGGCGAGAAAATAAACAAGAAAAGGCGCTATTTTAGACTTTGAAAAATCTCGCCTTTTGTCATCTTTTCGTGTTGTTATGGCCAACTCGAAAAACCACCGAACGTCGCTTTTTTTCGTTGTCCTAACGCTAAACCCAATCACCACCCCCAAACATCACCTTTTCGCCTTGTTTAAAACACAACTTTAGGTGTTTCTTTGCGTTTATTTTACAAGGCGACGTTTGGTGAGTTTTTCGCATTTTAAACAAGGTGAAAAGGCGACGTTCGGCGGATTTTTGTGTTTTAGACAAGGCGAAAAGGCGACGTTCGGCGGGTTTTCGCGTGAGTTTTACAAGACGAAAAGGCGACTTAGGTGGGTTTTCGCGTGAGTTTTAAAAACCCGAAAAGGTGAAAAGGGCGACAGAAGTTACGCAAAAAATCGAGATTTTAAAGTATAAAACGGCGCCTTTCCGTGTTAATTACCTCTTATTTTCGCATAGATAATTAAAGGTGATAACCAGCCGAGCGGCGGGTTTTCGCGTTAAAAACAACGCGAGGTGGCAGAAATCAGCCACCATAAAGATGACCACCATTGCTAAAACTATTCTTAGCGTTGCCAAGTGAGTTGTTCAGGTTGTTGTACGTATTACGTATACTCATTTTACTTTTCAAAACTACAAATGATAACAAACAAGCAAATATATATTTGCGACAGGTCGTCGCAACAATAATTAGCTGCAGTTCAGGCCAAACGGATAGTATACGTCTTCTGCCTCAAGGGAGATAAGCAGATTCTTCTTTCATAATTTGGAAAGCTGTCACAGCAGGTGAAAACGCATGACTTTTCGTCTTTTTCAAAATTTATAGAAAAAAGCGAGAGTCGGCAGAAACGAGTCGAAATATATATTATGGTCGCTCGCTTAAATGAAAATAAACAGTAATACATTTTTGTTTGGCCTTACACTTAACCTCATCACTTGTACATTAATATTAATTCTCTTATATTAGCTGTGTTTACCAAAAAAAAACATATTTTGATTTTTTCTACTGTTACTACTTGTACTTGATGTACAATAACAGATAAGACCTATACACAGGCATCAAAAATCTTATATTTCTATATATTTTGTGAAAACAAGGGCAGGTCCAGTGTGGTATTTATAAACAAATAGTAAGGTTGAGTTAATTAATTGTAATTGAAAAAGTGCCAAACCCGGGCTTCTCAAGCAATTTTGAATCCAAGTAAAAGAAAAAAAAAACGAAATATATATTTTATTATTTATTTATTTATTTATTTTTTTATTTATTTATTTCCTTTTTTTTTTTTCTTTTTTTTTTTTTTGAAAATGCAGCTAGTTCCCCTTTATCAGTTTTCGGAACTTTATAATGAATTAAATATCTGGCATATTTTCAGTATGGGTGGAGTTCTAAATCTATTTCTTTTTTTTATATATATACATTTATCGAATGCGTGTGATAAACAATTTATCGCGTAGGGACATGTCTATGATTAGTTTCCGGTTACTCATGAAGTTATTTACAATATATATAATGAGGACTTTTATTTATTATTGTGTACGTTTCGCACATTTTTACATCCTGTAACTGCAATGACTCAAGTGCGTGGGGGAAAATATAAACAAGCATTCATTTTACAAATTAGATTTTTGTTTACAAAAACACATTTGTAAAGGCAATAATTCATTATAAGTTTTGAGTTCACCAACATTTTTCATTTGGTTGGAATTCTTATGATTCTACTTCATTACAGGTGGTTGTGTGGGCCAACATATATATTATGTGTGTCCTATTACATAAAATGATACTGCGTAGGTAGGACAGCAAAACATTTTATTTTGAAAAAATGCGTTTTTGTAATTCCTCAAAAATGGTAAAAATTTAAACTGGAAATACATGTACTTGAACCAGAAGTACCCACAATTAAACCTTAAAACTGCGTTTAAAAGTCCTATTGAAATCAAACATTTTAAAGACGCGATTCAAAGGTTTATCCATTTGAAAATTGCCGATTTACGCTGACAAAACCGATATATATATATATATATATATATATATATATATATATATATATATATATATATATATATATATATATATTTATATATATATATATATATATATCCGACGTCAATAATATAAATTTGAGCTTGCGGTCGAAAATAAGATAGGTCGATTAACCGAAAACACATAAATTACGTGTGTTGGCGTATAGATACAATTCTGGACCCAGTTGCACAACAGGTTGTTAAATTTCATGTGAAGTTAACCAATGTTAAACCAATGGGCTCACTGTAGGTTAAATGTAACAATGTTTTGTGCAACCATGTCATGGTTTTTATTTCTGTCATCAAAATATTACTTGTTAACTCCAAGGAATTATTCTCTACTTTATTCGATCTTTGAGTGTTCCCCACCCCTGCCTCGGTTTTATTTAATTTGAGTGGTTGTCTCTGTTCAAAATTTTTTTGTTTACGTCAAATAAATAAAGTTTCTTTTTTTAAAATGTTAACTAAATTTCGTAATTAGCTTTTAATCATTGCGATTCCGGAAGTGTTTTTTAACAAATTTTCACTTAACTTTGCCAGAGTTATGGGACTCTAAAAAATTTAAATGAATGACATTGCTCTCAGGGAGTATTATATATCGTGAACATTTTTGTTCTAATGTTTACTTTTATTTATTTGTTTGATCTACTTATGTCATATTACATAATTGATTTGGCTTCTAATATGTGATGATCTCTTAAACAATTTTTATATTCCTTAAGTTTTACCTTGATCGACATTTAATCTACCCATGATTTTATTACCTGGGACGACATGGATGTATACTGTGCGTTCAGTGGTGTAATTTGTTATTCTAAAATTACATATGTTTATCGTTGTGGGCGGATCAAATACTTAAGGCGGATATAGGCTGAAATAACACTTCTTTTTATCGGAAAGTTTCAGATGTCCGACTTTTAGATATTTTAGTCTTTCGGGTGTGCCGGGAAAAGCCTTGTGTCAACCGCAGAAGAATATTATGAAATGTCGTTTGTGTCACAAACGTAAAGAATTTTCGTGACGACAACAAAAATCACTGTAATACACTACTGTACGTCACAAAAAGATATAATTGTATTACGTCACAAACAGATGTAACTACTACGTCACAAACAGATGTAACTACTACGTCACAAACAGATGTAATTGTACTACGTCACATAAAGATATAATTGTATTACGTCACAAACAGATGTAACTACTACGTCAAAAACAGATGTAACTACACGTCACAAACAGATGTAACTGTACTATTTCACAGATGTAACTGTAGTATGTCACAGATGTAACTACACGTCACAAACAGATGTAACTGTGCTATGTCACAGATGTAACTACACGTCACAGACAGATGTTACTGAACTATGTCACAGATGTAACTACACGTCACAAACAGATGTAACTGTACTATGTCACAGATGTAACTACACGTCACAAACAAATGTAACTCTGCTACTTCACAGATGTAACTACACGTCACAATCAGATGTAACTGTACTATGTCACATATGTAACTACACGTAACAAACAGATGTAACTGTACTATGTCACAGATGTAACTACACGTCACAATCAGATGTAACTGTACTATGTCACATATGTAAATACACGTCACAAACAGATGTAACTGTACTATGTCACAGATGTAACTTCACGTAACAAACAGATGTAACTGTACTATGTCACAGATGTAACTACACGTCACAAACAGATGTAACTGTACGTACTATGTCACAGATGTAACTACACGTAACAAACAGATGTAACTGTACTACGTCACAGATGTAACTACACGTCACAAACAGATGTAACTGTACTATGTCACAGATGTAACTACACGTCACAATCAGATGTAACTGTACTATGTCACAGATGTAACTACACGTCACAATCAGATGTAACTGTACTATGTCACAGATGTAACTACTACGTCACAAACAGATGTAACTGTACTATGTCACAGATGTAACTACACGTCACAAACAGATGTAACTGTATTATGTCACAGATGTAACTACACGTCACAAACAGATGTAACTGTACTTTGTCACAAACAGATGTAACTACTACGTCACAAACAGATATAACTGTACTACGTCACAAACAGATGTAACTGTACTATGTCACAGATGTAACTTCACGTCACAAACAGATGTAACTGTACTATGTACGATACTACGTCACAAACAGATGTAACTGTACTACCTCACAAACAGATGTAACTGTACTACCTCACAAACAGATGTAACTATACTACGTCACAAACAGACATAACTGTACTACGTCACAAACAGATGTAATTGTACTACGTCACAAACAGATGTAACTGTACTATACGTCACAAATAGATGTGACTGTTCTACGTCACAAACTGATGTAACTACTTCGTCACAAACATGTAACTGTACTACGTCACAAACAGATGTAACTGTACTACGTCGCAAACAGATGTAACTGTACTATACGTCACAAATAGATGTGACTGTTCTACGTCACAAACTGATGTAACTACTTCGTCACAAACATGTAACTGTACTACGTCACAAACAGATGTAACTGCACTACGTCACAAACATGTAACTATACTATACGTCACAAACAGATGTAACTGTACTACGTCACAGACAGATGTCACTGTACTATACGTCACAAACAGATGTAACTGTACTACGTCACAAACAGATGTTACTCTACTACGTCACAAACAGATGTTACTGTACTACACGTCACAGACAGATGTAACTGTACTACGTCACAAACAGGTGTTACTCTTCTACGTCACAAACAGACGTTACTGTACTATACGTCACAGACAGATGTAACTGTACTACGTCACAAACAGGTGCCACTTTAGTATGTCACAAACAGATGTTACTGTACTATACGTCACAGACAGATGTAACTGTACTACGTCACAAACAGATGTCACTGTACTATACGTCACAAACAGATGTAACTGTACTACGTCACAAACAGATGTTACTCTACTACGTCACAAACAGATGTTACTGTACTACACGTCACAGACAGATGTAACTGTACTACGTCACAAACAGGTGTTACTCTACTACGTCACAAACAGATGTTACTGTACTATACGTCACAGACAGATGTAACTGTACTACGTCACAAACAGGTACCACTTTAGTATGTCACAAAAAGTTGTACTAGTAAAACACCACAAATGATGTTATTTATATACATTATAAAAACACGTTATTTATATTTTTAGATAAGACAGAATAATTGTTACAAATTAAGACACACTATTTATTATTACGAGATAATATCTTGTTATAACGACGTTGTATTTTGTTGAAAATAAACATTCATATCTGTTTATAATGCAAAGTTTGAAATACATTAATGACAGTATTTTCTCATACCTCGTTATTGTACATCGTTATAACGACAATATTGATAGTATTTTGTAATACCTCGTTATAACGACAATATTGATAGTATTTTGTAATACCTCGTTATTGTACATCGTTATAACGACAATATTGACAGTATTTTGTCATACTTCGTTATTGTTCATCGTTATAACGACAATATTGACAGTATTTTGTCAAACCTCGTTATTGTACATCGTTATAACGACAATATTGACAGTATTTTGTCATACCTCGTTATTGTACATCGTTATAACGACAATAATGACAGTATCTTTTTCATTATGACATAATATCGTATTTTAACAAGTTAATATTTCGAAATAACAGAGCCGGCCTGACTCAGTCGGCAGAGTGCTCGACTCTTGATCGTAAGGTCGTGAGTTAGAGTTCAGTCGGTGGCAGGTTAGTTCCTATCCTTCGGATGAGCCAGAAAAACCGAGGGCCCGTGTCACTGTGAAAATTGCTTGAGAAACTTAGTTTGTCGGTTAGATTAATTCAACCTTACTATTTGTATATGCATACCACACATGGTCTGACTTTTTTCACAAAATATATAAGAATATTTTTTTTTATGCCTGTGTATAGCTATTATTTGTTATTGCACATCAAGAAATAAGTAGTAAAATTAGAAGAAAAAAATCGAAATCAATATTTTTGATAAACACAGCTGATGCCCCTCTAAGCAATTAAATCATTTCACAAATACATATTTGCTATGATGTCAACCTGAAAAATACATTATATATATTCACCTCGTCTGACACCTCGGTTAGTGTGTGATATTGGAGTTAATATTACATCTTATCCACCCTAACAGAAGTCCATATGATAATTCTATCTTTACTGTAATACATTACAATGCGATGCACTAAACAGATGTACTCAGTTTCAGTACATCATGAAATAGGTGCAACTGTGAAACTTCAAAATATAGATACATGCATTAAGCAAATATTTATCAGAAATTTATTGAGAATTATGAAATTTTAGCATTGTAATTATTCTTTTTAAGTATAGTTAAACTTCGACATATTTAACGTCTTTAAAGAAATAAATGAGTAGTTTTGTTTTCAAATTGTTTGCAATATGTACAATAATGTATGAGGTGATGTTCGCAGTGGGAGGTGTGAAATAATACGTTATCTCTAGATCGAAGGAAATTAGCACGTCACCAACATACAAGAGTCAAGACCCCAAAGCTGTATTTTAAGCGACACAACTTTAATATGTTAGCTTTAATAAACATTACCGATACCCCCTGTTAAACAACCGCGTTAAATGCAACGTATTAATTGAGTGCATTCTAGTTAGTAGTTTGTGATGAAAACACTCGTCGGTATGTTAAGACGCTATTTTACACAATGTGAAATCAAATTAGACTGCGAAATCGGATCGCTCGCGATAGAAACTGATACCTAAGATACGTATCTATGTTATTTTTATTTACCTCACCTTAGTTTTATTGTCGTTTGACATTTGACACTCGGAATTCTACATACCTTTTTATGAAATCCCTTCATA
Organism: Atrina japonica; assembly: GCA_030159075.1. Lineage (NCBI taxonomy): Eukaryota > Metazoa > Mollusca > Bivalvia > Pterioida > Pinnidae > Atrina > Atrina japonica. Next base: position 1,412,582 of record BROG01000116.1, read on the forward strand.
TGCATTTATATATTTATGTTGTTTTTTTTTTTTTGTTTTTTTTTTTTTTTGCTAGGTTATTGTAATATCATCTTATAAAGTATTTTCGTGCAATGAGTTTAGAGTCGGAAGATTTTATCGTGCAGGACAAAGTTTACATTTGACGGGCATCAAGTTTAATTGGGTATACCTGGAACAAGCTGAGGTATTTTATTCAGTTTAGTACACCTTAATTATTATGGCAGAGTACATACCTGGACCCGTAGGGAAACGGAATTTTTCATACCTACACAAAACTCAAATAACCAAAACTTTTTTTCTAGCATGTATCAAAAGATATATGGGACACACCAGGTTCCATTTAGATGTAACAGGTTTGAAAAATAACAGCATTTTAGTTACGGGAACGCATTGTCCTATAAGCATACACCGGGTCGCCGTACAGTAGAAGGTGTTTAAATGACCTTGATAACCTAGTTAAATGTTAAATCATTTCAGTTCTCAGTGTTGACATGTCAGATTGGGGGGTAGCTAATTCTCGCAATCATTAGGTCACCGATTTACAAATACACATTTAATTCAGTTTGTCTCCGACGCCCAATCGCAGTTGCTGGGCACCGAAGGGGTGGTGAATACGCTCGGAATACTTTCAAAACTGCTGATGACGAGGATCTAGTTTAAATACCCGTCGTAAGAGATCATGAGATTATATGGTATACATAAATATCATGGATTTAGTGTTGTAACGCTAAGTTGGAATTATTTATGAAGTTTTTGTTTATTTTCCGTGTGTAATCGACGGACTATTAGCATCTGATGAAGAGCCAGTTTAAAACACATGTTGAAATGGATTAAAGGCATTGTAAGTTTCAGGTAAGACATTATTTATTTATGTTAACAATCTAACTCTGTGATAAGTATTGGGTAAATACTATTAGCATCAGACATTTCATTTTTTATTTATTTATTTCAAAGATCGTCTCGGTTCATTGATTTCAAACATTTTAAGGTCATGATGCGAATATATTTATCCCGCGCCGACGTGACAAATGATGTCATGAATTATTCATTTTTTAATATCATTAAAAAAAATGAAATAATTTCTTCGTGTACCCCCTCCCTTCAATAATATAGGAATGCTTTAATACATTCAGCATCCCAGTGATTTTCAAATAAAACTTGTGATATTTTTTTAAGTATAGTAGCAAATTAAAGGACGTAGACTCGAAGATAATCCCATCTCCAGCTTGTACGTATACATCCGCTAAGCGTGTCTCCCACGCACGCCGATAAAAATAAATTACACATATAATGTCAGCGTTTTCTGTCCAGTATACGTTTAGTCAATCGCTAGCCTCTTGACCACTAAACGAACCGTTTACTTTGTATTATTTGTGGCTTACGATTTACCTAGACTAGGTTGAACTTATGTAATCGTGTTTACCAACTGTGGTCAGTTATGGGGCAATGTATCGGGTGATATAAATGTGTCGTACGTGATTAGTTAAGGTTATTTTTATCTTTTGAAGTTTGTGACTATTGAAATTGCCCGTAGTGCTCCGAACACCCTCGCAACCATGTGCAAAACTAACAGTAATAGCTATGTCAGGTGCTCTCTCACTCTCTCTCTCTCTCTCGCTCTCTCTGTTGATGTATGGTTCTGTATAAGTGTGCGCGCGTATGTGTGTGTATGCAAGTTCTATCTACCTACAATACCTGAAAAAAAAGCCCACACATTATAAACATTTTGTTGTTTACCCCTCATATTGACGCCTGGCAAACAGTCTGTGCAGCTTAAGAGATTGAAATGTGGGTGATATAAATTGTAATATTCTTTAGTCTTACTCAGCATATTTAAATGAATGTTCCTTTTGAATTTTACTTGAGAATTAGAAATCATAATTTCCAAATCCTTTATTATCATTTTAATTTAGAGTCGCAACCCACGGGTTCCGGATGTGACAGATGTTCATACCATTGTATTTAAACTGCTGTTGCTATTTGAAATCATGACGCCTTCATTTCCTGGTTAAGCATATATTAACCTATTCGACTGCAGTAGAACATACTATTTTCTGGTTATCCAAAAATAATTTCCCAACGAACCAAAAAATATTAAATGCAAAATGTTTTCATGGTCGACAAGACATCAAAGCGGCTTTTCTTTACAATTCTGCATTGCAATGTTTCGTCGTAACAGTTTATAAATGTCTGTCTGCGTTCACTTTAATCCGCCAAAGGCTCAGTACGCCTGAACTCATCTTGGTTTATTCCATATACATGGCTTTCCTTAGCTCCGTAAAATAAAATATTATCGTCTAACAGAAAACGTCTTATTTCATAAAGTTACTCGTACTTTGTCCACTTAAGATAAACTGAGGTTCCGTATACCACAATGATGGCTTGTATCACCATCGTATAACCAGGTCAGGAATCACTATGCTCTTTCCTACCCGTGGTCGAAATCTCTCTTTCCTACCCGTGGTCGAAATCTCTCGTACATATTTTTATTATTCACGAAGCCTCAGCGAGTAAAAGGTGCTCATTGGATCAACAGACTATACGATAACTTCAACTGCTCTGATTGGATAAATTTGACATTACCTACTCCCTATAAATATTCATTAGCTACGAGAGATTTCGGTCGCCTGAAACCACGGGTGGGAAAGAGCATAGCGATTCCGGACGGTGGTTTTACGACGACGGGTTTGTATAAGCTCCTGGGTACCTTAGACAAATGCCCTGTTTATCTGAGTTCACCTTGGTTTATCAGATGTTCCACAGTTTTTAACTGACGTTGGTTTGTCAGAGATCTGGTTTAACAAACCATGTGTGCCAAATACAAAATACCTGTATGCCAAAACTCACTTTGGTTTGACAGATACTGTTTGCTCACATTGGTTTGCCAACGGTCATGTGCACTTGAACACATCTTGGTTTATCAGAGAACGTAAGTAAATGAACTCATACTGGTTTATCAGAGGACGCGAGTAATTGAACCCATCTTTGTGTATAAGAGCATGCGACTAAATGAACCCATCTTGGTTTATCAGAGGACGTGAGTAAATTAACTCATCCTGGTTTATCAGAGGACACGAGTAAATGAACTCATCTTGGTTCATCAAAGGATGCAAGTAAATGAACTCATATTGGTTTATCAGAGGACGTGAGTAAATGAATTCATCTTGGTTTATTAGAGGATGTGAGTAAATGAACTCATCCTAGTTTATCAGAGGACGCATGTAAATGAACTCATCTTGGTTTATTAGAGGATGCGAGTATATGAACTCATCCTGGTTTATCAGAGGACGTAAGTAAATGAACTCATCCTGGTTTATCAGAGGACGCGAGTAAATAAACTCATCCTGGTTTATCAGAGAATGCGAATAAATGAACTCATATTGGTTTGTCAGAGATACTGTGTACTTGAATTCATTTTGGTTTGTCAGAGGACGCAAGTAAATGAACTCATTCTGGTTTATCAGAGGACGCGAGTAAATGAACTCATATTGGTTTATCAGAGATAGCGTGTACTTGAACTCATTTTGGTTCGTCAGAGGTTGCATTTACTTGAATTCATCTTGGTTTATCAGAGGTCGTGTGTACTTGAACTAACCTTGGTTTGTCAGAGGTCGCATGTACCAAATTCATTTGGTTTGCATGAGGTCATGTTTACCTGACAGGTACTATTTGTATCTTTCCTCATTTTGGTTTGTCAGAGGTCGCATGTACACGTACTTGATTTGACCTTGGTTTTAAATTCATCTGAAATTCGTCTTGGGGTTTTCAGAGGATAACGCGAGCATATGAACTCAACCTGGTTCTTTAAGAGAGTGCGTGAATTTTAACACATTTTAGTTTGTCAGAGGTAGCGTGTACTTGAATCCACTTTGGTTTGTATGAGGTCATAATTATGTACTTGATTTATAACACATCCGATGCACCAACACACATCTGGGTTGCTGTTAAATCACTTGTGTTTAAACTTAACTTTATCAAAGAGAACGTTTGTATCTTCAAACACCTCAATACTCAGAAGTCACTGAATTTTCCGATAGGGGTTCATTATAATATTTCAACTCACATTCGAATGACAGGGGACACGTGAATGACAACACCTTTGTTTATCAGAAACATTTTATAATCACACACTTAGGTATGCAAGAGGTAAAATGAAAGTTGTATCGTCACGTGCTTGGTATGTCAAGGGTCAGGTTATTTGAATTCACTCTGGTTTGACAGAGGACATTTCTCTTTTAATAAATCTTGGTTCATCAGAAATCCTTTGTATCCGAACTCAACTTTGTTTGTCAAAGGTTCAAGTACGTTTCTAATTTTAGTTCTATCTTCGGTCAAATTGGTTTGCCAGAGGTCGCATGTACTTGTAGTCACCTTGGTTTGTCAGAGGTATCACGTACCCTAACTCATTTTAATCAGCTTGAGGTCCGATGCAACTGAATAAATATTGTGTGTAATATGTTCCATATTTTGACTAAGATTGGTTTGAGCGACAAGATTTTAATTTTCACTTATTTTTTTCCCAGAGGGTCCAAATGTTCGACCATCCTTTGGCTTTTTAGAAGGTACCTTGGTTTATCAAATGTTCATTGGGTTCGGACTTACATTGGCGTATCAGAGGTTCTGTTTGTTCGAACGTACTTCGGTTTATCAGATGCTCCTCGTTCGAATTTTCTTTGGTATACAACTGAGGTTATATGTTTGAACGCACTTTGGTTTATCAGATGATCTCACCTTAGTATGTGTGTTAAACTCACCTTAGAGTATCAGAGGTTCTATGTATTTAAACTTACCTTGTCTTATTAGATGTTCTGTGTGTTCAAACTTACCTTGTCGTATCAGATGTTCTGTGTGTTTAAAAACTCACCTTGCCGTATCAGAGGTTCTGTGTGTTGCCGTATCAGAGGTTCTGTGTGTTCAAACTCACCTTGCCGTATCAGAAGTTCTGTGTTGCCGTATCAGAAGTTCAGTTTGTTCAAACTCACCTTGCCGTTTCAGAAGTTCTTATTTTCAAACTCATCTTCTCGTATCAAGATTCTGTATCTTCAAACCCACCTTGCCGTATCAAGATTCTGTATCATCAAACCCTCCTTGCCATATAAGAGGTTCTGTATCTTCAAACCCACCTTGCCGTATCAAGATTCTGTATCTTCAAACCCACCTTGCCGTATCAGAAGTTCTTAATTTCAAACTCATCTTCCCTATCAGAGATTCTGTATTTTCAAATCCACATTGCTGTATCGGAGGTTGTGTATCTCAAATTCACCTTTCCGTATCAGAGGTTCTGTAAACTCGCTTTCCCGTGTCAGAGGTTCTGTATCTTCAAACGCACTTTGCCGTATCAGGGGTTCTGTATCTTCAAACTCACCTTTCTGTATCAGATGTTCTGTGTGTTCAAACTCAACTTGCTTAATGTCAGGCGCCAATGTGTCAGACCACGCCCGGCTTGAGAGTCGTTTGCACATGTACCTGTCCCTGTCTCACATTGTCTTAACAGAATTCCCGAGGATTTGATCAGCTTTCTTTAGCTTTACATAACTTATGATCAGTTAACCTTTTGTCGTAAGTGTCGTGTATCACTGTATCACTGGGTTGGTCAGATGTTTCGTTGTTTGAGGTCATTTGGACCTAACCTAACATTGGCTGGAGTGTTTGTTTGAATTATTATTTACACCACACCTAGCAATTTTCAGTGATACGGTGGCGGTCAATTTTTAATGGTAGATGAGAGAACCACATTACTATGTACCCGAGAAGAAACCACCGACAATCCGCAAGTAAAGTGGCAAAGTAAACGTTCTGACAAAATCAGCTTAGGTTCTAGTAGTCTACGAACCCCCGCAGACTAGAGGTGAGAGCCCTCATGGTTTAATGTGCTATGCTCTACCCCCTCGGCCACGGAGACCTTGGCTTGGTTTCATTCTAAGGACTTCATGACATCACAAGGGTACCTTATCTATCACTGGCATGTTAAGCCACATGGTGCACTTATCTTACCTTGTCAGAGGTCGTTGTTTATGCATTTGTTGTAATACACCTTCGACACGTTATCTTGCTTTAGTATGATTGATGTTCCTGTTGGTCTCATTAATCTATTTGTTGTGTTGCAGACGATGTCGCTTTGCTGCTACTTCTGTTTTGCTTCTTCAAATAATTGATGAAAAGCTCTGCACCACGTAAAATTTCTGAATCCCTTTTTTTTTCAGTTTTTCTTTTTCAAAAAATCTTTCAATATTATAATTTGTTCTCTGTTTGTAAAAACTATGATACAGTCAGAAGAGATTAGAGGAGAGCGCTTATCAATTATTACACACATTTTTGTAGACGAACGTAGTGAATCCTTTTCTTATTTACGTTTTATTTTCCTACTTATTGAAACAGTACCCGATTGAAAATATTGCTACAAAGAGACTACCGTACTCCATTTTATTTTGTGTTGAGCTTGGGTGCTCTCTTTTCTGTTTTAAAGATCCGGTCCTGCCATTACTGCACTCCGAGTTCGCCCACTTCCGGTTCCAAGCAGACGTCCATCTCAAAGCAGTTATTTTACATCTACGGTACTGCATTGAAATAGATAGAACTGACCTGAATTGGACATTCACTTATCTGGTCCATCTAAATCTGTCTTAAGCTTTGACGCTTTCTTTCCTTTATTAAAGATCCAGTCCTGTCATTACCTCACTTCGACAACTTCCGGTTCCGACTGATGATTGATCTCGTTGCTATTATTTTTAATCTAAATGTACAACACTGCACTAAAATGGTAAATATTTTCGCTCAAACACGAAAAAAAAAAAATAATAAACAGAACAACCACCAACATCCAAGCAATGAATGTCAATAAAAGAGTGCGCAGCGTATGCCACTGAAACTGAATGAAAAGAAAAAGTTTCATTTTTGCCTGTGCTGAAAGCACTTTAAAAGAGATTATTTCTGAACATCGTATGGCATTGTGATGTTTATCAATAACGTTTTAGATAGTAACTGAAAAGATTATAGCTACAAATGTATTATCATTCACAACACATGTATACATGTACAAACAGTCAACTCCAATTATAACGAAATGGAAGGAACATGGAGTCGAGTTGAATATATATATATATATATATATATATATATATATATATATATATATATATATATATATATATATATATATATATTAAGTTTTTGTGGTTCAAATAGCTTGAAGTAATCGTTTTATCATTACAAAATCATCAGTTAAGCTCGAATTTTAAAAAGGTGTAGGAAAAATAAGACAAGGTCGAAAACTAAACTTACATGTACAGTCTAAACAGTTTATGTATAATCGCCGTAAGCTAAGATTAATGTTTTTTTGGACTACTACTTAAACAATAGATCACTTAGTATAAAATATCTATGCTTGTTTTACTCAGAAGGATGACCATTGAAGTTCATGGTCCTCTTTACAGAATTTTCTATATACTTTGCTTTCGTCAAGCTTCCTACAGAGTTTTCATATTTTCCCCTTTCATGGACTTCCTATATAATTTTTCATGTCCTTTGTTCTCGTCACGGTTCATGAACATGCTTCATATTTATTCTTATCCTTTCTTTTTATCGAGGTCCATGAGCCCCTCCAATAATTTTTCATATCCTTTGCTCTCACCAATGTTCATGGGCATCCTACAGTGTTTTCATATCATTCCTTGTCATTGTGATCCATGGGCCTCGAACAGATTTTTGCATATTCTTTTTTTTCATCAAGGTTGACTTTTTTCATATCATTTACTTTCAACGAAGTGTATTGGCCTCCTACAGATTGTTTCATATCTTTTTCTCTCCTCAACTTTCATAGTCTTTCTACAAAATTGTATATAGCCTATCCTCTTATTATTGTGAAACCAACGAATACCAATGTTCACTTTATTTAAAAGTCTGTCGTAATTTATAAATATTTACCATTTATCTCTTATTTTAGTCGTCTGACGCCAGACTTGGCTAAATTAATACCTAAAGTTTGCAATCAACAGGTGGCAGTTTTTCACAAACTTTTTATATAAAAAAGAACGTAGTTCATTCAGTGTAGAGGTAATGTACATTTGATTTTATGTCAACGAATGTAAGCCAAAGATTAAAGTTATTCTTTTATTGAAATGTAGCCCCTGTTTGCCTATAAACTATGGTTGACAAAAAACGACAACGCCACAAAGCTAATTGTTGATAGTGTTTTTACATGAATATTGATATGGGTTTGCATTCTATGAGACCAGTTGGTTTAAACAAACCATACTCTCACACACACACACACACACACACTCTCTCTCTCTCTCTCTCTCTCTCTCTCTCTCTCTCTCTCTCTCTCTCTCTCTCTCTTTCTCATTATTGTTTTACGTCACGGCAATCTAACATGACGTCACAAGCTTCAGGTTAAGTGCTACATATTTAGACCTGTTCTATAGACAAATGCAAATACAGCGAGGTTTATTTAAAGACTCCTGAGTTTCGATTACTGAAATGTCGTCATTGCATTGGATATAATGGGTCGCGTGACTGTCTTCTATGGTTCTATGGACGGTCAGAAAAATTAGACAGTAATGGCGGATGATCTGCTTCACAATTCTGTGTATAGTGACAATTTTAGACTAAATAAGAATATGGTCCTCGACTAAATAAAACAGTTATTAGGTTTGTTACTGACCATCCACGGAAATGTGTCGGACTGATCAAGTTCTTGGTACAGCGTAATGTTTTGCCAGAACACCCCGATGGTGAAAGCGCTAACGGAATAATGCAAATATTAATAAATAACTGTGATGTTCTTTACTTTTCTTAACACACACACACACAAATACACACACACACACACTCACACACACACACACACACACTATATATATATATATATATACTGTGTGTTTGTGTTTGTGTGTATGTGTATATATATATATATATATATATATTTGTGTGTGTGTGTGTGTGTGTGTGGCTGGGTGGGTGTGGGTGTGTGTGTGTGTGTGAATTTGCTCAAATCGACAAAAATTATATATCTTACTATTTACATCGTTAATTACAGCAGAGCTGTGAAGAAGTGCATTTTAGTGCAAAGAGGTAACGTTTGTTCCTATGGGAATTTTAGAAAAATGAAGTAATCTTGTTTTGCCATTAAATAGTTAATATATCGTGAATGGGTTTGTTATGTTGTTCTCTTCATTACATTGAATCAATGTTTATCGCACAAATTTATCTAAATTATGCCTTGTTGTATTTTACCTTCTACCATTTTATGTTCGGAAATAACAAAATACTAATATTGATGTTATTCCTTTATGGGCTAAATAATGACTTGTAACGGCTTAGAAATGATCAATGTTACGTATTTAAAATGGTCGAACTTTCAAATTGGTCTACTTTTAAAGTTGTGCATTATTGAATACACTTAAGATAGAAAATTCTAAATCACCTTCATTTATTTCATAAGAGGAAGAGGAAATCCCGTCATACCAAGTATGTCCATTTTTTATAATCTTTATTCACATTATTTTCAAAAAATCAAACGTAAAGCATACCGAATGAACCTCAAACACCTGTTAAACTATCAATAGCTTGCTTTTAACAAATTTGTAATACTTAATCTACCTACCTATTTATGGGGGACATCATTATTTATAAAAATGTCCAGGCGGTTATATAGCAAAATGACCTAATGACTTTTATGCACCGAGTTACAGAAATAAAATGTCTCTTCGTTTCTATTCCCGTATAACCCGTGTTTACACGAAGAGATATAATAGAAATTATTTAGAATGACACTTACCGTTATCTCGATAGGTAAATAGAAGACATAACGTGGTTCTGAAAATACCCTATTACCAGATATCAAGTAAAATCATTATGTAATACACTAGTGGATAATTAGATATGACCTTTTATGGTGGCTTCCGACATTGTGTACGATTTTTATGATATAATATTTATGATCGTGTGACATATAAATAGTTTAAAGTTTGCCATCTGACCTAAAGGTTTAACATTTCACTCAAATGTTTAACAGTTAATCTTATGGGGAGGACCTACTTAATAGGTTAAATTTAGATACTTTTAAAAAATATATAAATCCATTTTTGGGGTCATCGATTTTCAATGTTAGAAAGTTTTGCACCTTAAATTCAATATGCAAAGACAAGGCGCTTCCGTTTTATAAAACCTAGATTATAGATAACAGGACTAAATTGTCATGTTTGATTTGTTTATTTATTTTTATTATTTCCTGGCTGGCATATAAATACAGGAGTTAGAGTATGATAACTTAATTGTAAGCGTTGTGTTCTACAATGGTCTGACAATTATTGTCATTTCCACAACGTGTGCGACATCGTTGAATTTATCATACATTGATGAAGACTGTTAATCCCAGAGTATAAAAAGGGAACTAGCCTTATCTTGGTAAGCCATCTTGAAAAAATATAGCTATAGCTTTTTGGCAACAGATATTAGCTTTAATTACCTGGAACCTAAACAGAGATTGTAATAAAGTTTGTCAGTTCAATTGTGGAAAGCCGGTAGTATCCTCTCGTATACATTGTAACCATGTTCTCCCCATCGCCACTAAATATTTGCTACCACCATATGACTGAACAATTGTTGAGTGTGGAGAGTAAAACAACATTCAAATTCAGATTGTTAGCGCTTTGTATCGGACCACCATTCCTCTGTTACCAATAATGCAAGATTCTTTTCTTGTTTAGTTCATTTATGGAGTGAGCTGGACGCCTTGCATTTAAGCTCTTCAACTGGCCAACAATCGAAATTTGTGTGTTTGGGGTTTTTTTTATTGAGTTAATTTAGATATTTTCATTCCTCAAATGTCGACAAGGTACTGTTCCTAATCCCACCTCTGAATTTGCATAATTGTCCCTTATTCCATGTTTTTTTTTTTTTTTGTAGATTCCCTTATGACTATCACTTCGATAGCGATGGTTTTTAAATGTGTAATTAGTCGTTTTATTGTAATTCTTCAACCCGTATACGGAACAACTGCCTTTCTTCGTCAGCAAGTCAGTTAGATCACTGAAAATGACACTATGAATCAGATTAAATTGCAATTAAGTAAATCAGGAATGTCAAAAGGTTCCATCAGTCATCCAGGGCGTTTTCAACATATGAACATTTCATATACAGATGTAAACTACTCACTGACAAATTATTGACACAGGGATATCGAAAACCGCGTTTGATGTCAACGTTCCACAAATTTTACGGTCGGTATAATAGTCTTGTTTGCGATTACTCTGTTTCACTGGGTGAAATGTTGAGTTGCCTTTTCGTTGGCGGTTGTTGAGACGTCTGTACCAATTGTGACGAGGATTCGATCCTCACCGTGGATTCACGGCGGGTGTGACCGGTCGACAGGGGATGCTTACTCCTCCATGGCACCTGATCCCACCTCTTGGTTTCCAGAGGTCCGTGTTTGTCAATTTTTGCCGGATTTGTATCTGTGTCCTGGACATCCTGTAGATTTATACTTTGGTATCTGAGATGTTTTATATTGTTAATGTAAAGGTGGCAATCCAAGAGTGGCATTGTATATGTGGCATCTGTTTGTTTATTTATGATAATAGCAATGTATATCTATCTTAAAAGTGGGGGAATCTGAAAGGGATATAAATAACAATCGAACTATAATGACATATTATTGGGTTTAGAATAACATGTTAAGGAGTCAAAACTGACATTAAGTGTCATGCGGTTTGGTTAATTTGAGAAAATTGTTGTCGCAGTCGGAAATAAAAATGTGTTGTAAGTATCAAATTCCATTCTTTTTGTAGAAAATGGCATAACATTATCAGATATTAGACATTAAAAGATGATAAAAAATTTGACCGGGTTTTAGACAACTTATTATTGGTCAAAGTTATCTTTGCCTAAAACTTGTTCTGTATAAACGTTCTCAAGAAACATTCGTAGAGTTGAAATGTTCCAAAGTAATCGGATAAATATCCGAGGTAACATACTTTCTTCAATGTTGGTTAATTTAAAACATTTTCCATATATCACGCGTAGTAATTGGTGTGACTGGTAGAATTCATAGAATGTCAAGGTTTTAAGATCAACAATCACTTGTTTAAATATGTAGAATACATACCATTTCTACGCATATATATATATATATATATATATATATATATATATATATATATATATATATATATGTAATCGAACCCGATTATATTATACTCGAAGAGGACTGATTTTTTTCTTTCAAATAGTTTTAAAAATAACTTGGTTATAATGTTTATAAAGAAATCTGTCCGGATAGTCATAATCATTTCAAATAAGGTCGGATTTCATTGTAAAAGGGTCCAATATAAGTGGGCACGATTATATATATATATATATAATCAGGGATTTAAAATCATTTCAATGTAGCACAGTTCAATATAAGTAGGTTATTATGTATATAATTAGTAATGACAATGTACATTTTTCTTGAGGGAAATCGTTCATTGATTTTAAGCAACAATGAAACAGAGATCAAAACTTTTTTTGCGTTGAGAGTAAAATGTTAAGGAGCAAAATACTGATATTGGGTGTCAGGTGCTTCGATGAATTTTTAGAGAAATATCGGTTTTGGAAATAAAAATGTGTCAAGTATCAAATTTCTTTCTTTTATCAATAATAGCATAGCAATATTAGGTAAGATGATAAAATGGATCTGGATTGAGTCTTGTTGCAGTTAAATAATATTTGCATAAAACTTCAAATGTTTCATATGAACGTGTGCAAGAGACATTCGGAGAGTTTAAAAATATATATGAAACATTTCAAAGTCATCGGATTAATATCCAAGGTAACATACTTTCAATAACGTTGATGCATTTTAGAACATATCCCATAGATTTCACGTAGTAATTGATGTGACTGAAAGTGTCAAGGTATTTAGGTCAGCAGTCACTGTTTAAAAAGGATAAATAAATAGGTTACATACAGTTTCTATGCATGTACGCAGTAGGTGTGTAAACGAATCCAGATTTACTAAAATCGAGGGGGAAAGAATATTTGTTTCAAAATAGGATTTCAAAATTACCGGGTAAAACGTATGTATGTATGTATGTATGTATGTATGTATGTACTTATGTACGTATGTACGTACGTATGTATGTATGTATGTATGTATGTATGTATGTATGTATGTATGTATGTATGTATGTATGCATGCATGCATGCATGCAAATACCAAAAAAGAAAGATGTGTGTCTGATGTCTTTTAATGTATTAGTAAGCCGCACAATAAATACTTGTGGGTGGTTTCAAGGACATAGATGTTTTTAATTAAGAGGTGAAGGTCCTTTAACTTATACTGGCATGCACTTTACTAATCTTATTTGTTTCGGTCTGATAATGTTTGATATTAGTTTGTTTATATTTCACAATTGCAGATCTAAAATAAATAAATTGACACTCGGTATAATAAAATGAATATTACATTCATGAGATGGTGACATTGCATATATTTATCCATGGAAACGCATTTTTCACCCATGTCAACAATATGCTTCCTCGGGGTAAAAATATGCAACATCGCCCTCTCATTAATGTAATATTTATATAATATTAACCCTTAACCCATTTACATGGGACTGATATTATTTGATGTCAACCAGTTTCCATTGACCTGATATAATAAGGACATGTTTAAATCCTTTAAAACATATGAGATAATCTATAATTTGCCACTTCGGTAGGCTACCCTCAGCCTTACAGCCTCTCGTTATGGTCTACATTATGATTAGAACTCTCAGAATCACAAACAAATCTTATAGTCACACGCACAGCAACAACAGTCTCAGTATCACAAAAAAATCTTATAGTCACACACACAGCCACAACAGTCTCAGTATCACAAACAAACCTTATACTCACACACACACAGCCACAACAGTCAGTATCACAAACAAACCTTATAGTGACACACACACAGCCACAACAGTCAGTATCACAAACAAATCTTATAGTCACACACACAGCCACAACAGTCTCCGTATCACAAACAAATCTTATAGTCACACACACAGCCACAACAGTCTCCGTATCACAAACAAATCTTAGTATCACAACACCACAACAATCTCAGTATCACAAACAAATCTTATAGTCACACACACAGCCACAACAGTCTCAGTATCACAAAACAAACCTTATAGTCACACACACACACAGCCACAACAGTCACAGCACAAACAAATCTCAGTAGTCACACACAACAGTCTCAGTATCACAAACAAATCTTATAGTCACACACACAGCCACAACAGTCTCAGTATCACAAACAAATCTTATAGTCACACACACAGCCACAACAGTCTCAGTATCACAAACAAATCTTATAGTCACACACACAGCCACAACAGTGTCAGTATCACAAACAAACCTTATAGTCACACACACACACAGCCACAACAGTCTCAGTATCACAAACAAACCTTATAGTCACACACACACAGCCACAACAGCTCAGTATCACAAACAAACCTTATAGTCACACACACCACAGCCACAACAGTATCAGTATCAAACAAATCTTATAGTCACACACACACCACAACAGTCTCAGTATCACAAACAAATCTTATAGTCACACACACAGCCACAACAGTCTCAGTATCACAAACAAACTTATAGTCACACACACACAGCCACAACAATCTCAGTATCACAAACAAATCTTATAGTCACACACACAATCTCTCAGTATCACAAACAAATCTTATAGTCACACACACAGCCACAACAGTGTCAGTATCACAAACAAACCTTATAGTCACACACACACAGCCACAACAGTCTCAGTATCACAAACAAATCTTATAGTCACAACAAGTATCACAAACAAACCTTATAGTCACACACACACAGCACAACAGTCCAGTATCACAAACAAATCTTATAGTCACACACACACAGCCACAACAGTCTCAGTATCACAAACAAATCTTATAGTCACACACACACAGCCACAACAGTCTCAGTATCACAAACAAACCTTATATAGTCACAACAGTCTCAGTATCACAAACAAACCTTATAGTCACACACACACAGCCACAACAGTCTCAGTATCACAAACAAATCTTATAGTCACACACACACAGCCACAACAGTCTCAGTATCACAAACAAACCTTATAGTCACACACACACAGCCACAACAGTCTCAGTATCACAAACAAATCTTATAGTCAAACACACACAGCTACAACAGTCTCAGTATCACAAACAAATCTTATAGTCACACACACAGCTACAACAGTCTCAGTATCACAAAAAAATCTCATAGCCACACACACAGCCACAACAGTCTCAGTATCACAAACAAACCTTATAGTCACACACACACAGCCACAACAGTCTCAGTATCACAAACAAACCTTATAGTCACACACACACAGCCACAACAGTCTCAGTATCACAAACAAACCTTATAGTCACACACACACAGCCACAACAGTCTCAGTATCACAAACAAACCTTATAGTCACACACACACAGCCACAACAGTCTCAGTATCACAAACAAACCTTAGTCACACACACAGCCACAACACAATCACAAACAAATCTTATAGTCACACACACAGCCACAACAGTCTCAGTAACACAAACAAACCTTATAGTCACACACACACAACAAACAATCTCAGTATCAGTCACACACACACAGCAACAACAGTCTCAGTATCACAAAAAAATCTTATAGTCACCACACACAGCCACAACAGTGTCAGTATCACAACAGTCAGCCACAACAGTCTCAGTATCACAAACAAATCTTATAGTCACACACACACACAGTGTCAGTATCAACAAACCTTATAGTCACACACACAGCCACAACAGTATCAGTATCACAAACAAACCTTATAGTCACACACACACAGCCACAACAGTCTCAGTATCACAAACAAACCTTATAGTCACACACACACAGCCACAACAATCTCAGTATCACAAACAAATCTTATAGTCACACACACAGCAACAACAGTCTCAGTATCACAAACAAATCTTATAGTCACACACACACAGCCACAACAGTCTCAGTATCATAAACAAACCTTATAGTCACACACACACACAGCCACAACAGTCTCAGTATCACAAACAAACCTTATAGTCACACACACACACAGCCACAACAGTCTCAGTATCACAAACAAACCTTATAGTCACACACACACAGCCACAACAATCAGTATCATAAACAAATCTTATAGTCACACACACAACAGCCACAACAGTCTCAGTATCACAAACAAATCTTATAGTCACACACACACACAGCCACAACAGTCTCAGTATCACAAACAAACCTTATAGTCACACACACACACAGCCACAACAATCTCAGTATCATAAACAAATCTTATAGTCACACACACACAGCCACAACAGTCTCAGTATCACAAACAAAACCTTATATAGTCACACACACAGCCACAACAATCTCAGTATCACAAACAAACCTTATAGTCCACACACACACAGCCACAACAGTCTCACATCACAAACAAACCTTATAGTCACACACACACACACAATCTCAGCACACAAATCTTATAGTCACACACACAGCAACTATCACAAACAAATCTTATAGTCACACACACACACAGCCACAACAGTCTCAGTATCACAAACAAACCTTTATAGTCACACACACACACAGCCACAACAGTCTCAGTATCACAAACAAACCTTATAGTCACACACACACACAGCCACAACAGTCTCAGTATCACAAACAAACCTTATAGTCACACACACACACAGCCACAACAATCTCAGTATCATAAACAAAATCTTATAGTCACACACACACACAGCCACAACAGCACAAACAAACATAGTCACACACACACACACAGCCACAACACAAGTATCACAAACAAACCTTATAGTCACACACACACACAGCCACAACAATCTCAGTATCACAAACAAATCTTATAGTCACACACACACAGCCACAACAGTCTCAGTATCACAAACAAATCTTATAGTCACACACCACACAGTCTCAGTATCACAAACAAACCTTATAGTCACCACACACACAGCACAACAATCTCAGTATCTTATAGTCACACACACACACACACACAACAATCTCAGTATCACAAACAAACCTTATAGTATCACACACAACAGCCACAACAATCTCATATCATCAAACACACACACACACAGCCACAACAGTCTCAGTATCACAAACAAACCTTATAGTCACACACACACACAGCCACAACAATCTCAGTATCATAAACAAATCTTATAGTCACACACACACACAGCCACAACAGTCTCAGTATCACAAACAAATCTTATAGTCACACACACACACAGCCACAACAGTCTCAGTATCAAACAAACAAATCTTATAGTCACACACACACAGCCACAACAATCTCAGTATCACAAACAAACCTTATAGTCACACACACACAGCCACAACAGTCACAAAACAACCTGTCAGCCACAACAATCACAGTATCACAAACAAACTTAAAGTCACACACACACACAGCCACAACAATCTCAGTATCACAAACACAAACCTATCACACACACACACAGCCACAACAATCTCAGTATCACAAACAAACCTTATAGTCACACACACACACAGCCACAACAGTGTCAGTATCACAAACAAACCTTATAGTCACACACACACAGCCACAACAATCTCAGTATCATAAACAAACCTTATAGTCACAAACAACAGCCACAACAGTCTTCACAAACAAATCTTATAGTCACACACACACAGCCTACAACAGTGTCAGTATCACAAACAAATCTTATAGTCACAACACACAATCTACAACAGTCTCAGTATCACACACACACAGCTACAACAGTGTCAGTATCACAAAAAAAATCTCATAGCCACACACACAGCCACAACAGTCTCAGTATCACAAACAAATCTTAAAGTCACACACACAGCCACAACAGTGTCAGTATCACAAACAAATCTTATAGTCACACACACAGCCACAACAGTCTCAGTATCATAAACAAATCTTATAGCCACACACACGAACTCAACATTTTTTATCCGACATCAAATCAGCCAAGATATCAGCCGTGTTATCTGACAACAATTGCATCGTGATCTGTTTATTCAACAGTCAATATGCCAAGAATTTGTCTTTGTTTTTTTCTTCCGGTAAACACTGGGCCATACTCTGCTCCATTTGCAATTTAACCACAAAGTTTCTACCTACTTTTTTTCATACCTAATTAGGCACACACACTTAATTTTGTCTGACATGTTTTTGTCTGAAATTCATTGAGTCGTGGTCTGCTTAGCATTTGCAGTTTGAAACACTGACCTAGTTCCATTCAGGATGCATCTGTAACTTGACATTTCTTTCTTCCTCTACTGCATAATGCTTTGTCAATCAACAACAAAAAATCAAGAACGATTTAAATGCATGTGCAGGTGTATACTGGGTGTTACAATGCAGTGTTATTCACCCGATATAAATCACATGATGGCCCACTTAGTAATGTGGATTTGTTTTGTCATTTTTGAAATCCCCAAAATTCACTCGTGCTAACGAAGTATTGCTAAAATGCAATAATTTTAAGCGAGAGAGTGTTGTGATAATAGAAAATACCATAAATTTGCTTTATGTAAATTAGGACGTTAAAAACATTAACGCTGTGAGTGAATATAGAAAATATAGCTTATTGGCTGTATTTTTTTATAATTTTTTTTAAGCAATGTTTACTATGGGTCTTATCATATCTCTCAGATTACTTGAAATATGTCTTACGAGAAGATAATATTGGAATTTTTAAGAATATATGAACTATAAATAGATTTTTGTACGCAGATTCGGATGCCACATGCTATGTTGCGTAATGGGAAATTATACCAGCTGACTTCATCTTAATGGCTATCGTAAAATGACATGCTTTGTCTTGTAATAACATCCATGGAAGTTTTGTATTTATACATAAAACTAAAACCCCACATGTCAAATTCATAATTGAGACCCCTTCTCAATTTACGTGTTTCGACGAACATAAAACTTTTGTAACATTTAATCTTTAAACTAAAGTTAAGGATGACATATAGATGTTACATTGTTGATAGATGGCGATATGTTAATTACAGTACTTAGTATTTTGTGTACAATGGCCTGACCTAAATATTTCGATGTTACGTGCGTTTATTATATAAAAGTTTATTACTGTAATTGTTTCATTTTAACTCCAGTTTTTTGTTATATCTAAAGCGATTCTGTAGGTTTTTTAACAGTAATTGCAGTATACAACCAATGAATCTCTTTAATTAACTCATCAACCCCTGAAAAACAATGGACTCTTCTGTAAATCAATGACTTATACCAGTCCAGATGTGTCTTTAGGGATGAATGGGTTAACATGAGTAGAAAAGTTGTTTGAAGTTGTCTTAAACTCATTGAAATAGAACAACGATATTCTAACAGTAGCGATAACATATACCTTACATTGTGAAACGAATCGCATATACTTCGAGGTATTGGGACGGATCGTATATACACTATGTATTATTGTATGTTAGAAATGAGTGAGAGATACATGAATTGCTTGACGTAAAATTGCACTTTATTTTGTCATTACAACACTGTTAAACAATGTAAACATTTGAGATATTTGTTGTTATGATGATTTCTTTTTGCCATCAGCATAAAGGTGGACATTATCTTATTATCTTCCACAACTAGAATATCCTTATTATAGAAATGAATATAAAAATATCAGATACTAAAGTATAAATCTTCAGGATGTCCAGGATATAGATACAAATCTGATGAATATTGAAAAAACACGGACCTCTGGAAATCCAGAGGTGGGATCAGGTGCCATGGAGGAGTAAACATCCCCTCTTGACCGGTTACACCCGCCGTGAGTCCACAGTCACATCCAAATGAAATACGTGAGGTACGAATCCTCGTCACAATCGGTACAGACGTCTCAACAACCGCCAACAAAAAGGCAACTCAACATTTCACTTAGTGAAACAGAGTAATCGCAAACAAGACTATTATAACGATCGTAAAATTTGCGGAACGTTGACATTAAACGCGGTTTTCGATATCCCTGTGTCAATAATTTGTCAGTGAATAGTTTACATCTGTATATGAAATGTTCATATGTTGAACATGCCCAAGCATATCGGATCATTTGTGAAATATAAACTCCATATGCGAGTGACTGTGGGATATTACTACTTAAATGTGGAAAATTTACGATGGGAAAGCCGAAATCGTCGAACTATGCAGTTGGTATACGACATTAAACAGCCGCTATCTAACAGACAAACCAAAATGTCAGGTATTAATATCAATTTTACACTGTGATTTCGTGTGAAATTGATTTGATATCAAACTATTTAGTGGTGTGAGCGTTTCTATTGTTTTTATGTGTTTGACGACGACTGTTTGCTATTTTGTTCCTTTTAATGATTTATAGTTTACTTGTCTTATTGTTGTTGTTACTTTTTGTGATTTTCGTAGTTTTTATTTACTCACCTGGTCTGACGGCTCATGTGAGCTATTGCGAACACTCCACGCTCCTCATCTGTCCGTAAACTTTTCTCATGTTTTCCGAAATCGCAGAAAAAAAATTGTCGAAAGTGTACAGGAAGCAAGTACTGCAGATCCACAACGAAATAAGTGGTTTTTTATCAGATCGGTTCAGGGGTGGATCCAGGGTGGTGCAAAAAGGTCCCAAAATTGATTTTAGTGAACTTAATTGATGTTTTTAATTAAATTGGTGCTTTTGTAGAAATCCTAAAACTAATATTCATTGCATTTTTCATGTCTTCTCAGATTTTCTTTATTTTTTTTAAAATACAGTGAATTTCTTTATTTCCCCCTTGGTTGATGCATTTATTGTATATGTTGTACTTGTGTTGAGTGAGCGAGTGTTTCTGAAATATTATTTTAAAGAATGTTTTTATGGATAGAATACTGAAATAGGAAAGAGTTTTTTCTCTTTGCAAGCTGAAATAATATCGATGAATCAAAAGACATGTAAAAAAGAGTACTCATGGTTTTCTAAAAATGTTGTTTTGTTCTCTTTCGCCCGATATATCCAGGGTTATATACATTGTGTGGTAAGTGAGTACTTTCCTTTGAGGGACTCTTCCCCCTCCCTCCAGGAATAAAGCGAATGCGTCATAGTTATCTAAAACGATATGTAAAACGATATGTGAAAAAGGTTTATATTCATTGCGTGCAATAAGTGTTGCTGTTTTCTCGACATAGTAAGTGCTTCTCGATGGGTTAGGAAAAAAACGTTCACGGAATAGAAGCCTCCTGTTTCTCGAACACTCCTTTCTTGGACCAAATGCCCACATGGAACTAAATATGATAGATTATAAAATTTCTTGTGTGTTTCATTTAATCTGCTTATCTTTTTTCACATTTGTTGAAGGTGCTCATGTGAGCAATGAAGGCCCTGTTGGCCTGTTGTTCATTTTTACTCTCACATAAAACTTCTTTAGTACATGTGTACCCGACGTCACATGAATATTTTTTGTTTGTTTGTATAACGTCATTTAATGTCACAATCATGTTTCTACTTTATCGTGGCGGCCAATTTTCGATGGCGAATGAAAAGATCTGCTGGCATTGAAACCAGAGGAAAACTACTGGCTTACGCAAGAAAACTGACGACTTACACAGATACACTCCAAACGTTGGAGTACAGCTCGTACTCGCGTTGTGAATCTCTGTGAATTAACGTGTAGTTCTCTAACCACCGAGTCACGTAACTCCGCCCCCGCTCAAGAACTTACCTGATGTTTATGCAAGGATGGTAAAATCGGAAAAATGTTAAAAATGAATGTAAATATATACCTTTATTTATTTAATGTAATGCACATATGTCTTTGACCTTATCAATTCAACGTATGGTACTACAGAATGGTGAAACATTTTGCCATTTGAAGACGCAATGAACTTTTCCTTCGGTAGATATAAGTAAGCCGTGTATCAACGACTTCGCCGACGTATGTGGGCTTTGTAAGTACAAATAAGCAATCAGAAATATTTTGAAGCCGATAATCAATTTTTATTAGCAGTTGATGCATAATAGATAAGTCACAATTGATTGATAAACCATATATTGAGGTCATGACAAAGGCAACTCAGTCCGAGGTTTAAGATTCTTGAATGTCAAACAGGATCTTCGCTGATGGTTTTACAACAGTCAAAGCTCTTTCTCTGAGGGTTGAAATTCCATTTAGTGGCACCGCGTGGCCGAGTAGTTCAAAGCATCGCGCTTTGTATTACGGATTATTTCACTTCTTCTCAGCGCGAGCCTCGCTGTAACGTAGTGTATTTCTTGTAAGAGTTCGCCAGTTTACTAGCGGAAATCCAGTGTTGTAGCCGGGTTCTCTCCTCCACCATTAATTACTGATCACCACCACAACACTGTAAAATCGTTGATTGTGGCGTAAAGCAAGAAAAGAAAAGCTAGAGTTTCTATGGTTGTACCATCAGTCTTTCGTTCGTTGGGATCGATTATTTTGCTCCCATCAAAACATTCATTAATATGTCTTCTAGTGTGACATTATGATTTGTTGAAATATTCTAATCTCAATCAGTTCGTTTTGCTTGCAGCTAAAGTGCCACAAATTTTGACCTTTGCTAAGGACTAATTGCAATGCAGTGAGGGGTTATAACGTGCTGTGTCTACCTAACACGGGGCCAGGGTTTTGTTTCTTCAGAAAGACTAATGATTATTATTATCTACGCCTTAGTTTTATTTTAAGTCGACACAGGTAACCGAAAAAGGGACCATTCACGTACGAAATGAACCCGTTTTCAAAGTGAGCCTGTAAATTCCAGTAATTAATTTTCATACAGTATGTATTATATCGATTCGAATGCGAAAGTGAACGAACAAGCGAGTTTTAAAAAAAGAAATACTATGCTCTAATTGGGGGCAATATTGTTTGTTTTGTTAATTTTCGTTTTATACTGCACTCAACAATTTCGCGGTGACATGGCGGCGGCCAGTCTTAAATGGCGGAGGAGAGAGCTCGGTTACAATTTACTCAGGAAGAGACCACCGGTCATCCACAAGTAAACTGATCAACATTCTCACAAAATCTGCCGAGGTTTCAGTGGGATTTAACCCAACGCAGACCAGATGTCACAAACTTAATGGTTTAAAGCGCGATTCTTTAACCAGTAGGCTACGGATACCCCCGGGGCAATTTTGAAGTCAATATATATATCACTGATTCGGTTTCATATGACTACATAATGAACCTTGTGTGAATTCATTGTTTACTTTTTGCATCGTGACCATTGATTTCAAGTAATAAGCCCTATCAATAACGTTCCAAATGTTGAATTCATGGACTTGTAAATAAAATAAGTTGATTTCAATTCACGATTGTCAAATATTGGTTTTTCAATCATATTTTCTACCATGTAATAATGATATATTTTACGACCGCTCAATTGATAATTTAGTCTCAATGCATGTGATTCTGTTGTTTCATGAAACAATTCTATCACCATGTTTTTGTACCGGTCATATTTCCTGTTTAATTTGAATTAAAATATTAAGATTTTAAAGGAAATCGAAAAATCCTATAAATTAGTTCGATTGCTGCTAACCTTATTAAACCCGTCTAAAGAATGTGCGTATGGTATCTTAATTTAGAACCACACATTTATCCTATACAGTTGTGTATTTGTCGTTAGTATTATGCATATGTATCGGAATTCATGCACTTGATTATAAATCCATTTTTATTGTTACGTCAATTGGTATTAAGTAAAGCAAAGAAGAATGATAAATGAATATACTTGAAATATAAAGGAGAAATATAAATGAATAGAGATGAGTTTAAATATAGAAAGTAACAATATATATATTTACTTTACAGCAATAAGTAATTAAAGGTTTTTAAAATAGCTATTTATTGCTACAAATTATAAAATTCATATACCTGCCATCATGCAATTTCGACATGATCCAGCGTACGTAAATATATATATATATATATATATATATATATATATATATATATATATATATATATATATATATATATATATATATATATATATATATATTAGGGTTATTTAAGTGCAAAAAGGTCACGCAAATCCAGGCACAAGAACAAGTTTTTAAGATTTTTCAGAGACATTTTTGGCTTTAGTTCAGATATTAACCCTTTCAACCCTACAGACCATTGTGGACTAGTCCTACACAATAAAAAAAAGAGCATACCACTCAGATACTCAAGGATGAAAGGGTTCAATGGTAATCCACACATAAAAGTACTGGACTCACATAAAACTAGATCTGTGTTATACATACCAAATTGTTAACATAACATCCATTGGAAGTACACATAAAACTTAAAAAAAAACTGAATACTTAACAAACGTGAATCACTGGATCACCTCAACGGGTGGACATTTGTTAGACACCTTGATGCTGTTTTAGTCCTCATTTCCAACCTTTATACAAATGTTAACAAATAAGATTGGCGTTATGATTTTAAACGACTGTCTGTTGTTAGAACATAAGGGATTTGACCATGAAATCAAAGTATCACGTATAGGTATGATGAACGATTGTAGTCAAACCAATACCAACCAAGGTAATGACGGTTTCACATTCACTACTGAACAAATATTATTAACGTAATATTAAAGTTATTAGCTTTGTACGAAAGAAAAATACCGGAAAATGTAATTGACGATCATGTCAGTCGATACGTAGTTCAAGTATATCAGAACTGAAAATTGTGTAGGGAAAAATGTTAACGATCATGTCAGTCAATACGTAGTTCAAGTATATCAGAACTGAAAATTATGTTGGCAAAAATGTTGTAGTATCGATGGTTAATTTCCGAATTGTCTCCATGAGTCTTCATATTTTTGTGCTTATATCTTATCATTATGTAGATTGCATCTCTATCTGAAATAGTCGTATTTTGAACAGGCTCATATCGAATCTTTTTTTAGAGATAAAAATCCATTATGTAAGATATCAACATTGTTTTCTACATTTTACTCTATTCTTGCCAACCTTGACATATATTTCATTTATAATTAACAAAACATGTACCTTTCAGTACATCTTTTAGCTGAGGTAAAAGAGAAAATTATACGATACAAAATCTGTTTTCGTAGCAGCTCTTCCAAAAATTAATAAAATGTACTTATATAACATTCAGTACCATATAGTATGTGACGTACCTGTGTAGTATGCTAGTCCCATACCTCTTAACGAAAGGGTGGGGGTATGGAGAAGGGATAATACACATCAAAGTTGTATACGAAAGAAAACTTTTTCAGAAATTTGATGTTAAGTAAAATTGAAGAATCAAAACTAGGAAAATGTTGAGGTCCAACGCTAAAAAACTTTTAGTCTTTTTCATGTAAAGGAAAATTTACAGTGAAAATAAAATGAAATATATAATACAGCAGCAGGACTTGATACATCCCCAGGCACCCTTCGCAATATTCTCATCCAGATTTGCCACCCCCTTCCTTCAGAAGTGAATATTAAAAAAAAAAAATCAATCAAAATTTAGTATAACCATGTATGAATATTTCATAACCATAATACAAAACTTCTCGTTTTGCAAAAACATTTACCTATGTTATACCTCTTCATAATTTCTTCCAATTTCATTGGTCCATAAGCGGTGAGTATTTAGAATTGATTGGATATCCCTTGATATTATTGCTGTGCAGGGTGATATTTCAAAATACGATAATGCACATAAATGAATGAGCGTTCGATTAGTTTTTTTAATATAGTAAAACTGATAACCTCTATCAAGATCATTTGAATGCTGACTGCTATGCGCGCGATCAGTGGACAAGATGGCCCCTGTCAACCACTACAATACAGAATGATGTTATTTAGGGAATATAACAGTTACAGGAGTGCAGATTCTCTCATTCTACCGAATATTCTACTTGTACAATTATTTACCGCTATAACGAGAAATTAATCAATTAACAATTAAACATGTTTCAATGTCAGTTTGACATTACACTAGACATTATAGTCGATAAATAACTAAAGAAAATTTACATAGCGTTGCGAAGATATCGTTCCGTTTCTGAGGAAAAGTCGTGGTCTACTTTTCAGTGGTTTGCAATAATGCGCTTTCATGACAGATGGTAACAAAGTAAAAATGATAAAGTACCGATGGATATTCGAAATTTCGAAAGTCCATTAGAATACGACAATTTGGATACAATAATGGTCTCAACATGGAAACAATTGTGAATCACGAACGGATGGGACCAGGTGTCCGGAAGGAGTAAGCGCTCCCTGTTAACATGCTACAGCCAGCTTTTTGTGGTGAAATATCTGATGAATTAATATATGTCCGTCGTTGTCCAAGTGAACAAATTATAGGTAATTTTAGACATATACATCAAATCTGAAGATCCATTTCCAAGTTGACTTTAAAATGTGATCAACAAAATAATTATCTTTCTATAATGAATATCTTTCTATGGAAATTATATTTTACTATGGACAGTATTTTTAACAAGATAAATTGTTTTTACTAAGGTGATTTGAGTAAGTTGTTCAAGCCGAATACAGCGCGTTGCGAGTTTTGTACATTTTGTATGTGTTTAAAATGTTAACACCCATGGTAAGGAAATAAAAGAAAAATGTAATGACCTGAAATGGGAATTCATTTTTCTGGTGAGGCCATTCCAAGTTTTATTTTATGTTCAGCGTCCACCCTAAATACAAAAACCAATCTTTCTATCAGGAAAAAACACAAAACAACAGAAAAAACACGTCATTATTATGACAACCGTAATGCAGTTTTATGCACATTCATTACTTTAATACTTAAATGATTTGAGTATATTATTTCCTTAATATATTAACAAAAGAAAAAAGTAAACTCATAAAAAACATATCTCCGGCACTTACTTATAAATAACCTATGAAATAATAGCTTTGACAATGCTGAAACTTTTAGAGCTATGTTAGTATGTTCCAGTTTTCTTTCCTAGATATTTTTTTTTCTTTTTTATGATCTCAAAATCTATCTATCCGCGGAGGCTAAACAGAGAAGAATCTTGGAATGGCGTAATATAAAATTCGTATCCATGGATTAATTCTAAATGCGAATTCAACGTCAGAAAAAACTAGTTATGTGATGTTTTATACTGTGTTAGTGATGTGGTTTTGGCTATACATGTACAATTATAGGCAAGATGGGAACAATTATCTGTAAATTCTTTGGTCTGTATATTTCATTTACGTTTTAGAAAAATAACACCAAAACGCGTCTTAGAACTAAGACCATCCAATGTTTAGTACTAATCTTCTACAATAAACATCGACCTGATTTTGTTTTATTGTTTTTATAGACTGGTAGTTACAATGCGACACGATTAAATTTCAGTGAAATAGACAACATTTATATAAGAAGAAATCCGAAACTCCTATAATTATCTTCTGAATGATTTATAAGCAAATGCCAAGTGCCGTGAATGAGGGGACCATTCATCAAAATTGTTATTTGTCACTGTTTCATATTTTGAAATTGATGTCATTTAGTTTATATCTCATTGGAGAAAACTAAATTGCGACATTCAGTTGGTTCACCGAGAAATTGGTGAATCATTTATACTACTTGTATGAAGCACTGTCAATATTTAAATTTTGGTATTCCATTTTCAATCAGTCGACGTCGTATTGTTTTCACCATTCAGAAGACCAAGACTTATAATGCCAAATTGCAGTTTACACATATTTCATGTTCTAGATAGTTCACAATTAACATATATGTGGGTGGAATTAATTGAAACTAATTTCTATGCCATCTTTGTGTTGAACTAAATAATGAAGCAGAAATGGATAAAATGACATATATAGTTTTATCTAAATATTGTGTGTCTAGAGCTGACTTGTGTTTATTTAGAAGATAAAATGACATTTATACAAGTGTTTCCAAATATCTCTCTCTCTCTCTCTCTCTCTCTCTCTCTCTCTCTCTCTCTCTCTCTCTCTCTCTCTCTCTCTCTCTCTCTCTCTCTCTCTCTCTGTGAGTTCGAAGTTTCACGAAAGAAGACTTCACTTATTCAAACTACAAATAATGACGCATATCTTTCATGAATGAGAATGTTTCGATTAAAAGATACGGTAGTTCGAGTTGTTTTTTATTATTCTACACCCATTATTCTCTGTATCTATCACCATAGAACATAGCATATAACATAGTTCAGAATTGTCATTTAAAGTGACGGTGTAAGAACATATCTTTGACTTTTCTTTTAGATAAATTATTTGCTATCTGGCAATTATTTCTTGTCTTATTATTCCAATATCGCCTTTTTGGTATTTTTTTTCTTGGTTACCATGTCACCATATCATGTGCAGACGACATAATTCTAAACTCCTTGAATACAGAGATTTGTCACGTAATAACGGCCGCGTATTGTCATTGGTTTAAATTTATGCTTTCAACCTGCCTATAGATATGAGATTATCACAATTATTAACGTTTTACAAATGCAAAAATCTCATACTTTCGTCATCTGATTTGCCGTTGAAGATTTTATATACTGTAATACTGTAAATAACACTTTAATATAACAGGGGATCGACGTGCGTTTTAGAAATGTGTTCCTAAATATTATCAACATAATACCAAAGTTATAATGCTCAAGACGATCGTTTCTGTCAAATAGGCATAGACAATAACGGCAACATTTAGATATACAAATTGTGACTTCGACTTCAAAGTCAAATTCCGAAACCTCATGTCTGTTTGCTTGTTTGTCCGTCTGCTGCTTTACATTTGAACAATAATTTCACTTCTATGTTACCTGCTTTAAGTGGTGTGCCACAACGTTGTATTTTTACATATTGCGGCTGTAGTGGCACGCGGTCATGCATTAAATCATATTCTGAAGACCTACATCTTTCCTTTCGTTTACCGAGCGCTCGAGTGGCAGAATAGAATCCTATAACTTGCGAGTCAAACGCCCTAAAACCAGAGCACCAGAAGTGTCTACTTTAAAAAACCTCAGTATTAATACCCTTTTCTCGAGTTATATATTGTTAAGTTTTTCTATACCAATAGTTATACTAGATTCTGTCAGATGGTCTATCATCAATTATTTTATATTCATAAACATTTAAGGGATTTAAAGATGCCAAGCATGTTTGAGTCAAGAATTGGTAAATTGTAAGAACGATATGATGCTATAGTTTTCCAGTATATGCACTGTGTATAACTATTTACTATAGTAAAAGCTTGATAGAAAGTTTTCATGGTCTCAAAATTTAATAAAGAAGTACCAATGGACATTCGAAACTTGAAGCCCATTAGAATACGACATATTAGTTATAACAGTGGTCTCAATATGAATAATAATTTCCAATCCCAAAACGGATGGGATCAGGTGCCCGGAGGAGTCAGAGTGCCCTGTAGCATGCCACAATTTAGACCTATTGCCCTAATGCAAATAAATTCAATGTTGTTTGACGTGATATGGTTGTAAGTTTAAAAAAGCCCACAAGATTTAATGACAATCACAACCCTTTAGAGTTGCTTTAATTAGTTACTACCTGATACCAAGAATCTAATATGGTACCTTCGGCTTTCGAGTCAGATGCTCTACCATACAGGCCACTGCGAACGGCTGATGAAAAAGAATTTGTATGTTTATACCGATTATAAACGTTTGTCTTGATTTTTATCATGGTCTTAAAACGAATGTGTATAATCAACACATACAGCTCCTCAACATGACAACAATTTCCACTTCCAAAATTTTCCTTCAGAAATCAGTTATTTCGAATATTTTGATATATAACCTACTTCGCCTTTCTAACAGATTTCCTGTAAGTTTTACAAACCTATGTAGTATCCAACAGCCACCGTTAGGAGGATGACCACTTAAAATGGTACAGTGTCCCATTACAGATAAAATAATTTTCCGAAAGTTCTTCCTTACAATAAATATTCTTTGAAACCGAATCTGATAACTGTTACCTTTTCAAATGCATTACTGAATTTAATAACCCCGATATTCATCATTGATATTTAATTTAATTCGGCTTCTACTGCAAGCTATTTTAAAAATTCTAACTCTCCTGTTCGAGATAACCAATATACTGAAGCACTCATTTGTCTGTCACGGCATATCAAACACATCAAAACCGAATGCTGTTTTCTCATGTACCAAGCGCCATTTCTACTTAAGCAATCGATTAGCGGAACTATCGATATTACGACATAATCAACAAAGTCATTAATAATTATCTCCGCGGGATATATTTTTCCATTCATGAAATGTATTACAACGGAAATTGATTACAATGCGATTCTGAAGATCATCCGTCTTCGTGCTATTTCTCATAGTGAAAACGGAACATTCAAACGGGATGTCAACGATGTCTTCTTCCCCGGAAACATCTATGATATTTTAATCTCAAAATAGATAGCCCTCTGTCCACGATTTTGCTATATGTGTCTTTATACATATATATATATATATATATATATATATATATAGAGAGAGAGAGAGAGAGAGAGAGAGAGAGAGAGAGAGAGAGAGAGAGAGAGAGAGAGAGAGAGAGAGAGAGAGAGAGGCGAACATGGATATATTGAATTCGAATATAAATGAATTTTTCTTTCTAATAAACAGGGTTTTCACAATAACAGGGTTATAATGGTAATAAAGATATTTGGTGATCTAAATCATTTCAAATACAGATGTATTTCAATGACATTGTAACAGAGTTCAATACAAGTGGGTTCGACTGATGTTTATATATATATATATATATCTGTGTGTGTGTGTGTGTGTGTGTGTGTGTGTGTGTGTGTGTGTGTGTGTGTGTGTGTGTGTGTGTGTGTGTGTGTGTGTGTATAAAGGATCGCCACAGTGGTTGGAAGCCAAAAGTGGCGATGATGTTATAGTTACAGAAATCGACATAATTATCATTACACAAAAGCAAAGTATGACAAATATGTGCAATGAAACTGATAGATTCCACGTTTTGGGAAGAAATGATTCAGTTATGCGGAAGGAAATTGAAGAGTTGATGGGAAATCTGTTCATAGCTGAAAAAAATCAAATTTAATAATCGGACATGCAGATCTCTCTCTCTCTCTCTCTCTCTCTCTCTCTCTCTCTCTCTCTCTCTCTCTCTCTCTCTCTCTCTCTCTCTCTCTCTCTCTCTCTCTCTCTCTCATATAGATAGTCAGATACATAGATAGATAGATAAATAGATAGCTAAATAAACAGATGAGTAGAGATAGATAGATAAATAGATAGGTTATTAGGTAGTTATTAGGGTTGTTAGTCACGATCCACGGGTAGGATCTATCCATGGATTTTATCAACCCGATATATTCCCATGGACAGTTAGTAATAAACCTAACAACGGTTTTATTTTGTCGAGACCATATTCTCATTTAGGAAATGTCTTCAATTGCAACTATGGACAGAATGGTGTTTCGTAGCATCCGCTATTGTCGTTTGTATTTTTTGCTACTGACTGTCCATAGAACCATGGACGGCGGTCACATGACTCTTTATATCCAATGAAATGGTGACATTTTAGTCCGATGCAAAACAATATTAACAGATAGATAGATAGATAGATAGATAGATAGATAGATAGATAGATAACCAGACAGACAGACAGACAGACAGATAGATAGATATTCATAAATATAAATTCAAGAATTGGGGGACATTTGAAGTTAGGGCAAGTATGTTATGAACAAACGTGTATAAGATTTTAGCAGGCTGACACAGTATAAAGAAAAAATATTGGGTTGTGTGTGGCGTAATACACGATTATTGTGTTGTGACACTTGTATTAAATGTTATTCTGGAAGTCGTTCTGTTAGCAAAGGTATAATTTCAGTCACTTAGTATCATGTTATGCGCAATCCTCTGTTGTTTTCTGTGTGGTTTGAACAATAAATATTCTGAGAAAAAAGTAACCTTTTAGTATTGACACATAAATATTGGTCAGAATGGGGATAGGCGAACGTGGGATTTTTTAGATGGAAAACAATATCGTCATTACGTGTATTTTGTGATTTTTACTTGGTTAGCAATACTGTATCCCTTATATTCCACCTACTTTTTAAGCTTTATATTCTTGAATAACATATTTTATTGGAATGACTCTGATCGATCTATTTCTTTGTATTTTGTAGTTAAGGGAAGACTAATGCTGGAGTAGTTGACTTTTGATATAAAGTAATGTACAGTCAAATCCACTTATTACGAGACCGCTTATAACGAGATTGAATTGACTGTATTATAAACTCTTGGCGTTGGATGTCATCGTTATGATACATGATTCAACGGTGTATAATTGAGTTGCCTTTAACAACTGGTTATCAATCAATATAACCTGTAATCTGACCTCATTCCGTATAGCGAATTCCGGCTGTAACGAGATATAAATATTTCTCCCTTCCATTTCGTTATAAGTGGAGTTGATTGTAATTGGAAAATTCATAATTTTGATTATGGTAATGGTTAGTGATTTACGCCATACTCAACAAGTTTTCAGTTTTTATGGTGGCGACCAGATAATGGTGGAGGCGAGAATCCAGTTACAATGTACCCGGGAAGAGATCACAGAACTTGCTCAAGTAAACAGGCAAAATTTCTCACAAAAATCTGTTTATGTCCCAGCAGCGAGACTAAAACCTGCGCTGACGGGAAGTGAGATACTTCATGGTTCAATGCGCAATATTCTACCCATTTGGCCACGGAGGCCCTCGTAAATCAGGCAGATTGGAGTGTACCTTATACTTTCTACCCTACAGATATTTGAAACAACAGTTGTTCTTTTATCACTTCTTATTTCTATTTATTTACTTACTATTTTTGTTTGTTTCGGAACTCTACATCAGTTTGAAATTCGAGCTCAACTGACGAAGATTTATCAATCATGTTGGGCATTTGTTTTGGCTCCCTTTTAGGTAAAACTATAACTTTGGTTTTATGTGGATAATATTTACTACCGCATAAGATTTGTAAAAAGGTTTGTACGATAGATTAGTTTAAGTCATTGACTTTTGCAATCTGAACGTTCATTTAAAAGGGCTTTCCGTGGCTGCGTGGTTAGAGCATCACGCCTTCAACCATGAAGTCCATCATTTCCTGTCAACGCAGATTCGAGTTCCACTGGAACCTAAGTTGATTTTTGTGAGAAAGTTTGCCAGTTTACTTGCGGAAGGCCGGTGGTCTCTTCCTGGGTACATTGTAACTAGGTTCTCTCAGTAAAAAGTGGCCGCCATTATATAACTAAAAACTTGTTGAGTGTGGCGTAAAACACCATTGAAAATTCAAATTAATTTAACAGGCGTTATAGTGACGTTAAAATAGTAATATTAAAAGTCACTGTCGATTATTTACAGTCATGCTCTAAATGAGTATAGATATTTATAAACATAATACCAAAGTTACAATGCTCAAGACGATCGTTTCTGTCAATTAGAGTTCAGCAATTGAGCTCAAATTGAAAATAGATTTTCCAAAAGGAAAGTGGTATCATACAAGGCCATACAGCGGATGTGTTTTAAATCGGTAACACAATTAATATTAAGATATCAGTTCAATTGTTTTACATGTTTATTCACCAACATTTGTTTAATGTCTACATAAATGAAGAATGCATTATGATCAAGACTTTCTACAAAGTCTAAAAACATTTAACCCTCTCGCCCTTAGTAAGTAGATGGTATGCTCTATTTGTTTTGTTTAGACCAGTCTATTATGGCCTATAGGCTTCAAAGGGTTAACTGTCATACTGACGATTTATGTATTGGATTATAATAGTCTTCTTTGTGATTACTCTGTTTCACTAAGTAAAATGTTGGGTTGCCTTTTCGTTGGCGGTTGTTGAGCCGTCTGTACCAATTGTGACGAGGATTCGTTCCTCACGTTCATTTTGACTTGACTGTCGACAGGGGATTCTTACTCCTCCATGGCACCTGATCCCACCCCTTGGTTTCCAGAGTTACGTATTTGTCTATTTTTACCAGATTTGTATCTATATCCTGGACATCCTACAGATTTATTGTTTGAGATTTTTTATATCTTTCATCCTACATATAAACTTGCGCCTGAATCTATGTCTGCTCCAAACTTTACGTGTAGACGTTAATCTAGAATTTCGTCTAAAATGGGTTTCACTGAAGGTCGTATCTTTCTTCCTACATATAAACTTTCGCCTGAATCTATGTATGCTCCAAACTAGTACTAATTTCACACGTAAGTTTTGTGACTTTTTGCGAAACTGAATATACGTACACATAAATAAAATCGTAACTCGAATTTCGTCTTAAGTTACGTCTACGTCAAGTTACGTCTACGTTAAGTTACGTCTACGTTAAGTTACGTCTACGTTTCCCATTTCAGTTGATTTAAGAGAGGAATAAACCCTCATAACAATTGGAAGAAACGACTCAACAACAACTATGGAACAGGTCACTCAACATTTTATTTAGTGAAACAAACAAGGTCATTATTCCGGCCGATAAAGGACAAACAAGGTCATCATTCCGGCCGATAAAGGACAAACAAGGTCATTGTTCCGGCCGATAAAGGACAAACAAGGTCATTGTTCCGGCCGATAAAGGACCTCCGTGGCCAAGTAGTTAGAGTGTCGCGCTTTGAACAATGGAGTCTCTCACTTTCACTAAAGGTCGTAACTTTACGTGTAGACGTTAATTTAAACTAATGTCTAAAAAGGTCGTATCTTTCTCCCTACGTATAAACTTACGTCTGAGTTTAGTTCTGCTCCAACTACTACTAATGTCACACGTAATTTAGTGTAGGTTAACGAGTAAGCATATGTTTTCGACCTTTTGTGAAACTGAACCTGCGTACACGTAAATAAAATCGTAACTCTAGTTACGTCTAAATTTACGTCTACGTTGCTGGGTAAAGTGAAACTGGCCCCTTATCTTAATGAAACGCCCAGCAAAAGAACTGTTAATTATCGGTCTTTCGGGTAAGAAGTCCCGTGTCACGGCAGGCACAGCATGTAAATGAACCCTCACATAATTGGCACTTGTCTATAAAACAGGTTAATTTTTTTATATAACAACAACAGCTTCTGGCGTCGCCATACAAGTGAAAAAAAAATATTGAAGGAACAAAATACATATAAAAAAAAACAAAATAAATTTAAATATTTGTTTTAATTTTCCAATAAAATGAATGCTGTACAAAATCTATATCAGGTCAGTTTATGATAAACGAATTACTCTATTTTGAAGACAAAACCAGGTTTTTTGTACACTTTGCCTGATAAAAATTACCAAAATTAGAAATAATATTTTTACAAATTGCTGGAATTTCTAATAGACAATATATTTGTAATGTTCGGAGACGTGGTCTTTCAACAAACTTTCGGAATTCCTATGGGAACCAATTGTGCTCCTTTATTTGCTGACCTGTTCCTTTATTCATACGAAGCAGACTTCATTCAGAAACTGCTGAATCAAAAGAAGAAAAAGTTAGCGGTGTCCTTTAATTTGACATTTAGATATATCGACGACGTTTTGTCAATTGATAATGACAATTTTCATACATATGTCAATGCGATATATCCCTGGGGAACTAGAAACTAAAGATACAACAGAATCAAGCACACACGCTTCGTACTTAGACATTTTACTTATTATTGACTCAGAAGGGATATTAACAATTAAGCTATACGACAAACTCAACGATTACGGCTTTCCCATCTTGTTTTTTTTTTTCATATATACGTAGTTATATCCCACAATCACCCGCATATGGAGTTTATATTTCACAAATGATCCGATATGCCAGGGCGTGTTCAACATATGAACAATTCATATACTGATGTAAACTACTCACTGACAAATTATTGACACAGGGATATCGCAAACCACGTTTGATGTCAACGTTCCGCAAATTTAACGGTCCGTAAAACAGTCTTGTTTGCGATTACTCTGTTTCACTAAGTGAAATGTTGAGTTGCCTTTTCGTTGGCAGTTGTTGAGACGTCTGTACCAATTGTGACGCAGATTCGTTCCTCACATATTTCATTTAGATTTGACTGTGGACTCACGGCGGTTGTGACCGGTCGACTGGGGATGCTTATTCCTCCATGGCACCTGATCCCACCTCTTGGTTTTCAAAGGTCCTTGTTTGTCCATTTTTACCAGATTTGCATCTTTATCCTGGACACCCTAAAGATTTATACTTTGGTATCTGAGATTTTTTAAATACATAGCCATTGCCGTAGATAAAATGCAGGTACGGTTATTTCTAGTAATTTAACAATTTATTTGTTATGAGAAGATAAGTGTTTGTAAATTTGTTGTAGCAGTGTATATCACAATCTCTGGGAAATTGTTTGCTATGGAGATATGCGCGTTTCCTTTTTACTGATTACACTTGTAGTCAAGTAAAATTAGAAGAGACAAAACTAATTCGAAGTAAATGGAAAATAAGCCCATTCCGGAAGTTCGGAAACTACTTTTGAAACATCAATATCTTAGTCGTCTGATTGTAAAAAGATGAATGTTGTCGCTTTTTATACTGTTTAAATGTGCGACAAAAACAACCAAATACCATCTTTAGCGAGGGTGGCGAATTCTCAATCTTTGTCTGTGAGAGCCGGTCTGGCTCAGTCGGTAGCGCGCTCGACTCTTGATCGTGAGGTTGTGAGTTCCAGTCCAGCCGGCGGCAGGTTGGTTTCCTGTCCTTCGGATGAGACAGTAAAAACTGAGGTTCCGTGTCACAGTAGGTGTCGGCACGTTAAAGAACCCTCACTGCTCAATGGCCGTAAGTGCCGAGCATAGGCCAAAATTTGAAGCCTTTCACCGGCATTTGGTGACGTCTCCATATGAGTGAAAGATTCTTGAGTGTGACGGTAAACAACAATAAACAAACAAACAAACTTTGTCCGTGAACAAAATACTGTTTGTCCATGACTCGGCAAGCTTTGTCATGGACAAGCAAAATTGTGTGCACTAGATTGATATTTTGCCATCCTCTCCTTCAAACTGGTATGAGATTGTATTAATCAACTATTTTTCTTCATTCTTGCGCTTTTATTATGAATTGATATTTCTAACATTTACCATTTAAAAAAAGATCTGACAGTCTTCATTGTTTAAGATAGTTTAAAGTGTTTTGCGTTAAACTGAAACACGTTGTAGAGAGTTCTTTTTATAAGGCCTTGGGACTTCCGGTAATAAATAACTTACGCTTAATTCATTAACAATAAATTATAATCTAAACATGCATTTTCATTGGTGTCGTATCGATTAATTGCAATCGCAGTTTCACAGATGCAGCTGGTAAAGTGAACAATTACAATTATATGCCTGGTGGGAGGGTATTTATTTTACCCATGATAATGGAGTAATTGCCCATTGCTAGAACGTGTAAGAGATGTTGTACTTAAATTATTTACACTTCGACTTCTTGATGTTGATTAGGTTTGTAATCATAGAGAAACAGAAATTTAGTTGAATTATTTACGCCTGCCTGTCATATTGTTAGCAACAGGTGATATTGGTAAATATGTCAGGTAAGTAATGATCAACACAGGTGTCATTAGATGGTGTGTATAAAACTAATGTAAACCACACGATTGAATATTGTAACCATGACAATATAATTGTTCAAACTTTATATGTAAAAATTAGTTAAATGTAACTCATGTTTAACTCAAAGTGACGCCGTTTAACGCCAACAACAACATTTTCATCACTTTAGAAAAAAATTAACACTAAAGTTTCAGATAAATATCATATACTTAATGTAAATTAAGGAACAAAGGTGTGCTCCTTTTACAGTAACAGAATTATGTTATTATTATCGTCATTACATTTATCTTTTTTCTTGTTGCCCCATTCCGTTCCGTTTTGTGGAATAGTTTGTACTGAGATCACATGACGTCAACAGAAGTGTGTCATACTTTGATGATATTCAATGATATCTTGTTTCAGGTCATTTTAGTGGGGAAAAAATTAACTAAATGATCATTCTTGTTAAGTTGACAAGTGTTTTGTCTTTCCTTTAGGCTACTTCTCAGATCTGTTTTTTTTTACTGTACGTAATACATATTTTTGGTCACCTATGCAATACACTCATCAACTGGAAGTTACGTAGGGCACATTTTTCATTGAAGGTACATAATATTACTACGAACCATACCGGAACAAAACAATTCGGAATGGGTCTGTTATAATTGGAATAGTAAAATCCATATAACTTGGCGGGATGGAGTCTCTTGCACCCAGTTCTTGACCTGGTGGGGTTAACATTTTTGGTAGGTAGTGAAATTAAAAATTACTCTTGCAAGATTGTCACCTGATTGTCACCGAGTATCTAGTAAACGATGAAATGTTTGACAAAACTGAAAAGTAAGTAGAGGCATCCGTATCATAATCAAAATGTTATTCCGCCCCACCATGTTATGTGAATCGGGCAATAGTCCTAAAAACCCGAAGATACGGGAACCAGTATTGTATCTGGTCTATCTATAAGTTTACAACTTTAAAATGCCTTCCGATTTTTAACAAAATGTGTGTTAGTATTTTTTTTCTTCAATGAAAATGATAATACATTTTAACTGTTAACAAATGTTTGATCGGCATTAAAGCTGAACTAGGTAGATAAAAAGCTTTTGAAGTTTGAATTTAAAAAATGTGTTGAAAAATTGTTTTTTGCAACATTCCCACTTCATTTCCTCACACAGCAGACATATTTGTATTTTTTTCACTGGAAAACAAGTCCCACAACAGGTATAAAAGGCGGATAAGTTATATTGGTCGTCATTGTACATCTGTACTCGCAACGCGAAACGTGTGAAGTCACAGAGGCTGAAAAAATCTCACTCTTAGTCTTACCTGTACTTCGAAAAAAATAAACATCTGTGCCTTCGAGTGAGGTTTTCTGCAACGTACAAACAGCAACAAACAGAGAATGATTAGTTCATCCATAATAAATCCAAAATTTATTCCATTACACTAAATATCAAGCACCTTCCAAAACAAAACCAAAGCGATCTATTTCCTACTGTCATTCGGCCAGTGAGTCATGCAAGTTTCTTCTTTATGTAAACAGCGAGGCGTTCCGAAAAAGCGGAAGAAGAAACATGGCTCAGTGGCCGAATGACAGAAGGAAGCAGATCGCTTTGTTTTTGTTTTGGAAAGTGCTTTATTTTATTATTATTATTATTTCATCTTTTTTTGAAAATTATATTATTATTATCATCATCATCATCATGATCATTATTATTATTATTATTATTATTATTATTATTATTATTATTATTATTAATTTATTATTGTATTACTATTTTATATTATATTATTACCATCATCAGCATCATCTTCATCATCATCATCATCACCATTAAGAATTACGCGATTTTTGTTCTTAATATAAATTCTTTACTTTTCCGTTGTCACAGTTTCATCTATCTCCGCTTCTATAGTAAATGAACGTGTTTGTGTAATTATCTTACACAATTCCAACTCACAATGGAAAGAATTGTGAATGGACATTACAATCCTTTCCTGAAGTGACTTCCTATTGGATAATAGTGTTTCAAGGTTGGTAATACCTAGGTCAAATAAAATGATTGGACATGCAAAGTTCTTTGATAAATTTTCATGAATCAGTATTGCCTGTTCAAGCATTGAATGAGAAGTATCGATCGCTGTGACACAGATAAAAGAATGTGCAAACTCACTATTGAATGTAGAGAAATCACCGAGTAATATCAAGAGGCAAATTCATAAGGAATTGTTATATTGGACAGCCAAATGTTATCTGTTTGAGTTATAGGAACATTGTTCAATGTTTTATCCTTTCATATTAGCTGTGGTAAGTTATGATTAAAATACAATCTCGATTTCTTAAACTTATGCAATGTTATATACATAAGCAAATTTATATATTGATGAAATATTTTTATGATAAACTTATTTTTTGGTTAATTTTATAGTAAGACAACACTTCCCTTATATCTTGTAAACCTTGCATTTAGATACAATAGATTATATAATATAGTAAGTTCTTTTAATGTAATAAGTTATATAAAATAACGTAATGTAATACATTATATAATGCAATAAGTAATCAGATGTAATAAGACATTAACACTAAATAATTTTATTCCAGTCATTTAAATTTACGATTACATGTATATGTTTTACAATCGTCTACAAACTCTGTGCCTTTGCTTTTTTTTACACATCTAACTGTAAAAAATGAATACTTATGAACGATTAACTTTTAACTGTATGCTTTATACGCTATGTTACAATTGTCTACTTATAATATAGAATGGACCAATCATTAACATGTCTATTTCACCACCTATCAGGTGGTTCTATTCCGTTTTCCAAAAACAATGAAAATCCTATCATGCTGAAGTCCTATAAATACCGATATATCATAAACTTATCAACTAGTCTTTCGTATCATTAAATATCACCTTCAATAGTTATTTGACATGCCCTTGAATTGAAATGGGAGAATTACTGCAGTTTTGTGGATGCAGCGTTTGATTATGATGTAACCGTTTAATAATTTTCATGTTTTATTCCTTGCTTTCATATCGTGTTAATTACCACTTCAAAAAAAAAAAAAAAAACAATAAAAAAAATCAAAAACAAAATATAGCGGAAAATATTGAATACATCGAGAACCAATTATTAATTACTCACGAGTGGGTGATATTTATCGTTTCCATGTGTTGTAGGAGTTGGGTCCTTTACAAGTATCAATAATATTCCCAAGTTATTCAATACTTTCTTATCCGAAATTGTTTCATTGTTTGTATTAAATCTTTTGTTCTCGACAAAAATACAAAAATATATCGGAAGACATAGCTCAGTTCTTTGCCTTACACTTGTTAATCTCAGGACACTGGTATTTCTGTGGATGTCTTCTACTGCTGTAGAAGTTATACAATTTCAGTGTTCGTATGTGTATATAAAAACCTCAGACACCAAAGTATAAATCATTTGGATGTCCTGGATATAGGTAAAAATCTGGCCAAAAAAATGGACAAACACTGACCTCTTGAAATTAAGAGGTGGGATCAGGTGCCATGGAGGAGTAAGCATTCCCTGTCGACCGGTCACAGTCAAATTAAAATGAAATACGTGAGGAACGAATCCTCGTCATAATTAGTACAAACGTCTCAACAACCACCATCGAACAGGTAACTCAACATATACGATTTATTTATTTACATTTATTGTTTATACAGTAAAACCTTGCCACCTTGCTTTATGCCACAGTTTATGAAAGTCCAGTTTCCCTTTATATTGTCATATAATGGTTCCCTCATCCTATTACCACACCTCTTTATAATGCCAAATTTGGGCAAAACAAAAGATGGCTGTAACAGGGTTTTACTGTATAAATGTTAATCTCTGAAGGAATTGCATAAAACGCGATTCATTGTATATCTATTTTATCTGGGATCTAAGTAAAAATTTTGTTCGCCTAAAAAATTCTCAGTTTCATAATATTTATTTTATCGTAATTATTGTTACATAAGTTAGAAACGCAATTTTTAGTTGATAATGTTAAGAATTTCTCTATCAAAAATTATGTCACGTGACACACTCGTGATAATATCTAGTCATCCCGGGGCTAACTAGTCTGTCTACATCTCGTTTACTAACCTTATTGACAGACAACTAATATGTGTCGCAAAACCAACTGAAACAAAAATGTTCTCATCGCTCTCATCTTAACTAGATTTCACCGCAAATATTTGCACATCATCAATAATTACATAATGCCTTGACTTATCTATGGTAATGCCGGTTTAAAGATTTCGAGGCTGTTAGAACGGTAGTGAATCCTTGGGATGCGTGGGTCGCTGGTCATTTGAAATTCAACATTCGATAAATATGTATAATTTTGTATCCGCGATAAGAGCTGTACTGATCTTATTCGAATTTTGCATTGATAAATGCGTGCTGGTACGGAAGATTTTAATGGGTATGAATGCAGCTATAGATATTCAATCAATTGGATTAGATGTCATTTATTTGTAACGAATGCATTGTGATAGTTGCCGTAAACGGTCGTAAATGTCATTTGACACGTCGCGTAAAGATAAATTTGCGATGAAGCCAACAAAGAATTTTCTGTGCAGACTGGAGTCGGATATGAATTAATTTAAACTGTTTAATTTGATTGGACTTTGTCAATTATTTTCATACGCACTATATTAATTTCCATGTAAAATTATAAGCGTTCGGTATCAAGTACCGGGTCACACTTAAGACTAAAAAATGTAATGAGTCTTCCTTCGGCATGTGGACAGCGTAGTTCAGTTGGTAGATCGCTCGAACTTCAACATGAACGTTCCTGGTTCGATCCCCAATCTCGCCAGATTTTCTTAGGTCAGTTTTTATCTCCCGCTTCCCTGTCTGCATAGCCGTATGACTATAGACAGATATAGTGGTTCTAGAATGTGCAATTTGATTCCTTCACGGTATTGCACTTTAAAAGCCATTGGAAATAAGAGTACGGACCATTCAAGCAAGGGCACAAAGAGACACATTAAACATCTTTGCTCTCCCTGTCTAAAAAAGTACGAGTGATAAAGGCTTTAAGTAGTTTCGCCGCTCGTGAAATCAAACCAAAGCATGTAAGCGCTCGGCAAATCTTGCTGATTAATCTGACTAAGAACCGATTTACCATACTGAAACTCCTCTCTGCTTTGATAAACGTCCATAGAACAGATCAATCTCTTTTACACTTTTAGAATATTAAAAAATCTAGATTGTTTATAATGTATATATCCGGCAGATGTGCACGATGTATGTTGTGACGTCATAAAAAGATGGCGTCTATGGCAAATTTCAACATTGTCCGATTTTGATGAAATTTGGAATTTATGGGTACTAAGGAATTGCAATTTTAATGATATGGGTTTTGTTGCCGTTTATGGCAAATCGAGGCTTCTGTTTGGTCGAATTTTCAACATCAATAGATTTTGATGAAATTTGAAATTAATTGGTATCAAGGGATTGCGATTTCAATGATATAGGTTTCGTTGCCATCTATAGCAAACTGAGACTTCTGATTGGTCAAAATTTGAATATTGTCAGATTTTGATGAAATTTCAAATTTACTGGTATCATCGATTACGATTTCAGCCTTATGACTTTTATTCCTCAAACACTGTGAAGAACAATTTTAGATTGGTATGTAATAAATGCTGGTTGATGTCAACACGACTTGTTCCTCCGTTTGGGGGACATCAAATAACAGTGCCCTGTTACAATTAGCCCTTGTTACTGTATGTGCAATTTGTACTTCATCTCTTAATTGCTGTTTTCCGTTATCCGAAAATAAATTGATGTTCGCCAATAACTGCTCATTTGTTGTTCTCTGGTAAGTGTTGACAGTTAAACATTCACCCCTACAGATAGATTTGAACTGGTCTAAGACATTAATTTAAAGACGAGTTCATTGTTTTTAAGAGTATGATGATGCACACATAAAATACTTGATAACTGAGTACCATAAGATATGTCCATGCAAACCATCATCTTTAAGGGGGTACTTTTCCGTACAAAGCTTGTCCTTTTCATGATGGTACCGATTAGTGATCGGGAAATGACGTCACTCTGCATACTCGTACGAAAAAGGCTAACTCATCAACCCCTGTGGTCACATTTAGACTCGCCCAAATCAGTAACTGTGAAGTGAATTATCAACTTTCAGGAGTGAACAAGTTCATATTGAATGTAAAATCATTTCAAAACTTGTTTTCTAAATTTTAAACTCCTGAATTCTGACAGTGGACGTTACCATTCTTTGAAAAGGATGAGTCCAAATGTGGCCACCAAGGTCAATGACTTCAAGAATATTCGAACGGTTAAATTGATATTCGACTATGGATATATGTCAGTTACTAATCATACGCGATTACTTCAATGTTCGTTTCAGCTGTAATATATATGCAGAATTTGAATTGATTCTGTTCCAAATTCGACACACATTTCGATACTGATACTTGTATAGATATAAAACATCTCAGATACCAAAGTATAAATCCTAAGGATGTCCAGGACACAGATACAATTCCGGCAAATATGGACAAACACGAACCTCTGGAAACCAAGAGGTGGGATCAGGTGCCATGGAGGAGTAAGCATCTCCTGTCGACCAGTCACACCCGCCGTGAGTCCACAGTCAAATTAAAATGATTTACGTGAGGAATGAATCCTCGGCACAATTGGTAAAGACGTCTCAACAACCGCCAGCGAAAAGGCAACTCAACATTTCACCCAGTGAAACAGAGTTATCGCAAACAATACTGTTATACCGACCGTAAAATTTGCGGAACGTTGACATCAAACGCGATTTTCGATATCCCTGCGTCAATAATTTGCCAGTGAGTAGTTGACCTCTGTATATGAAGTTTTCACATGTTGAACACGCCCTGGCATATCGGATCATTTGTGAAATATAAACTCCATATGCGGGTGGCTGTGGGATGCCGAAATCGTCGCG
Organism: Atrina japonica; assembly: GCA_030159075.1. NCBI lineage: Eukaryota > Metazoa > Mollusca > Bivalvia > Pterioida > Pinnidae > Atrina > Atrina japonica. Next base: position 1,457,144 of record BROG01000116.1, read on the forward strand.
TTTGTTGTATAGCTTAGTTGCCAATTTCCCGTCTGTGTCTAATGTAAGTAAAATGTCTAAGTATCACGCGTGTGTGGTTGATTCTGTTGTATCTTTAATTTCTAGTTCGCTGGGATATATTGCATTGACATATGTATGAAAATTGTCATTATTAATTGACAAAACGTCGTCGATATATCTAAATATGAAATTAAAGGACACCACTAGCTTTTTCTTCTTTTGATTCAGCAGTTTCTGAATGAAGTCTGCTTCGTATGAATAAAGGAACAGGTCGACCAATAAAGGAGCACAATTGGTTCCCATAGGAATGCCGACAGTTTGTTGAACTTATATAAGCGATATTAAAACTTACGTTAGAGATACTAATACTTAAATTAGCGTTTGTGATACTTACATTAGCGCTAAAAATTCTTACATAGTAATACTTACATTAGCGATAATGATGCATCTAGTAGCTGTAATAATACTTACATCAAACAACAATACATGTTGTTTTATTTGTCTCCTAACTGTGATATTGAGCTAATGCATCCTTAAGTCAGTCCTGAAATGTTTTTTTTTTTTTTGTCATTGCTTATCAAGGGAATGTATTAAATGCATTGATTCATTAATTCTATCATTTTGTTTACATAACTTTTATCTGAAAAATGTCAAATCATACAAGGAATGTTATATATTGGATGATATGTTATGGTAGCTATTAGGTTTGTTAGTCACGATCCACGGGTAGGGTCTATCAACCCGGTATATTCCCGTGGACGGTCAGTAATAAACCCAATAACTGTTTTATTTTGTCGAGGACCATATTCTCATTTAGGAAATGTCTTTAATTGCCACTGTACACTGACGAGTGCATCGGATTGTCTGCCCTTGCCGACTATCTTTTGCCATTGGCCGTCCATTGAACTATGGACGGCAGTCACGTGATTCTTTAAACATTTAAAATCTCAGATATATAAGTATATTCAGGAAGTCCAGGATACATATACAAATCTGTTGATGTTGGACAAACTCTGGAAATCAAGAGGTGGGATCAGGCCCCATGGAGGAGTAAGCATCCCCTGTTGACCGGGCACACCCGCCTTGAGTCCACAGTCAAATTCAAATTAAATACGGGATGAAGACATCCTCGTCACAATTGATATAGAGGACTCAATAACCGCTAGTGAACAGGTAACTAAACATTTCATTAAGTGTAACAGACCGTAAAATTTGCGAAACGTTGACATCAAACGCGATTTTCGATATCCCTGTGTCAATAACTATCAGTAAGTAGCTTACCTCCGTTTATGAAATGTACATAAGTTGAACATGCTTTGAAACTGTGACATTTCAGTCCGAGGCAAAATAAAATACCCATAGCCTCGTGAAAGTTAGTGAACGATAACATTGATATCCATTACAAAACAGTTTTGTGTATTTTCAGAATGAGAAAAGAAATTGCCTGACTTCCAAAAAGAAGCAAGTTACCAAGACATAGAAAATGCTCTCTATATTCTTATTTTCTGCTATTTGCGGTCTACATTTTATCCACCTATCTACCTCAGAAACGTTACCATGGATCCGCTCCCTGCAAGGTGATATCAGTGATTCAGTAGCTGGACAACGGAGAACTTCGAAAAGTTTTAATGTGTTGATTATACAGAAAAAGCGCAAAGATCAGATTCGACGAAAAATTTGTAATATCATTGATTGCCGAAATAAAACGAACAATGGCAGTGTGAGGGATGTTAAAATGCCTCCCACATCATTATCAGAATTTAAATGTCCTAAGGAGATTTCAAACGTGTCAAAAACAGCACCAGTTTGTTCGGAATTGACAGGTATTAAGGTTTCTACGATATCTCAGTAACTAAGCTAGAGAATCTGGGTGACCTGTTGCTATCGTCTTTTGTCTGTTGTCGTGTGTTGTCCGTCGTGTATTTACTTTTG